>CM040245.1:142761872-143256424 GCA_022545495.1 Chrysanthemum lavandulifolium
ATCCTTTTCAAGAAGAATTATTGCGTGAAAAGCTCCTTCCAATCTTATGTAACTTCTTCTTGACAAACTAAACATGCACACTTGAATAAAACAAACGAAACCTTCGCGTAAAATCGGCAAGAATAATATATATAAGACTCGATTTAAACTAGGATATAATGCTTGTGGAATGGATGTTTACTGAATTTCTAAGAAAATTAAGACACGGAAAATTCCAAAATTTATAAGTAGCTCGAAAAACGAGAAAAAAGTAATCGATGTTTTACTCCTTCTCGACGCGTCGGTTATCCCGACAAAAATTGGTCTGCGATTTTACGGAAAAATTCGGAAAATTTACATCTTTAGAATCGGAAAATTTACGCAAAACATCCATTATGACTCGATACAAGCATTTGACTCGAACAAACAAACATAAATATCTTTTAGTTAATTGTTATTATCATGTTTACGTTTCTTTTGAAAACGTGTGTAATCCTCCCTACACTTATCCCTTTTGTAAAATACCTTTATATGCAATTAAGACGAGGTTAAAAACAAAATAAAGCATTTTTACAAATTTAAACATGAGGATAAACAATTAATAAAAGATATATGACACTAACAAGCAAACAATTAAGCATGGGTTGCCTCCCACGAAGCGCTTTTCTTTATTTAAGAGTCTTGTAGCTAGACTCATAGTCGTGCTCCTACGTTGCTTCACCACCGCCCTATTTCTCATACTTAAGCCATTCCAACGCTCTTTCATTCTTTTTGTAATCATCTCCTAATTCAAGGCATTTTTTGTAATACCGCTTAGTTTTCTCATATGGGTACCTAAGCCCACTCTGCTTATCCCTTTCACTAAGCAATGGAATAGGGGTCATTCTATTACAAGCCTCAATGTCCTTATGTTTAAACCTAGGATGAGCGCATGGCATTTGGTAGATGAAATCTTCAACTTCATCAGAGAATGTAATTAGACCATCAATCATCCGTTCATTCAACCTAGTCAATTTTTTGAAAGGTTTTCCAAAAATTACTTGAGTGAAGTCCTTATCTATAAATTCTCCTAAGTCTTCTAAGACCATGAACTCTACCAAATAAGCAAAACTTCCGACAAACACGTGCAAATAAATGACTGCTTCAACAACATTGTTCCCTTGATAGGTTAACTCATTGACCATGATTTTGTTGTATAGATCCCTTGAGATTAAGTTTAAAGGTAAGATTGAATTCAAATAAGCATCGAACCCTTCTAGTCTTATTTTGCAAGGGAATTGCATGTTAAAGGGGCCATCTTTCTCAATCCTACACCTAGGGTCAAAACATTGGGAGGGGTCTTCCTCAATTTCATTAATGACCTCCCCGCTATCAAGTGCCTCACCATAATAAAATTCCTCATCGAATCGGAGTAATAGAAAGGACTTTGTTGTTGCCAATTTATCTCATTATGCCCTAGGTGATTACCAAAATGGTGAGTGGGTGAAGGGTTTTGTGGGATTGCGTTCTCAATCTCGGGATTGGGAGCGGGTAGAGTGAAGAATCTTGATGGAAGATACGGATCACGGTGGTGATGGTTTTACGAACGAGGGTCACGAAGAAGGGGATAGACTAAGAGAAAGCTAAAAATGAGAAAAATTACTTGATAGGAATCAAGCAAAGAACCTAAATGAGGTGGACTACTAACTAGCTATTCTATTCCCGGCGGTGGCGCCAAAAACTTGATAACGCTACACGCGTCGTTCGGGGTCAAGGAAACTTCCTTTTCTTGAGCAAGTTTTATAACACCTAGGCGATGAACCTAATCGTTGTAGTGTAGTAATTAGGGTAAGCCACGGGTATTGATATCGTTCTCTAGGGGAATAGGAATGCTAGTGAGAAGTTACTACGCTAAGGTTAAGGTTGAGGAAGATTATTTTTTGTATTTTTATATTTTATGAAATGGAAAGGTACGAATCTCGAGTATTGGATTTAGGGGTTTGGTATTTCTACCGATTACTCTACTATTATCTAATTATCTAAACTAAGGTTGTGGGAGTCTATGTCTAATTAATGTGTGCTCGTATGATAGTTTAAAGATGTGTTTACTTAGGTTATACTACTCCTTAATTATCTCCTATTGATGGTTGAGTTGTCACGTCCTTATTCTTAGTTGCGTTGTGTGTCTAAAGTTGTAGGGTATCGTTTCTCCCAACTCTTTGAACTTACCAAAGGGTCTCGTCTACAAAACCCACTAGGGATGATAAACTCTTACTCTAAGGCACTCTTTGGATAATTTAGCCTACAACTACTCGGGTAATCATATTCTAAGGTTCACAAAGATGAATCAAGCATTAAGTACACAACGAATGACCTATCGCATTACTAGATCATTAATCAACTAAGATAAGAAACAACCAATCAATATTCAATAATTAAGTTTCATACTTCCTAAGCAAACACACAAATAAATTAGCGGGACATGGAGAACATGCAAGCATACACACAAATAATCAAAGACATAATTGAATTAATGAAGTAAATACTTATCTTGATGTAAGTTAGGGTTTAAAACCCTAAAATCTTGTATAAGACACCTTAGGTTCGGTTTAGGTTTTACTCCAAAAGACTCTCTAAAAAGCGAAAAATTCGGATTCTATATATAAGATTACATATCGACGGCGTCACCTTATGTTTAAGTGGCGCGTCGTGTCGCCGTCATTAGGGTTTCATCTTGGCCACGTTAACCTTGCGACGGCGTCACCTTATGCTGTGACGCGTCCTCTTGACTTCGGCGCCGTCGGGTCACATCTAGGCCGTCGAGTTGCGACGGTCTACTCTTTTAAAGCCCGACGCCACTTGTAAATGAGCAATTTGGCTCTTGAGCCGTCACAAAAGTGATGCGACGGCGTCGCGATAAACACCTAACGCCGTCCCTTCGGTTCCAGTGATCGGTGGCTCGATTCTTGACTTTGGCCATTTTCTTCGTATATTCGCCTTTTCGTCCAAATAAGTGCCATTCCAAAGATTTTGCCTTCAAGAGACCTAAAAAGTGAAAAGGAACGAAATTAAGCAATAACGGATACAAAAGTGATCAAATAAGGGCTAAAACGACCCCTCAAAATGGTACCTTTTAAAACCTTATCATTAATTATGGCTAAACACGATCATTTTTACAGGCGATTCCACATACCCAACTTCTATCAAGGAAGCAATTCAACCGTTAGGTCAAATTGAGTTTCTAGTGCAATAAGTTCTCCAGTATTCATTCTCAAGTTAGGAAAATTTATATTCCTACAATGGCCTATCGAAGAGTAACAATGATGATACTTTGCTTTATTTTTATTAATATTATACTTGAAACAACTAAGGTGACGAAGGTGTCAAAAATTAGAAGTTGTCTATATGGTGAACAAAAAAATGGTTGGATGAGCTAGTTCAACATATGTTGTTGGAAAGCTCAAGTTTGGACTTTCGGATATGAACAATTATATTTGCGTTGCAAAATAATTTACTTGAGTATATCGGATGAAATAATCAAGTTGTCAATCCTACTATGAAGCTTGGAGAGCGATCATGACAAGGAAAACGGGAGAGTACATCATCAACACAAGTGTAGGTTATGATCCGATGTACATTCTTGTTGTTTTTAGAAAATGATACAGGAAAATATGAAATCAAGAAATCATATAAGCACATAAAACATTTATGTTGCACACATGACAAACTCAATCAAAAAAGCCATTTAGTGTGTTATATGTTTTAAACATTTTTCAACTTATAAAACTAACATTTTCGACACAACTAGATGTTATCCCAAACACTCCTTCAAGTAGCACATTGATTAGTAGAATATTACTAAATCGACAAGCAAGAGAATGAATAGCAAGGTAAGGAAACCACATATGTTATTCAATCAAACAAGCACAAAAGCTATTTGAGATAAGCAAATAATCAAGTAATGTAAGGAAGACAATTTATCATTTAGCATAACATACGAAAGTTCTTTTCATCGCTTTATGTTAAATATAAACATGTATACCAAGCTTTATTAGTTTCTTTTATAAATATAATCAAAACCTTAATTTCAAAAGAGGACACATTGTTATTCAAAGATGAAAATATCCGTCTCCAATTAAATCAAAAGTTTGTGCAAAAGTTATGACCAAAAAATGACTTTCTATTATAAATTAATGATTTTGTAAATTTATGTTTTGAATCAGTTTATGAAATCATTTTTAAATGAAAGTAGACTCAAATACCTTTAAAATGATAGGTGGCACGACTTCTAACGACTTACGGTTAATTAGTTATGAAGTTTTGAAATTGAACAAAACAGGTCTTACATACCATGGATCCCACGGATCCCTTGCTTGAGGATCCGTCCGATGTAACCTTAGGGATCCGCGGATCGACACAATTACAAAATGCATGTTTTGACCCGATTTAAAAGGTTTAACCTTTGTAGACTTTTAAGTGAAGTTATATTATCCATTTTACCTTTATTCAAGCTTGATTAACAAGATATCTAACAACAAAACTTCAAAGAGAAAAAAAATCAACCAAAACACTTTTCATATTATGGTTGACTTCACCAAAAATTTGATACAAGGACCTTACTCGTTTTGAAAACCATTTGTTTTAAAAACTTGAGCCAACCCGCTCTGATACCAATTGTGAAAACGTAGAAGGGGGTGAATACGTTTCCGTTTCAAACTTAAAAACTTTTGTATCAAATATAGTATAAACCATTGCATTTTCTAATCTTGGCGCGAGGATGCATTTAACGCATTACGGCATGTAAGGCCAACCCCTTAATAACACATAAGATTCCGCAAGATTAATGGTTCATTATAAATCAAGTTTCACCATTATTAGTCCGGTTGCTTTTTCTTGATCAAGCGTGTCATAATACGTAAAAACCAGAAGGATTAAAACCCACAATGGAATGTAAAGTGATTTTTGCTGATAATGACTCGAATATCTGAGGCCAAAGATACGGATTACGGTAAAAATTCCGTCGACGAGATCCGAATTCAGTTGTAACTTTGTCTAAAGAGTTACGGCGTAACTATGTTTTTGACAGCGATCATAGGGTTATGTAGGATGTTGATGAGGACGATTCAAGCGAGTTACGCCGTAATCAAAAATCTGAGTTACGGCGTAACTGGGATATGTGGGCGGACGAATTCCTCGAAGTGGACGAATCAGGAACACCGGAGATTAACGGATGGTCCCACGATATTAACTTATGCCCTCTGTCCCCATCTAAGAGGAAATATCACTGGTGCAAAAAGATACCCGTAGCTAAGGGGGATTGGTATGATCTATGGGCCTCATGTGACCCAAGAAATGACATTTGCGATGGAGGAAGTGATAAGGATAGGGTCAAAAATAACAAATTTATGTGGCCTGCATATATTGATGAAGAAAGATTGGAAAAACTCTCCTTCGAGGAAGAAGAGGAGCCGCCTATCACTCACTGGTGTACTCCGATAATCATAATTGACGATGAATCCACACGAGCATGGCCTACATGCGACCCCTTCCGCGAGTATTGCAACGGTGGTGACAATTTAAAAGAAGATGAATAGACGTGCCCTCACGAGCTTGAAAGACATAATATCAAGTTCGGGGATTTGACATTTGATGATTGGTATGCAATACAATTCCGGAATGCTAAGATTAACCCGAATCTTCTTAAGAAGCTAAAGATTAACTAAGAGGATCATAATAAGAAAAAGGAATTGGCTAATAATGACATCTACTGCATGGAAGATCCTTTAAGTGGAACTGAAAACAATGAAGCCCGAAGTCATTGGTGTGAAAGGATAAAATCTCCTGGGGAAGTCTTCTGGGCATCATGTAACCCTTATGACAATAATTGTAATGGGGGAAGCAGCTTAATGAGAATGGAAGAGGATGATGTGAAAACGTGGGGGGGTGAATACGTTTCCGTTTCAAACTTAAAAACTTTTGTATCAAATATAGTATAAACCATTGCATTTGCTAATCTCGACGCGAGGATGAATTTAACACATTACGGCATGTAAGGCCAACCCCTTAATATCACATAAGATTCCGCAAGATTAATGGTTCATTATAAATCAAGTTTCACCATTATTAGTCCGGTTGTTTTTTCTTGATCAAGCGTGTCATAATACGTAAAGTGTTAAGTATAGTTTGTGACTATATGAAAGACCAAGTATGTAACACAAACATAGAAATCAACCACATAGAAAATAAACGATGTAATGCAAGAATAAAAGTAAAGCAATAAGTAAAAGGATAAACAAACCAACACGAGGATTTATAGTGGTTCGGCTACAAGGACACCTTCCTTACCCTACTCCACTCCCTGAGTCTCCTACTCGAGAGTTCGTAAACACTACACGACACCAACTCCTTATGGTGGAGAAGCCTTCACAACGTCGCCTACTCTTTTTCCGGTACTAGGCTAACCACCGGGTTGTTTCACCAAGGTGAACCACACCTACCACAACGTCGCCTACCCTTTATCCGGTACTAGGCTAAGTACCGAGTTCCATTACAATGGAGGAACTACTACCCAACACTACACGACACCTAACCCCAAAGGAGATCTACTCCGTATAACAACATCAACAATAATATCAATATCTTTTTACCCAATACTAATCTATCTTGTACATCGAATCACACCATATCGAATGTACACCTTAGGCACCTTTCACTAATGCCTTTGACTCGATCTCTAGGCACCCTTCACTAATGCCTTGTGACTTGACTTCTAGGCACCCGTTATGTTTTGTGGCCCAACATAACAAACCTCGTGTTTTATGACATAAACCATCTAGTCTAGTCATAGATGTACGACACATCTACGATACCCGTTATGTTTTGGGGCCCAACATAACAAACCTCGTGTTTTATGGCACAAACACATAAACCATCTAGTCTAGTCATAGATACAAGAATATGATACTAGACAATATCCAAGACAATGTGTCTAATGGATATGAAGTCCTAAACTAAACATCAAGAACACAAAGCATGATGTAGTTAGTCTTCTATGAATGAAGATGACAAGTTTCCCAAGCTTGTTGTAAAAGATCTTCATGTGCTTGTATGCTTGTGATGGGTGATCACTTCAGTAGGTAAGGATGCAAGATCTCTAGGCTTGCTTTGGAGGATCACTTCGGGAGTATGCTTAGAACAAATGAAAGTTAGAAGCATTATGATCATATGTGATGAGAGTGGATTACATGTCTCCTAATGATCTAAATATGCTAGAGATGGTGGAGAGAAACTATGTGTAAAGGTGTGTGAAACAATGAAGAAATGGCTCTCTATTTATAGGCAAAACTTGCCACTGTTCCACGAATCCCACGAATCCCTCCCTTGAGGGATTCGTCCAGTGTATTACTGGGGATCTGTGGGACGCTCCCTTTTACCCATGGGTTTTGGGTCATGGGTCATGGGTTATAGGTTATGGGTACCAAGTAGATTCAATGTATCTACAAGATGCAATGCATCTAGTCCATGGTTTTGAGTGCCCACCAAGGTACAATGTATCTAGAAATTGGGTATGGGTCATGGGTTATGTGTACCAAGTAGATTCAATGTATCTAATGCAATGCATCTAGTCCATGGTTTTGAGTGCCCACCAAGGTACAATGTATCTAGACATTGGGTATGGGTCTTGGACTTTCGGTTTTACCCAACTACATTCAATGTATTTGGTCAATGGGTCAAATACTTAAGTTTCTACCCATTTATATTACCCATTATAATACATACTAGTTATGTATATATTTACCCAATATGTAAACACTAGTTGTTATACATAAACTATTTTAACTAAACATGTTTTAATGGTTTGTTGGGGGTTTGATCATAACGCAACATAACAAACATGTACGCACCTGTGTTGTAGCATACAAGGACTTGAGTCGTCGAGAGGTGTTGAGAGTATGTTGAGACAACATATAATTACAAGTAACTTATACATTTTACGTTATGTATTACAAGTTACATGTTTGTCATCAACAAAACAAATGAGAATGTATAGATTAATTATCGTAATATTTGCACTAACAGATGAATTCTTTTGGACCTCAACCAACGATAAGGACAGGACAAGTTTGCCTTGGTTAAACAACTTGGGTGAAGATCAAGCACGGACAAGTAGACACATTAACGAAGGAAAAGATTTGGAAAGAATATATGAATAATGAAAATTCAAATGACGAGAGTCCCAATAACTCGAGTGATATAACGACTGAGGAAGACAATGAGTTGATAAGAAATGAGAAGGAAGAATGCAAACATATACTGGTGGAGAATTTGCTCGATGAGGAATGGTTTAAAGGTAACGAGTCTAACGACGATGACATTGAGGGGATTTTAGTTACCTTGAGTTGCAAGGGAATGAGGAATTTACTGACCCCAATGATGAAGCATATGAGCAAAGGAGGTGCAAACTCCTTGGGATTCCCTACAAGAGACCGCCACCGATTATAGCCAAAAATATGAGTTCACTCGATACCATTTAGGACCGGAGGAAAAATTTTGCAAAATTCGGAAGATCGGGACTAAAGAATACCTCCGCACTGCCACAAATGTCGCTTGGGTTAGGCATAACTTGATGAAAGACATGGAGGAAGTCGGCCAAGTCCAAAGGCCCCCATAAAGCCCCGCGACTCTTAGTCTAACTTAAAGACTCGTAAATAAAGAAAAGTGCTCTTTCGGGAGACAACCCGAATTATCCCTTTCTTTTGTTTTATTTCCATTTACGTAGGGTTTGTGTTTTAACCATTTTGCGAAAAAAGAAGTGATTCTTCTTGGTTTGCTTATCGACCATAGTTTGGTAAACTCATCTCGTGATTACGCCAGTAACCTACCCTGCAACATAATTTCGGATGCATTACCGATTCGACGTAATACCATCTCGATGGTTACGCCGTAGCCACACGCTTTGCAACTTATATCGGTTTTGCCGATTCTGGCGTAACTCCTCAAGGAGTTCTGACGTAACTCTCTGCTACTTCTTTCATTTTAAAACACAATAACCTTGTATTAGTATTTTAAATGAACTTTGTGGGTGTGTTCCCTGTAAACCCTCACGAGACTTCACTCGTCTACTTGGGACACAAGTGGTTTAAAAGGCTTGTTGCATATGCTAAATGCAACCGTGACTCCTACGAAACTGAGTTAGGTTTGTTTTTCATTTTTCATTTTTTATTTTTTCTTTTTTAGAATTATGCTTGTCGGTAGTGTGTTTTCAGGGTTTGAAGTTTGCTCATGGATGCTTATACGAAGGCGTCTCTTTTTCGGTGGCCTTCTTTCTTTTTGGAGCAAATTTCAGGGAAGTTTTCGCTCTAATTCTACTTTTCTCTTCACCTTTATTTAACGTTTAGTACAAAAGGGACTTTGTACAATTCAAGTGGGGGGACGGGAGTAGAATTATCTCTTGAATTTTATTTTGACCTCATTTTTCTAGTTTATTTTGAAAAATTATGCCATTTTTAATTTTGACATGTTTTTCTTAGCCTAACTAGATTAGACCTTATCCGAGCACATACAACCCTTGATATTATATGGTGAGATTAACCTTATTTGTTTCTAATATTTTACCCCAAATCCACCAAATTATGAGTGTGCCGGTAGCTTGTAAACTTTAGAACTTGGCCTTTGCAATCATTTCGAGACCATAGACGAGGTATATTGAGTTAGCTCGATGTAATTGGACTTTTCAGTTTAAGAAGGCAATATTATAGGATTATCACCCAAATAGCCTACCATTGTGTGTCTATCGATTAGTCACCTCGACTTCTCGACCCCCATGTGAAACCCTTTTGTTGCACTCACCTTTAGTGCAAGATACCCCTAGATAAACCCATCTGAGACATTCCTTTCATTTTGTTAACCCAATCTATTGTTTCGGTACACCTATACACCTTAGCCTACCATGTAGTCTTTATTTGTGAATGGGAAGTCATCATTTGCCTAAGTTCAAGGTTCAAGTGGAAAGGTTCGGAAATCACGCTTTTGTCAACGACATATTCTTGAAGATCTTTGAAGACCCCTCGAATTCCCATTGTTCATCTCAAGTGGGGGGATATTATGTTTAGTTGTTATATTTACGTTGGAAAAAAAAGTAGTTATGTTATTTAGTTATTGTAAAGTGCAATGTTATAAGCACTATGTTATGAGCTTTATATAGATTTAGTATCGAGGAGGCCACCTCGGTCACATTCGAAGATTGGAGTTGGTAATTACGCCAACAGTTGGAGAAGAGGTAGTGTGCCCATCATGACGTCCTCTAATGAAACATCTACCTATTATTTCATGATCCGGTTTCTTAACTTCAAAGCTTGATCTTTGGGCGGACGGTAAGTGGTGATGACTTGGTTATAGATTTAGACTACCTGCTTGATTTTTATTTTACACCATTTATATATCCCATGTCTTATCCTACCCTTTAGTCATGAAGCGTGTCTAGGTGATGCAGCGAGCAATCTTTGGTGTCTTGGCCATGGATTTGGTCATGTATCATTGATTTTTCCACTTCACCGTGACATGTTAGTAATGACGAGTCACCCATAACCTTTGTCGTGTCTACCCATATTGCCTTGAGAATTGTTTAGCCCTTAACTCTAGTGGTGGAGATTTGTGTAACCGCCAAGCTTATGATAGAATACATGCTATGATATGCGATTGGTGATCACCCGAAATTGACACTTAGAATAGTTGAGAGATTTGAGTGTTTCGTTCCCATTTAGTGAGGTGTTCGGCTTTGTTTTATTCTAGCATAAGGGATTTGTAAACTTATATTTTCTAGGTTTTGGGAGATATCTTTTAGGAATCTATCTAATAAGGTCTACTTGAGGGCAAGTAGAGTTCAGTGGGGATATTTGATAACATCAAATAGTCACGAATATTAAGTGTCAATTTCCCGATAATGCTTGTAATTTATATTATTTATATGGATTTACGCTTGTTTTCCATTGTTTTCCACTTTGAGGTAAATTGCGAGCATTAGAGCTAAAGATACGCGGAATTGGAGAATTATCAAAGATTTATCATAGTATGCTCACTTTGAAGAAGTTACGGCGTAACTCATCTCTCACATTACGCCATAACTAAAGCGTGACTCAGAAAACCAACTCATCAGAAGATTACGGCGTAACTCTCATAAAAGACTACGACGTAACTTTATTAGGTCAAATGAGGTTCCACGCCGCTGATAACTACGCCGTAACTCTTGTTTAAACTATGGCGTAACCAAGAAATATTGAAAATACGGCGTAACCACTTCTAAGGTTACGCCGTAACCAGCAGATCTAGTGCAAATTACGAAGAAGTAGAAGATTACGGCGTAACTATTATATTAGTTACGCCGTAACCCAGATCTGGCCTATAAATACCCCACGATATCCAGCATTTCAAAGCATCACATTCCACACACCACAACCAAAGAACGTAGGAAGAAGCCAAAGGCAAGTCTAGAGGAGCATACGGAGCTGTCTCCAAGGGAGAAATCACTCCCCTACGATAAACATTAGCATTTTATCTTTTCTTTACTTTCGATTCATGTATTTCGTAACATTAATTTATGAATTGATTTGTATGGTTAATATGAGCGGCTAAGAACCTCTTGGTGCTGGCCTAGTTATGATTCCTTAATTGTTTTGTTTGCGTTTACATTACTTTCATATAATTATTTCTAAGTGTATGCATGCATAGTTTATTGGTAGCTACCCTTGTTTCTGTAGTTTTGAATGGCGATAGAGGCTAGTTGCTTAGGAGATATGATCAACTGACCCTAAGTGATTAGACTGAGACGGAAAGGGTAAGATATGACCAACTGATCACCTATCGTTTGGATGAACTTAAGAATTAGGGGGTGAGTGTTTAAGTTGCTAACGCCCGGGCACTCACTATTATAAGTCTAGCATGTAGCGGTACTTAATGACTCGGCTTAGGGATCGGGAACAAGCTGGACTTATGAGGGACACGACTTCTCGGTGGTGGCATCTTTGTCGATAGGTTAGGTCGAATTGACCAAATGTTGTCCTCTCGACTTTGACCCCACGAAGTAATTGGAAGTAATTAGACGTAGACATTACTAGCTAGGATGATTAACTAGGTTAGCACCACTCTCCTCTATTGATTGAACCTTTGCCTTTTATTTGCTTTAGTAGTTAATTAATTAATTCCTTATCGAAATCATATTAAAAACTGTGACACCTAGACTTAGTATTAATCCAACACACATAGCTCTTGGGACGACCTCGGTTTTACCGATTACTACACTACACACGACCGAGTACACTGCCCGTTAGTGCATTAGGGTAGACCATAGGTATAACGAGACTTTATAAATATTAAATCCTGGTCAGTAAAACCTGCATCAACGCTCTTTTTGTTTCGACAAAAATGGGGAGAAGAGAGTAAAAACTCCAATTCAAATTTTTACGAATTTTATTTTCTTCTTAAAATAATCTTATGTTTTGTTATCAACAAAAAGAGGGAGATTGTTAATACAAATAAACCATGAAAACGTTTATTTATATCTTACGATCTTCTAATGTTTTGTCGATAACGAACGTAAAATCTTTTTAACGAAATAAATAAAATACGTAAAAGCTTTGAGCCAATAGTTTACTAACACACTTTTACTAAACACATTAAAACCATCAAAACATGTTTAGTAAATAAGTTATATAAACCAAAGACATTTTTATAAAACACTAACAAGTAATATTGTTTACATATTATAGAAATATATATGTGCAACAAGTAATATTGTTTACATCTTATAGAAATATATATGTACTTTGTATATGTTGTAATGGGTAAGTTAATAGGTAAAAACAAAAGTCCATAACCCATGACCCATGATCCATTGACTAGGTACAATGAATCTTGTTGGGTAAGAACCAAAGTCCATAACCCATGACCCATTGCATGACATCATGCATGAAGTCATGTTGAATATTATCCATGATCCATGACCCAAAGTCCATGACCCATGACCCTAGATCCATAACCCAATGACTAGGTACATTTCATCTTGTTGGGTATCCATGATTCAATATCTATGACCCATAGTCCATAACGTATAACCCATAACCCGATTTGCAACCCAAAATCCGAACTAAAATGACCAGTAGCCGGATCCCAGGATTTGCACTAGCCGGATCCCTTTGGTGAGGGATCCGCCAGAACCGTGGGACAGTCGGCACATTTTGTCTATAAATAGTGAGCCATTTATCTCTTGCTCACTACCACTCTTAGATATACTTTCTCTCAGTATTCTAACCTCACTAACCACGGATTTAAAGGATCATTCTATGTAGTTTTATCTTTGTGTGATTCTATAGGTTCCTCTTAAAGGCAAGATCACCACCTCTTGAAGACGTGCAATCTCAAGGTCATGAGATGCTAAGCTTCGTCATCATCAAGACCACTGAAGTGCATCTTGTTGATAGTTCTTTCCTCCCTCTATAAAAGTGTCATGCTGAAGGCATTAGTAAACGGTGCCGAAGGTTTAAAATCGATATGGTGCGTCGATGTACAAGTTGTATAGTTTGGGTTAAAGGATGTTGATATCCTTTCTAGTGTTGTAACAAGGGGTGTGTCTCCGTTAGGTAGTTTTGTTGTGGTGTAGTGTTGGGTAGTAGTTCCTCCTTTGTAATGGAACTCGGTATATAGCCTTGTACCGGATAAAGTTTAGGCGATGTTGTGATAGGTTTGGTTCTACCTCGTGGAAGAACTCGGTGTCTAGCCTTGTACTGGATAAAGAGTATGCGATGTTGCGAAGGCTTCTCCGCCAAATTAAGGAGCTTGTATTGTGTAGTGCTTAGAAAATCTCGAATGGGGTACTCGGGGAGTGGAGTAGGGCAAGGAAGGTGTCCTTGTAGCCGAACCACTATAAATACTCTTGTCGTGGTTTTGTGTTCCTTTGCTCTTTATCTTTTGCATTACTTACTCATATGCTCATCTATGAATATCCAACACACAATCTAAATGGATTGACATAAGTCGATCTAAATACTTTAAAATGAAGTTTTAATCAGTAAAACTATTTAACCCCCTCCCCCCTTTCTAGTTTTCCACACTCTTGAAAATAATCATTAACGGATAGATTTCCAACGTCTATGTTACGGATCTCGTTGTCAAGTGGAATAACATGAGCATCTTTATTATCATGAAAAATATCCCTAAGTCCTTTCCAAGTTTTATGAGTCGTGGTGCTATCATCAATCACCATATCAACTAGTTTAGGATGTATAGTGGAATACATCCACATGAATACGAGAGCGTCATTGGTGTCATGATAAGGATCAATAAGAGTGATGCTTGTTGAAGTTGATGAGGGGGCGTCAAGATGATGATGTACATATTATGTTTTTGCAAAAAAACGTTTAAATAAATTGCTTCAAGAATTGAAGTTTAGCTTTTATAGATCAAGGGGTGTGGGGATACACACCTTAATATTAGCGATTGAATATGCTTTATCATTTTATTGATTGGGCGGATTTAGTGGTGGTGTGTTTTCCGTCATGATGATATGACAAGGTTAATGCAAAGCAAGCAAAAAAAAGAAAAAATAGTCGACTAGAAGAAGGGTCGAATAAAAGTTTTAGAGCTTTTGTTGGAGAAGATCTTGCGGCAGGGATACCATATTAGATGTAATAAATCCTAGTTAATCTATTAATCACAAAATGTAATCTATAATATAGAGATATATAGTCGTAGGGGTTTTTATTGTTTGGGTAATATCCGAATAAACCGAAAACCAAAACCAAAATTAACCAAAAATAACTGAACTGAATTTGTAACCGAACCGAATTAGCCAAAGCCAAACCAAACCAAATTAATATTCGGTTTTTGGTTCGGTTATTCTTTTGGCAATCTAAACCGAAAACCGAATTCAAATAAATATATATAATTTTTATACATTTATATAAAAAATATTAAAACTCTTTCATACTATAAATATAACATTTTTTAAGCTTGAATTTTTTTTTTTAAATCCATATAAATAAATGAATAAATATAAAATTATGTAATTCAGGTTATTCGGCTCGGTTCGTTTTCGGTTATACTCCAAAAAAAAAGTAATAACCGGACTAACCAAACCGACTATGATATAAACCAAAGTATTTCAAGACTCTACTGGGCTAGACCTAAGACATATAAAGCTAATGGGCCAAATAAGACCAAGTAAAGTCACGCTAATAAAATTAAAAGGTAATCCAAAGTTATGCTTTGGTTGCGAAAACAGGATGTTGGTCGCCCGGTCGCAAATGTGACCTTCATTGCAGAAAACTTATTTTTCATACCTTCATGTGTTTAGTGGATGTCTCTGATTTCTTTTTCTTTTTTCTTTTATGTTTAGTCTTAAATTGAAGCATTTATAAGCATTTTTTGAAATAATTTTTCAATTTTTGAATTTTGTAGTTATTGAGATTCTTTCTTGTTTAGCTAAACATAATGCATTATGTTAAGGCGATAATCTAAGAGGAGGCATAATGTAAGTATAGACATTAAAGTGGGCCAATGATTTTCACTAGGAGTGAAGGGTGGACCTCTTTTTTCATTTATCTTTACATTTATTGGTAAAAATAATCTTTACATAAATTATCAACAATGTCATTATGTTAAAACATAATCATATTTAAGCGAAATCTAAGAGAGGCATAATGTAGTATAGACATTAAAGTAATGATTTTCATTAGAAGGGTGGACTCATCTTTACATTGGTAAAATAATCATTCAATAAGAGAATCAATAAATTCTGAACTCAACAATGTCATCACATGCCACCTACAGTGGCACGATCTTTGGTGATACACACAAAAAAAACGTGTGTGATTATATGCATATCGTCACACATTTGTGGAGTAACGAGTACCAGTTTTGTACCAGTGTTACTCGAGGAGTGCCATTTGCATAAGACATTGTAGTGGTGGTGGTTTTATCAGTGGTGGTGGATTTGATCAGGTTTGAAAGAAATAAGAGAGATATTGTTAATAAAAGAGAGAAAAAAAGATATATCCGCTGTGAGTGGGCCATGGCTAAAAAAAACGAGGTCAATGTGGTCAACGATGCCAACTCAGAAAAAAAAGGGAAAACATTAAACATTGTACATAATAGTATATTAGTAACATGTTTCCATTGTTTAACAAAAAAATATAAAAAAAAATACACAATTTAATAAAAAGTACCACTTCGTTACATTTAAAAACAATTCAATCTAATAGGAAAAAATAAAATAAATAAATAAACAAGTGGTTCTGAAGACAATATGTGGAAATCAATGTCTTGACTAATTCTGTGGCCCCTTCGGGAGAGCGTGCGTCCGCCACCTTTGGAGAACATGACCAATTTTTTTTACAAAGTCCTGTCCTCCATTACCAAGTAAGCTACGCCTAAATGTTGCCCCAAAAATATTATCTGCTCTGTCAACATTTGTAATACTGAAGGGGTTTCCATATTATTATGGAGTTAACAAGTTACTAAGAGTTTGATTTAAATGTATTGTAGTATTAACTTAGTCAATCTAAGTGTTAGATTTCAGTCTACTTAATTATTGATTTTTGTACATCAGCAAATAAATATATTATTGACTTGATCCATAATACTATATATATAGATGCTTCTAAGGCTCTTAGACAGAAAGACAAACATTATTAAGTGTCATGAATTGAAGATGGACATTTCACCATCATTTCAAGAACGAGTTATCAACTACTCCGCAAATCAAGTAGAAACAAATTCGGCGAGGAGAGAAGAAAGAGAGAAGGCAAAGCAATATGTTGGTATTCGAAGAAGGCCATGGGGAAAGTTTGCTGCAGAGATAAGGGATTCAACCAGAAATGGTAAGAGAGTCTGGCTGGGGACATTTGATACTGCAGAATCAGCAGCATTGGCATACGATCAAGCATCATATTCCATGAGGGGTTCTTCATCTGTTCAGAACTTTCCTGTGGAAACCGTGAAGGAATCTTTGAAAGAAATCCAGTGCTGTGCTAACTTTGATGGGCAGTCTCCTGCACTTGCTATAAAGAAGATGCATAAGCTTCACCGAACTTCTGTGTCATCAAATCCGACAGAACATAACAAGAAGCAGAAAAACCTGTTGATCTTGGAAGATCTGGGATCTGATTTGTTAGAGGAACTGTTGAGTTCATGGTGATTTGTACTATATTTTTATCTATCAAATTATTTTTCACTCTTTTTGCTCTTTACGTACATATATATGAGCAATACTCAAGAATGATTATTGTGGATATAAAAATGATGTATGAAGGTGTTATACTGAACCAAGTGATTGGACGCTCCATTCAAGTTATGCACACTCCTTTGAAAAGATGTTATAAACTTTTTTTTTTTTTTGAACGGCACTATTCAAGGATCTACGTACTGTATAGGCATGTTCTCAGCCTCTCATGTATCTCTAGCCTCTTGCATGTCACTTGCTTTTTAATGAAATATTTTCCATAATTAAAGCAAAAATATATATGCAGAAAAGTGGATGAAGATTGAAGTCTATATATATAGCTAGTATTCGAAAGACCAAGACATACAATTCATAGGCTAGACTAACAGTGCCCTCCAACTCATACAAAATATATGTAAAATGCATAATAATTGGGGTTTTTCTATCTTGTGCGCAGGGCACACGATAGAAAGGAAAATCATAAAAAATCTTCGGGGCACAAAAAGGACACGATCACTTATAAAAAATGTATTTTTTGTGGGTCTTTAAGTACTTTTTGTGTACTTTTTCCCTTCTTATCATGTGCCCATGAGGCACAAGATAGAAAAATCCTAATAATTGTAAGTGAAGTAAACCAACAAACAATTAATAGGCTAGGCTAACAGTGTCCTCCAACGCATACAAAATATATGTAAAATGCAGAATAATTAAGTGAAGTTAACCAACAACTATTGGCCCTAGCGGTATCCAAAGTGTATCTAATGTCACGACCCGCCTATTCGTAGCGATCATTTTCAAGTATGCTCGGGATTCTAGATTATTCCACACTTCTCTTGGATAATCTAGGAAGACTTTAGAATATATTAGAAAGTGTTGGAAATGGTAGGAAGCTCTAGAATGTCTTGGAAGGACTAGAACCTTATGGAGATTCTAGATTTCTCATGGAAGCATGTAGAACTTGTACATAGAAGTAGTATAAATAGGGGGAGGCCTCATTTGTTCAAGGCATCCATAGAAACTCATTTGTAAAGCTCTCTTGTAAAGCTCTAAGTAATACAAAGCATTTCCTTTCATTCCACTTGTTCCTTTCTTAGAAACTATCTTCGTTGCATACATCGTTGAGTATTCAAGCAAGGCTGAGCTTAGTCGAGACTAAGTGCCGCACGGGAGATCTTGTTGAGACAAGTCCGTGACAAGTGGTATCAGAGCCAGGTTGATTCAAGACGATGGCAAACGAGACCGATAAGATTGGTGCTAGTGGAGGTGCGATTGTTGATGAGAGGCAAGGTCGCGATGACAAGCGTCAAGACCCGAAGAAGAGAAGTGCGTCTAAGGACGTTATGTCAAGCTTTGATAAGAGATTAGCGGGTGTTGAGACATCCGTGTCGGAGTTGAAGACCCAAGTTGAGGGCTTGGATGGTCTAGACACCGAGTTTATGACTATGAAGGATGACTTTCGGGAGGTCATCAATACGCTTAGTGGTGAATTTAAGCGTGAAATCAATGGCCTAAAAGAGTTGTTCGTAGGCAAAATATCCAACATTGAAAAGACCATCGAAGACTTGCAAGCCGATGTAGTGTTATGCAAGCGATCCATGGCGAATGGAGGTGGCAATGGTGGTAATAATGCTCCGAAGATCGATGTTCCAAAACCATCACCGTTCGTGGGAAAGCGAGAAGCTAGGGCGGTTGATGATTTCTTATGGGAGATGGAGCAATACTTGGAGGGCGTCAATATTACGGATGATGACACCAAGATCAAGATGGCGACCCGATACTTGAAGGATACCGCGGCGTTATGGTGGAGACGTCGATATGGAGATATCGAGCGAGGTACGTGTATCGATACTTGGGCTGATTTTGTTGCGGAACTTAAGAGGCAATTTTATCCCGAGAATGCTAAGAACGAAGCGAAGAGTCGGCCGTAAACTTAAGCATTCGGACGATCCGGGATTATGTTAAGGAATTTACTACACTAACCTTGGAGATTCCGGACCTTTCGAACAAGACTCTCTTTTATTTCCTCGATGGTTTGCAAGGATGGGCTAAGGCGGAGCTAGAGGCGTGGAGTTCAAGACCTCGCTACGGCTATCGCCCATGCCGAGGCTTGATCGACTTTAGTTCGAGAAGGAAGCGTCTAAGCGAAGGATCGAAAGGTGAGCCACGATAAAGGTGGGGAGAGAAAGTCGCTCAAGCAAAGCCCGACAATACACGTAAACCACCCACGGAAAGAACAAGGAAATAAAGACGGCCTTCAAGAGTGGTGGATGCTTCATATGTGACGGACCTCATAGAGCTCGAGATTGCCCCAAGAAAGCAAGCCTTAATGGAATGATGGTTCATGAAGGCGAGGCCCAGTGATGGCGGATGCATGAGCTCGATGAGGATTTTGAATGCAATCAAGGCCAAGGCGGAGGTACCGAAAGTTGTAGGAAAGGATTGCAATTTGTGGAAGCAACCATCAATGGGACCAAGGTGCGTGCTTTAGTAGATTCGGTGCCACTCATAATTTCGTGTCGGTTGATGAAGCCAAGCGGCTGAGGATTAGCACTACGAAAGGGAGTGGAACGTTCAAGCCAGTAAACTCAAAGGCCAAGCCTATGGAAGGAGTGGCCAAGGGCGTTCGAGCCAAGATTGGAGAATGGGAAGGACGGTCGACTTGTCGGTGGTCCCGATGGATGACTTCGATGTGGTTCTTGGGTTAGAGTTCCTCGATAAGGTACGAGCTTTCCTATGCCATTTGCTAATTCTTTATGTATCCTAGGCGGTGGAAAGACTTGCATGGTTAGCACGGGCGGGATTCTAAGTGTGGAGCGAAGACCCTTTCGGCCATGCAATTCAAAAAGGGTACAACAAGAGCGAGCCTTGCTATTTGGCGGTGACAAGGCTAGAAAGCGGATGGCGAGTCGGGCAAAGTAGAGGTACCGAAAGAGATCGGCGGGTACTTGAGGAGTTCAAGGCGTGATGCCCAAGGAGTTGCCCAAGCTACCACCTAGGAGGAGGTGGATCATACCATCGAGTTGGAACCGGGTTCCAAGCCACCCGCTAAAGCCCCTTACCGAATGCCACCACCGAGTTGGAGGAGTTGCGAAAACAACTCAAGGATCTTTTGATGCGGGCTATATTCGACCTCGAAAGCCCCATATGGTGCTACCGATGCTATTTCAAAGGAAGAAGGACGGATCCTTGCGGATGTGCATAGACTACCGGGCGCTTAACAAGGTAACGATTAAGAACAAGTACCTATTCCTCTTATTGCGGTTGTTTGATCAACTTGGAAAGGCGAGATACTTCTCCAAGTTAGACTTGAGATCGGGTACTACCAAGTACGGATAGCGGAGGAGGCGAAGCTAAGGCGGCGTGTGTCACGAGTATGGTTCTTACGAGTTCTTAGTAATGCCTTTTGGCTTAACAAATGCTCCGCCACATTTGCACCCTCATGAATAAGTTATTTCACCCGTTCCTCGATAAGTTTGTGGTGGTATACTTGGACGATATCGTTGTTTATAGTCATACCTTGGAAGAGCATGTCTTGCATTTGAAGCAGGTGTTTCAAGTGTTACGAGAAAACGAGCTTTATGTAAAGTTGGAGAAATGCTCTTTCGCCCAAGACAAAGTCGAGTTCTTGGGACACAAGATTAAAGACGGTGGATTGATGATGGACGGGGCAAAGGTAAAAGCTATCCAAGAGTGGGAACCACCAACCAAGGTAACGGAATTACGATCTTTTCTTGGCTTGGTGAACTATTATCGAAGGTTTATCAAGGGGTACTCGGCAATAGCATCTCCATTGACAGACCTATTGAAGAAGAACAAAACTTGGAGTTGGGACGAAAAGTGCCAAGTGGCGTTCGAGAGTTTAAAGAAGGCGGTTATGGAGGAACCGGTGTTGAGACTACCGGATGTAACCGTGCCTTTCGAGTTACATACGGATGCATCGGACTTTGCTATTGGAGGAGTTCTAATGCAAGAAGGACACCCGATCGCATTCGAGAGTCGGAAGTTGAATGAAACAGAGAGGAAGTACACCGTGCAAGAGAAAGAAATGACGGCGATCATCCATTGCTTACGGACTTGGAGGCATTATTTGTTGGGTTCGAGATTCGTGATCAAGACGGACAATGTTGCTACAAGCTACTTTCAAACCCAAAAGAAGTTAAGTCCCAAGCAAGCTCGGTGTCAAGACTTCCTAGCCGAGTTCGACTATCACTTGGAGTACAAGCCGGGGAAGGCTAATGTGGTAGCCGATGCATTGAGTCGCAAGGCGGAGTTTGCGGCAATCACCCAAGCGCAATTCTTCCTCCAAGACCAAATCAAGGAAGGATTGGAACATGATCCTTTTACCAAGAAGCTCGTGGCCCTAGAAAGAGAAGGAAAGACTCGGAGATTTTGGCTTAAAGGAGACATGTTGTTCACGAAAGGAGATCGACTACGTGCCTAAGTGGGGTGATCTTAGGCGGTTAATCTTGAAAGAGTGTCATGATTCGAAGTGGGCGGTCATCCGGGATCAAGAGGACGTTGGCATTGGTCGAAGGCACTTATTATTGGCCAAGGATGGAAGGCGATGTAGAAACATTCGCGAACGTGCCTTATTGCCAACAAGACAAGATAGAGCAAAAGAAATCCGGAGGATGTTGGAGCCTCTACCGACGCCCAGGGTCCATGGGAAAGTGTTTCCATGGACTTTATCACATGCTTGCCAAAGTCGGAAGGAAGCGGAGTATTATTGTGGTGGTCGATCGATTCTCGAAGTATGGAACTTTCATTGCCGCACCACCCGATGTCACAATGACGATCTGGCTAAGCTTTTCTTTAAGAATGTGGTGAAGTATTGGGAGTGCCACATGTGATCGTTAGCGATAGAGATCCTAGATTCACGGGCGCTTTTGGACGGAGTTGTTCAAGATAATGGGAGCAGTTTGAACTTCTCTCGAGTTTCCATCCCCAAACGGATGGGCAAGCGGAGAGGTGAATGCATTATTGAGCTCTATCTTCGGCACTACGTGAGTGCCAACCAACATGATTGGGCTAAACTCCTTGATGTTGCTCAATTCTCTTACAACATGCAACGGAGTGAAGCCACGGGGAAGAGTCCTTTTGAGTTGGTCACGGGACGCCAACCATTGACTCCGAATGCCTTAGCCGCATCATACGAAGGGAGTAGCCCGGCCGCTTACAAGACGATGAAGGAATGGCACGAGCAAGCGGACTTGGCCCGGGCTTCGTTGGACAAAGCGGCTAAAAAGATGAAGAAGTGGGCGGATGAGAAAAGGAGACACGTCGAGTTCGAGGTCGGAGATCAAGTGATGGTGAAGCTCTTGCCTCAACAATTCAAATCGCTAAGGAAGGTGCACAAAGGCCCGATACGGAGGTATGAAGGCCCTTTCGATGATTGGACGTGTTGGGAAGGTTTCTTATCGACTTCAACTACCGCCCAAGTTGAAGATTCATCCGGTCTTCCACGTTAGCCAACTCAAGCCTTATCATAAGGACGAGGAAGACTCGGAACGAGGGGTGTCCAAGCGAGCACCAACAGCGGTTGTTACTTCGTACAATCGAGAGGTTGATGAGATCTTATCGGATCGTACGATACGGAGACGAGGAGTGCCAAGCTATAAGGAGTACTTGATCAAATGGCGTAATTTGCCCGATAGCGAAGCAAGTTGGGAAGCACTTGTTGTGGCAATTTGCGGACAAGATCAAGAAGTATCACGAGGATGGCACGGCGAGGGCGTCGCGAGCTTAGGTGGGGAGGATGTCACGACCCGCCTATTCGTAGCGATCATTTTCAAGTATGCTCGGGATTCTAGATTATTCCACACTTCTCTTGGATAATCTAGGAAGACTTTAGAATATATTAGAAAGTGTTGGAAATGGTAGGAAGCTCAGAATGTCTTGGAAGGACTAGAACCTTATGGAGATTCTAGATTTCTCATGGAAGCATGTAGAACTTGTACATAGAAGTAGTATAAATGGGGAGGCCTCATTTGTTCAAGGCATCCATAGAAACTCATTTAAAAGCTCTCTTGTAAAGCTTCAAGTAATACAAAGCGTTCCTTTTATTCCACTTGTTCTTTCTTAGAAACTATCTTCGTTGCATACATCGTTGAGTATTCAAGAAGCGCCGAGCTTAGTCGAGACTAAGTCTTGTGCAGAGATCTTGTTGAGACAAGTCCGTGACACTAAGGTGTCCAATCACCAAGTGATTGTGAGCTCATCAAAAAATTATCACAGTATTTCTTTTTTTGAAATATAATATTTCAGTATTTTCAGTGTAACTAAAATCACGAAATACATGGACTTGAGATTATTTGCATCGATCTACTTTTATCATTTTTGGCGTTATATGAATTATTGATTTCAAGATTGAGTTCCATTTTCGATCTGATAAAGGAAAAACATCTTTCTAATATGTACAAGTTTATTGAACTAAACAGCTTGAACATGAAGGACTAAATTGATAGAGCTTTGACTAACTACAAATCTACAACATCCATAGACCATTGTAAATCTAGGAAAACCACTTGATACATGAAGAAAATATATAAATTCTGAAGTATAAATTAATGTTAGTGGGTTGACATTTTCCACTTATCTTCCATATTATTTCTTGATATTCAAGGTGTGAAAAATCCACCCTGATAGATTTTGCCTTTACAACTTCATGAGCTGGGATGAAAATGACAACTATTAGGCCTAAGTATAAATATAAACAATTAGGTGTTTACTGGTGAAGGCTGAAAGAAAATTAAATAAAAGGGTTAGATACAAAGCTATTTGTGTTTCTTATATATTTTGCAGGACTTCCTTCTTTTTTTTTTTTTTTCCTTTTTTGTATTACAACATGAAAAAATATGTTGTTGTTAAATACGCCGATTGCAAGTTGACATTTGTTCATGTCTCGCTTTAAGACAAAACAATTTTGAAAACAAACTAGTAAACAGTTGACATTTACGTCAATAATTACGTTTGTTAAATTTTAGTCTCCTTAGACTACTAGTAACAGTGACCACAAAAGAGACAAAATTTAGATTAAGATACGTCTACATCTAAACCAAATTTAGCCAAAAGACCTTTAATATTTTAATATATTAAATTAAATATCATGGAGAGGAATTATACATATAACTATATAACTAAAAGGCGGGGATTCGATGTGGACACGACACGTCTCAAAGATTTATTGCAGAAGCTTCCGAGTTGGCAAACAATGGTCGCTCGAGGTTCGTGTGTCGTTCAGAACTTAAGTCCAAACATTAATCGAAAGTTTCTGTTTGGAAAACAGTCACTAAGGTTTGTGTATCATTGCAAAGTTAGTCCCAACATTAAATGTAAAGTTTTACAACTTGGCAATAACAAATTCCCGAATTTTAAGTGTCATTCACAAAATAAGTCGGCTTAAAATTTAATCCATTGCGTCGCGAGGCTTCCATATTCGTTAGGAATCAAACGGATACAAAAACTCTGAAACCTAAGTTGTTGTGATCAACTAACTTCAAAAAACAATTAACACTACGTATATCAAGGAATCTTCAATATTACTTTAGTACTATGTTATTCGTTTTATATATTTTAGGAAAAGAGTTCTTATTCCAAAACAAATATCAAAAGCTTCCTACTGTTTAACCATAACGGTTCGCCTTTTATGTGCCCCTGTGATATTTTAGATGTTTACCTCAATGTTTAAATGCCTCAGGCTATCAGTCAATCATATACGTACCTCAGCTCTTATCATCTTTCCTTTTTAAAACAAACTTTTAATTTGGATTCACATTGATTATGTTTTTTAAACAGAGCTCATACAATTAACTGGAAGGATATTTTGTATCACCAAAACCTAGAATATTTAATTAAAACTAGCTTTTTTTAAACGGCAATTTTATTAACACTCTAGCAAGATGCTGGAGGAAGGAAAGGAAAAGGAAAATGAACATACAGTTAAGCTATAAGGATCAACTATATATCCAATCTAACCAACTCTCATTTGGCAATATCGTAACTTGGCAAAACCTACGGTCATGGAGTGATTCAGTGAATATCCATAACTTGGCAAAACAGGGTCTTGATGTTGTGATCCAAACAACCATTTGGATCATTTGGCGATATTATATTGTAACCGTGTTTGCTTTGACTCTAAACCACCGTGTAAAGATACCATTGGAGAAGACATTGCGATCCACTCTCATTCATGAATGAAACATAGGAATAAGAACATTAATCCTATTTGGTTAGATTGGATTGCCGACCCAATTGCGGCTTATACTAATCGTTTGTAACTGTATTGCTTCTTTCTTTTCCTCACTAGTCTCTTGCTAGTCGGAGCTTAATAATAATGCCGCTCCAAAAAAAAAAAAAAAAAAAAAAGTCAATCTATCTAACTCGGAACCGGAGTGTTTCTTCTATGAATATCCTATGAACCGGAGTGTTTAATTAAAACTAGCTAGCCTAAATTTCATGATAAAATAGCGTAATACGTACACTCTTTTGTCATAAAGGAAAAACATTTACTTATTAATTAGTTAATTGCTTTTCTTCTGGGAATGACCATATAGTAATTAAGTTGTGGACTAAATGTACATAATTATATACGGGGCCTGTTTGGCAGGGGCTTTATGTTGGGTTTTACTAATCATAACAATTTACAAAAGCAAGTAAACATCATCAAAGCATGCAACGGAAGTATAAAGAATAATATATGTATATTAATTAACCGAATAAGAAACGCGTACCTTTTAGCAATTCAAGTAAACCAAACGATGTTTGAACAAGAACAAAACCCAAAACCCTAACTTAGGGTTTCACCAAATTCGACCCTAAAGAAGTCGACCACCAAGGAATACACAAACACAAATGCGTTTGTTCTTCGTTCTTGTACACACGTACTAATAGCGATTTGATGTGAAAAGCTAGGTTCTTGAATCACAAATAAAACCAAACACTTATTTCTTGAACTTGGAAAAATAGATCCCTTGAGGAGGGGGTTGTACGATCGGCCAAACACAAGAGGGAGGAGAGGAGAAGAGAAATTAGGTTTATTGGTGATCCAAGGTTAAGTTGCGAATGAATACAAGGGTTTGTATTTATAGTTAACTTAACTTGATGACCAAGTTTGAGTGGGAATGGGTTTGGGAACCCATCCGATCGGCCACATCAACCAAAGAGGGGTTCTAGATCTTTTCCGACTTCTAATTTCAATTCTAGTCCTTTTAGTTTACATTTAACGACCGTTAACCAAACCTCGTTAAATATTAACTATCGTTATGTTTTATTTCATGACAAATAATTAATAATAACATTTTATATATTAATTATTTAACATCAACTCTCATACGTAATGTGTGCAATCCCGAAGTCTCGAGTTCGAATCCGGACATACGTATATTTATATATCCATAAAACCTTTCAGCTCCCACTTGGATATTACTAAATATAGTAATGACACTGGTTTAGTCTAGCCTAACACGCCAATGCCCCCAGATCGAATCGAGTATGGTTTCCTAAAAAAACCATTTAATGATTCATAATTTTTACTTATCCTTTTGTTACTAATACTACATTAACTATGAATATGGATAAAGTCATTTCATAAGTTAATATTCTATTTCTCATTGTATTTGATTGAACAAGATTACCAAATCATCTTAACGTATTCCAGATAGATCTTGGGTATGGCCATACAAACATCTTGTCAACCCTACGAGGGGCCCAAATATAGTATTATGCTTTGAAACAAATTCAAAGGAACAAATTCTCTTGACTACAAACATAACTCATGAACTTTGTAACACTTCTGAAAATAGCCCTTATAACTACCGATTCGGATAGCGTTAGACTATCTTACACAAATGCACTACATTCATAATAGATTATCCGGTATCTCAAGTCCGAGGATAAACACTTCATGATATACTTAATGACAAAGATCCATAAAGTATCATCACGTAAAGTTGGGATGAGTCCTATATTCAATTCATTGAATATCATGTGAATCTGGTATGTCCCACGCATCAATATACTTTAAAAGTATATTCTACCAAAACTCAGATTTGTCTTAATTCAATGACATTCTCACATCATTGATCAACAACGGACTATTTAGAATAACATAAGTTATTCACGGATTTAAACATGCAAATATAGGATATAATATTAAGAAAATGAAAAATAAACATAAACAACTATTTTATTTCATTAAAGTAATATTTGTTTATAACATCCTTTATCCAAATACTAATCACAGATCTACATGAAACTACTAGCTAAACGAAGTCCTATCCCATCAACATGGTCAGTAAGTTTTTCTTTTGGCAAAGGCTTCGTAAAGGGATCAGCTAGATTATCATTTATATGAACTTTGAGTAGATTGATTTCACCTATATCGACTTGTTCTCGAACATAGTGATATCGACGAGGAAAATGTCTGGCGCCCTTCATGACTCCAGGCTTATTGGCAAATGTTACTGCAGTAGAGTTGTCACAATACACATTTAAAGGTAATTCAATTGAGGGCATTACTCCGAGTCCCGAAATGAATTTTCTAATCAAACAGACTTCCATCGCAGCACGGGCGACTATGTACTCGACTCACGTAATAGACATCGCAACTGTTGTTTTCTTCTTGCTCTTCTAGTCAATCGCTCCTCCATTAATGACAAAGACATAACCCGTCGAGACTTCGTATCATTATCGGTTTGGAATGACGCATCGCAAAACACAGAACATCAAGTTACGCATCTGGATTTCCTCCATACACTAGAAACATTTCTTTAGTAGCCCTTAGATACTTAAGAATGTTCTTAACGACTGCCGATGTTTCACACCGGTTACGTTGATACCGACGGTGATATTCGTGCAACGCCACATCGGGCCTTGTACATCTCACAAGCATACATGATAGATCCTACCGTCAAGCATAAGGAACTTTTCTCATGTGTGCCACCTCTTCAGTGTTGGACGCATAGTTTATTACTTAAGCCATGTTCAACTTGCATCGGCAAATATCCTTCTTGGAATCTTGCATATTGAATCTCTTCAATATTTTATCAATGTAAGCACTTTGGCTTAGTCCAATTAACCGCCTTGATCAATCTCGGTAGATCTTGATTCCCAGAATAAATCTTGCTTCCCTAAATCCTTCATAGAAAAGCACTTTCAAGATAAGACTTTACATCTTGCAAACTTGGAATGTCTTTTCCCATGATCAATATGTCATCGACATATAAGATAAGGAAAATAACATTACTCCCACTAGCTTTGTGATACACACATGGCTCATCAAGATTTTGAGTGAAACCAAATTTCTTGATTTCTTCATCAAACTTCTTGTTCCATTGCCTTGATGCTTGCTTCAACCCATAAATGGATCTTTGAAGTTTGCATACACGCTTTGGAAACTTTGGATTCACAAACCCTTCAGGCTGCGCCATATAGATGTCCTCATCTAGGCAATCGTTTAAGAAAGCGGTTTGACATCCATTTGCCATATCTCATAGTCATAGTACGCGACTATGGCTATAAGAATCCTAATAGCTCTAATGTCTCGCTACAGAGAAAATGTCTCCTCATAGTCTATCCCAAAGGTTTGAGTATACCCTTGAGCTACAAGAAGAGCTTTATAGGTGTGTGCATTGCCATCCATGTCAGTCTTTATCTTATAGAGCCACTTACTTCCAACTACCTTAGCATTTGGAGGTAAGTCAACCTCTATCAAACTTCGTTATTGCATTTCCCATTCATTGCAACTCGCCATTTCTCCTTTCGGGACTCATCATAGCAAACCTTATAGTTAGCGGGTTCACCAAGATCCCCAACAGATTTTCCTCGCCTTCTACGTTGAGACATAGACGCCAGTGCACGCGTAGTCCTTGCAGATCTCACGAATGGGAACCACTTCAACTTAAGGTGGAACACTCGGACTTTCGTGTTCTACTTGAGGTTGGCTAGTGTTTTCAGAAGGTGTTGTATCTTCTTGATCATATTCCAGATCATAAACTCTCCCACTGAATTCATGAGATATAAGATCCCTTTCAAGGAATTCTCCATACCTAGCAACAATATAAGATCTCTTCAATATTTTGTCAATGTAAGCACTTTGGCTTAAACCAATTAGCCGCCTTGATCTATCCCGGTAGATCTTGATTCCGAGTATATATGCTGCTTCCCTAAGTCTTTCATCGAAAACATTTACCAAGATAGGCTTTCACCTCATTCGGACTTGGTATATGATTTCCCATGATTAATATGTCATTGACATACGAGAATAAGGAAAGTAACACGACTCCACTAGCTTTGTGATATACACATGGCTCATCAAGATTCGAGTAAATCCAAAACCTTTGATTTCTCCATCGAATCTTTTATTCCATTGCCTTGATGCTTGCTTCACCCATAAATGGACCTCTTAAGCTTGCATACGGTTAGGAAATAATGGATTCACAAACCCCTCCTACTGTGCCATATAGATGTCTTCATCTGAGCGACCATTGACGGTTTTGACATCCATTTGCCAAATCTCATAGTCATAGTGTGCAGCTATAGCTATGAGAATCCTAATAGCTCTTATGTCCGCTACAGGAGAGAATGTCTCATCGTAGTCAATGCCATAGGTTTGAGTAAAACCTTTAGCCACCAGACGAGCCTTGTAGGTGTGTACATTGCCATCCATGTCAGTTTTCTTCTTGAAGATCCACTTACTTCCAACGATTTTCGCATTGGGAGGAAGGTCAACTTCAATCCAGACATCATTATCTTTCATGGATTGCATTTCCCCATTCATAGCAATCGCCATTTATCCTTCTCGGGATCGACCATGGCGACCTTATAGTTAGCGGGTTCATTAAGATCCCCAACCATATTTTCCTCCACCTCTACGTTAAGACATAGACGGTCGGTGCGTATAGTCCTTACAGACCTATGAATGGGAACAACTTCGGAGGAACGCCTAAGCTTTCGTGCTCTTCTTGAAGTTGGCTAGTATTTTCGAGAAGGTGTTGTATCTTCTTGATCATATTCCGATCATATACTCTCCCATCGAGTTCTTGAGATATGAGATTCCTTTCAAGGAAATCTCCATACCTAGCCACTATGACTTTGTTCTCGGTAGGTAGTAAAAGTAGTAACCCATAGTTTCCTTAGGGTATCCTACAAAGATACACTTAATGATCGGCTTGGAGCTTATCGGTGTGTCACGTTTAACAAACGCTTCACATCCCTGACCTTTAAGTAAGAAAAGTTGGGAGCTTTTCTGTCCATATTTCATATGGAGTTTTAACAACCTTCTTCGTTGGAACCATATTCAAAATCACGAATAGCGTTTCAAGAGCATAATCCCAAAAGTAAAAGGAAGAGTCGTAAGTTCAAACATTGATCGTACCATGTCAAGTAAGGTACAATTTCTCCTTTCGGATACACCATTTTGTTGTGGAGTATAAGGAGATGTGAGTTCTTTGGATAATTCCACACTCGCCTAAGTAATCTTTGAACTCTTGACTTATATACTCACCACCTCTATCGGATCGAAGAGCTTTAATCTTCTTTCCAAGTTGTAATTCTACTTCACTTTTGAAAACCTTAAATGTTTCAAAGACTTCATGTTTATGTTTAAGTAAATAAACATAACCATAACGACTAAAATCATCCGTAAAGGTTAAGAAGTAGGAAGCACCACGTTTTGACACATGTCTAAGTGGACCACACACATCAGTGTGTATCAATCCAAGTAGATCAGAAGCCCTTTCCACTTGTGGTGAAAAAGGTTTCCTTGTCATCTTCCCAGCTGTGCAAGACTCGCATTTGTCAAATGATTCATCATTGACCGTTTGTAAAAGCCCATCGTGTTGCAGCTTTTCCATGCGTTTCTTGCCTATATGGGCAAGGCGATAATGCCAAAGATAAGAAGAGTCACAGTTCGACTTGCTCTTCTTATTGCTAATGCTATACAACAAATTATTTTCATTGGATATATAACCATCCATATCAATTTCAAACACACCAAGTATAGGAATTGCATTAAAGTAAAAAAACCTTATTTAAAGAAACTGAAATTCCATAACTGATAAAAGTGTGCACAAAACCAATATCTTTTAACAAAGAAACTGAAATAACACCCCTAACAATGGAGGGTGCATAATGACAATTATTTTAGTTCTAAAAGTAAGCCCGAAGGCAACACTAAATCAAAAGTCCCTATGGCTTCGACAGCTGCACGCTTTCCATTTCCAACGTACAAGTATCTCTCTCACAGTCGACTTCTTTGCCCTCTAAGTCCTGCGATGTATTACGGATGTGAGTACCACATCCCGTATCATATATCCGAGAATTTTGCTTATGAGGAAAAGAAAATAATTCAAACATAAAAATACGATGAGCTAGGCACCATCTTATTTTTATTCAAGGCACTCATTCGAGATAAACCGGGCAGCCCGCCGCTTCGGTGGCACAGGTGAGTTGCGGTGGTGGCAAGTTAAATCCTTCTTAGGATTCTCCTTTTCTTTCCGTGGTTCTTCTTAGGAGTGGTGGGATGACAACTTGTTTCCCTTTCCTTTTCCTTTCCTTTCTTATCTCGCTTGCGGCTTTGGCTTATTTACCCTACCACCTGTATTGCGAGTACGGTGTAGGAGCCTTCTTTGGCAATCTCTTCTCGTAGTCTACAAGCATTGCATGTAACTCATTTATTGTCTTCCCGTGCAATGCATGTTAAAATTATGGACAAAATCACCAAATCGTTCACGATTAAGGGAGTGATTGATGAGGCCGACACATACATCATTCGAGTAACCACGGTAGAGCTTCTCCAATTAGTCCAAGTGATGTTTCATCTCGAGGGCGTGGTCGAGACAGATTTGCCAACCTCACCTTGCGGTGTGAACCTTTTCAATTAGTTCATACAGTTCGGTGCTAGTGGCTTCTCAAACATACGTTTGAGTTCATCTAGCATGCTCATAGGCGGATAGTGCTCAAATTATTTTTGAAATTGAGCAGACATCCCCGAAAGCATTAGACACGCCACATCATTGTGCTTCTCATATTCAACACGATATGCCTCTTGTTCAAGAGCAGTTGCCGTGTTGGGAGGAGCATCAGGCAGAGGTGTAGTCAAAATTTCAACCCTTTTGGCAACACGAAGGATGATCCTAAGTGAAAGATGCCAATCATTGAAATTAGGGCCAGTCAGCTTGTCCCTTCCAATCATATCTTTGAAAGCGGCACTCATTAAGCTCATAGTGTTTCGGGTTGATGAGCCATCTACGAAAAAGTTCAAAAACCATAATTAGTATTTTGATAATTTTCCTTTTCAATAAACAATTAAATACCCAAGGTTCATATTCATATAACCAATTAATTATTATTGAAAACTAGGATCCAAATTGTCATAATCTCATCACATCGCTTGATCTGTTAGTGATGAACCTTATCTGTGTAGAGCTTTTGCTCAATTGCCAATTTCAATTGCAATTCCTAGATTTATGGGATTTACATATAGCCAATATCAATCGCCATGTAAACATGTTTTATCCCATCTTATGTCTTGAGTTTTCAGTTTTCACCGCCTAACTCAATTAAGTTGTCCAACTTAAGAAACTGCAAAATCGTCCATGCCCGTTCTCATGACACGTGGACATTTTACCCTTCGATTATGATCTAAGTCACGTTCTCACGCAAATAAAAAGTAATCTTAGGTGTTTCCGTTTCGTTGGATGGCATATAACTTAAATTTAAAGGGTAATAATTTTGATGTCAAATCAAATATGTACAAAGATGTCATGCATTCATCTTTGTAGCATAGTTTTTATTAAAACATTTATATCTTGTTTTAATGTATAAGATTTTCATCATCAAACTTTAATTGAGGTATTGGATTCACCAATCAAGGAATTTAGTGTTAATTATCATCCATTATACCGTACGTTTGCATAAGTGTAAACACTTAGTGTTTCGGATAATTACCACCGAAGTGGCGCATGGAATTAAAACTAATTCGCCTTAAGATGAGCTTGCACATTTAATGGCTTACTAAGTAGCTCCATTCGAACTTATAGAGGCGAGAGGACCGGTGGCGAAAAAGCATAACCTTAGACATCCTTTCGGTGTGTCATGCACTTCTTTATTAACCCTTTATAGTTCATTCTTATGGGTGAGCCGTTCGCACCATTTGTGCCAAAGTCACCAATCAATTAAACGATTATGATTACTATTCTTAAAAATACATGTTTCACCATTGTTTAGGTCGGTTTATTTTCTTGTAAAATACCCTTGTTACACATAACAAACAAGCAAGTATTTGTAAAATAAACAAATAAACAATGAATGCATAACAAATAAAAGTCATGCATATCAAATAGCCACATGCAAACGGTTTTGATAAATCCTATTAATAACCAATTCTAGATCATCAATATGCATATATTTAATTAAGACTTTCACCCGTTTTCATCTATGTACAAGGTGAGCCACATGCATCGATTCATCGATTGCGTAAGTCAAAATTAAATACATACCACATAGCACACATAATTGATTAAATTAATAATGATTGAGGTCTTCCCAATTTTAGATCTATCATAATTTAGTGTATATCACTTAAACAAGAAACATACAATAAAAGCGGATCCATGATAAAACATGCGATAATTATCATGGACATAAAATTACACTTAACAATTAATGCAATTAACGAGTTACGCATATACACATAAAGTTGCATGCATCTTAGGTTTCTAATCCAATTAAAATTTTAGTTTACAAAACCCTAATTAGGGCACCAAAATAAACGCCTCTAAAAATTAGGGTTTAGGTTTTGCAAACCCTAGATCTCGATACAAATAATAACACAACATGTTTATTTTATTTATGTGTTTGATAATTAATTACTTGTTATACAAGGTTGTGAAACCACCGTTGAGTTTATAATACATGACATAAAATAAAACATGTAGACATCAAGAGTACACAATGAAGACTTAAAGATCATAACAAATAAATTAATTAGCGAAAGTATGCGTAACGTACCTCTTGAATGTCGATCCTTTGAGCAAAAAAGAAGTGGTTTGAAGAGTTGTCCTCACCGTTCTACAACTCAAACCAATTGGTGTAAGAATAGTGTCTTACTACCACGTTCTTGTACACACGAATTAACCAACGAATCAAGCGATTGCTAGATCTAACATAAGTCCTCGTTTAAGAAAAATGAAACCAAAATCCCTTACAAGGGGTGTTCGGCCGAATAGGGACAAGAGAGAGGACAGGAGAGATCTAGGGTTAATTCAATGCACAAAGTGTGAGAAAACCCTAGAACCTAACCTTGTTTATATAGTAGATGGGAAACTTTGGGAACAAGTTATGGATTAGGGCTTGGGAAAGCCCCCTTTGGCCGGCCATGAGCAAAGCCCAAAAGAAAACCATAACTTTTTCAAGTCTTTCCATTTCTAGTCCTTTCTCTTTTCATTTAACGGTCGTTAGTCATTTTTCCGTTAAATACTTAACGATCGTTAACCGGACTTAATGTGCAATAATTAATCGTAAACATAAACATTAATTATTAACTTTAATTCTCATTCGCTAATGTGTGCAATCCCGTGGTCACGAGTTCGAATCCGGACATTCACCTGTTGTAAATATATACATTTCCAACAAAACATAATGAATTTAATCAGAATTTTCAGATGCTTCAATATAGCTTCGGGCCTGAAAATAAACTTGTCTAAAAGTAAGTTGTTAGGTGTGGAAGTGTAAGTTTATCGCTTGGCTCAAAAAATTAACTGTATAGAAGATAGACTCCCTTTTACATACCTAAGGTTACCGATTGGTTCTTCTATGAGAAATGTCGAAAGTTAGAATCCAATCATTCAGAAGTTTCATAATAGACTTTCCGACTGGAAAGCAAAAAATATGTCGATTGGTGGGAGAGTTACACTTATAAAGTCCGTTCTTTCACACTTACATTATATTTCTTCTCATTATATAAATTTCCGTCTACTGTTCTTAAGATGTTAGAAAGTATCAGGTGTAGGTTCCTTTGGGGTGGTGACGCTGAAAACAAAAAAATACATTTGGTTGCGTGGAATCAATCAATGGCTAAAATCAAGAATGGTGGGCTCGGGTTTGGTAGCCTAAAACTTTCTCTTCTAGCTAAGTGGTGGTGGAGAGTTCGGGTTGATAGGGACTCTCTTTGGGCATTTGTGATCAATGATATATAATGGGAGTCTTGGACGTACAAAAGATCTCATTTATACGCCTAAATTTAAAAGGAGAATGGTCTAGCATATCAAAAGTATGGCGAGAAGTGACTGATATAGGAATACCCTTAATCTTATCTTTTCAGAGGCGTGTGGTTAACAATGAGTCTATATGTTTTTAGGACGATTGTTGGCTTGGTTCTAGCTGCCTTGCTCATATGTTCCCGAGATTATTCGAGTTGGAAACGGACAAACTTTGTAAACTTAAAGAAAGGTGTTCTGTTTCGGATGGTGTGATAGAATGGCAATAGGCTTGGAGAAGACAAATTTGAAGCGGAAGAGAGCAATAAGATTTATCCGGTTTGTTGAGCATCGTGGGGAATACTTATCTGACTAATGATGATAGTGATGGTTGGAGGCAGTCCATGGAATCATCAGGTGTTTACTTTGTCAAATCTCTTCGAGCTGCTCTTGACGAAAAAAATTCTCCCTACATCTTCGGAAACAAAATGCTCTTCTCTTGTTCCTGAAAAAGTGTGCGTATTCATATGGAGAGCTGAGAAAGATAGATTTCCTACCCGTCTAAATTTGGATAAAAGAAACATAGATCTGGACTCACTGCTTTGCCCATTTTGTGAAGATTCTTGTGAAGATTTAGAGCACTCGTTGATAGCATGTGCCGAGTCAAAATTTTGTGGGAAAAAAATATTCTTATGGTGTAATTTTCAGATAAGTTGAGATTAATATTCATGTGCTTCTAAGTCTCGTTAATGATATGAGTGACGAAAAAAATAAGATGTTTCACCCATTTCTACTCTGGTGCTTCGAAGTGGTTATTTTTACCGCTTCTTGGGTTATTTGGAATGCAAGGAGCTGAAACATATTTTCAGGCATCGATCATACCACTGAGGGGTGCTTTCGTAAGGTCCTAAGACATTCATTTTGTTGGATATCAAGTCGTGTTAAAGTGAACCTTATCTAGGATGAGTTGGTTGCGAATCCGTTTATCTCTTGCGTCCCTAATTGTGCTCTCTGTTGACTGGAACCGGTGCTTTTTTTCATATTCAGTTGTGTGGAAAACTAAAAGGGGGGTTGAATAGTTTTACCGATTAAAACTTTGTTTTAAACTATTTAGATCGACTTATGTCAATCTATTTAATATGTGTGTTGGATGATAATAGATAAGCAAATAAACAAGTAATGCAAAGATAAAGAGTAAGGAACACAAAACCACGACACGGGTATTTATAGTGGTTCGGCTACAAGGATACTTGTCTTGCCCTACTCCACTCCCCGAGTTTCCCACTCGAGAGTTCGTAAGCACTACACAACACAAGCTCCTTAATGTGGTGGAGAAGCCTTCACAACGTCGCCTACTCTTTATCCGGTACAAGGCTAGACACCGAGTTCTTCCACGAGGTAGAACCAAACCTATCACAACGTCGCCTACACTTTATCCGGTACAAGGCTAGATATCGAGTTCCATTACAAAGGAGGAACTACTACCCAACACAACACAACTAACCCAAAGGAGACACACTCCTTTATAAAACATCATAAGGATATCAATATCCTTTAACCCAAAATATCTATCTTGTACATCGATGCACCATATTGATTGTACACAATTGGCACCTTTCACTAATACCTTCGACACGACCCTTTGGCACCTTTCACTAATGCCTTCGACACGACCCTTTGACACCTATCACTAATGCCTTCGTCTTGACCATTTGGCACCTTTCACCAATGCCTTCGACACAACACTTTTAAGGATGGAGGAAAGAACTATCAACAAGATAACTTCAGTAGTCTTAATGATGACAAAGCTTGGCAACTCATGGACTCGAGCTTGCTTGATTTCAAGAGGTGGTGATCTCGCCTTTAAGAGGAACCTAGAGAATCAGACAAACACAAAACTATATAGAAAGATCCTTTGGATCTGAGGTTAGAGATATTACAATACAAAGAGAGAGTATGTGTAAAAGGAGTGAGTTGCAAGAGAGAAATGGCTCACTATTTATAGGAAAATTTCTCTACTGTTTCACGGTTCCCACGGATCCCTCCCCAGAGGGATACGGCTAGTGCAATCCAAGGGATCCGGCAGCTGGGTCAGCTTAAGTCCGGATTTTTGGTTGCAAACCGGGTTATGGGTTATAGCTTATGGGTTATGAACCATGGGTTACGGATACCTAACAAGATGCAATGTATCTAGACATTGGGTCATGGATCATGGATAATACCCAACATGACTTCATGCATGATGTCATGCAATGGGTCATGGATTATGGATCAAGCTCCATGGGTATGGGTCATGGACTTTGGGTTTTACCCAATAATATTCAATGTATCTAGTCAATGGATTAAGGACTTAGATTTTTACCCATTACATTATCTATTACAATATATATACCAAGTGTGTGTGTGTGTGTATATATATATACATTTTCATATTATGTAAACACTAGTTATTATACATATGCATTTCTATAAGATGTAAACAATATTACTTGTTTAGTGTTTTATATGAAAATGTAAGTGTGTTAGTAAACTATTAGCTCAAACCATTTACATATTTTATTTGTTTCGCTAAAATGATTTTACGTTTGTTATCGACAAAACATTAGAAGATCATAAAATATAAATAAACGTTTTACGGCTTATTTGTATTAACAAGTTGTATCCATATAGCTTCTCGCTAAAGGATTGTTGTGATCAATACAATATTTGTTGCTTCAAAAACATCGTCAATCCCATTAAAAAAGATTGAAAGTTTTTAAAGTGAAGCCTTTGTCAGTATAAGATATTTCAAACTCAGACTTCGTCAATATATGTTCGTTGATTCAAAAACTTCGTCGCAATAATCAAAAGTAAGTTGCCTTGAAGTTCAACATGATTTATCTAGTGAAAACAAGACGGGTCTTTGGGATTTTAAGTAACTCTTAACTACATGTTTGGAATCTTTTTGTTGGTGACTTATTGACTCTTCATGGTTTCAATATATATCTGGTCTACTTCATCTAATTCTCCATGATAAATCTATGTTGTTGTAACAATTAAAGTTGTAAAAGTTATGTAAAACGTAACGAGTATGTTATTGAATTTGCAATGACAATCGAAATGAAATCGTAAAAATAAATTGAATTTTACAACAAATACTTCTAGATAAAATACAACAAAATATCCAAGATTCATAGACTTCAGCAACTTTGGTATTGTGCTTCATTGGCGTCGGTGTGACCCATTGTTTCGGTGTTATCTCCTCTGTATCATGTTTTGCTTCATTGAATTCGGTGTCAAATATACTGTAAGATATAAAGGTGTTCATGCGCATTTGGTCTTTAATTCTTCGTAGCCAATGAAGAGATAATTAAACACCGTGCTTTTATCCTAACTAAGAAACATACTTCATATTTTCTTTGAACACTGGAAAAGCTACTATCAAATATTGTGTCAGACATAACACATATTTGGCATTGGCCCCACTATTTCTATTTGCTATGAGAGTTTGACATTTTTCAGCAAATAAGGTTGAAAGCATGAAGATGGAGTTACTTGTAAACCTTTTGCCAAAAAATATGATCAACCCATATACTCCTCCACTTTAGGATTTAGAAGAATTTCTAGCTACATGAATGTGATCCCCAAAAGATGGGAATCTCGTATCACATTTCTACAAATTGGTTCAATACGAGTCCCGTTTCATTGAGAAACAAAGCGAGTTTGTTATAAATTTTCTTGTGAAGGATAATAGTTTTAGGAACGAATTACTTTATAAGGTCTCTACTCTGGAGGCGTCTACATAAGAGAAAATGCTAAGATCAAGGAGATCAAACAACACGACTATTTTCGTGCAAAATATTGAAGGGAAGTTGTCGTGTTTTTGTATGATGATATGGGTTGTGTTGCGTCAATGTTAGAAGAATGTATTGAGCAGTTGAAGAGACTTGACGAAACTATTGTTTCGAAACATAGATTTCTTGAAGATTTTTTCATGAACTATGATTAAGTAGCATGTAAATCTTTTGTTCTTTAAGTTTATAAGATCTTCTGTAATTTTTAGTTCTCTTTTAAATGAATACAAGTCAATCTTTACATTTTATTATTATTCATGTTTTGTATTTTTTGTTAAAGAATATTGGACACACTTAGAAATACAAATGTCCAATTAAAAATATAGTGTAGTAATCTATGCAACTTTATTTCTATTCTTGATTGCAATTTATGATCTATTATTTCGTGATTTGATTGCGAAAAAGTTTACTCGTGTTTACCAACAACATTCGCCCAAACACACCTATTTATAAACATTGGACTAGAAAGACTTTCAACCGTATGTACATCAATACCTTAATTCCAAGAGAAAATTACTAAAAGGGGACTTTTTTTAAAGCATGGTCCGTTTTTAAGACTTTTTTCGCATCTATTTCCCAAAAGAGTCTGCTCAACTGCTCAACTCCACCACTTTAGGGACAAGTGTCAAGAGTTAGGTGAAGATATTTTTTACCTTTTAACTCAAATGACTAATTTACCCTCAAACACATATATAAAAGACACCACATATTTTATTTTTTCTAATTTTTTTCTCTCTCTCTTCAACCTCAATCCAAGATCCGGCCATATCTCCGGCCATGGGAAAAGATCCGGCCATATCTCCACCACCACCACCACCGCTCAACCGCCGACTACCACCGCTCAACTGCCGACCGCCATCGCCACCACCTTAGCAGCCCATAACCACCACCACCATGTTGGGAATTAAGGTAAACTCTTGATTACGCGAAGATCTACTGAAGAGATTACTGCAGAAGAAGAATGGATTCTGCTGAAGTTATACTTGATGAAGTGTTAAAGCGAATATCGTGTTCTTCTTGAAAGTGTGAATCACGTGGGAGAGATAAGCTCGATTATAGAGTAAAAGTCGGTAGCCGTATTAAAGATAGGTTGGCGCCGTATTATGTAGAGCTTACTCGGAATAAACAATATGATTAACAAAACAATATGATTAGTTGCATGCTTGTCTAGATGCATGCTTGGTCTATGTTAGTATTAGGGCGTACATTGTCAGCGCTCATTAGGGTTTCTTGCCTATATAAGAAACCATGATAGTTTGTAATAGATAAGTTTTTCTCAAGTCTTTCAAGTCTTGTAAACTATCAAAACATAGAGTTTCTATAATCAAAAGATCCATAGAGGATCAAAGAGTTCTTAGTTATTATAACTTGTATTTACTTTCCGCTACAAAATACGAGTTGTAGAGATCTTCTATTAGTTTGCTTGTGATTACATAGGCAACACTAACGATCTCAAGTGCTTAAGATCTATCAAGGTCTTTGTGTTTTCAACAAGTGGTATCGAGCCTCGGGAAAGTCTCTACGATACTAAGAACCATTCTCACCCCATACAATCAAACATTCATTCACCATGCACGGATCCGATAATGGCGAAGTCACCAACACAAACAACACCAACACCACTTCCATGCAACATTTCGGTCTCTCAAACGATAATGGTAAATTTCCTTATTTAAAAGGGAAGAGTATGAACTTTGGACTATGAAGATGGAAAAGCTGGATTTCCAATATTGATTGGAATCATGGGAGGTAGTGAAGAAAGGAAGCAGTCTAAAGAAAATGATTCTGAGCGGGGATGGGAAGTTTATCATGGCTCCACCAAAAGCTGCTTGAAGAGGTCTTGGCTATCGAGAGAGAGCATAAAGTAAAACTATTACGCTTCAAGCCATACACGAAGATCATCGTGTGATTTTCACCATATGGATGATGCAAAGGACATATGGATGGCTCTCAAAGCAAGGTTCGGTGGAAATGAAGAATCAAAGAGAATGAGGAAGTCCATCTTTGAGACAACAATTTCGGGACTTTAATATCTCCGAAGAAGAAGGTATCCACAAGGGATCTGACGGGTTCCATAGGATTTTGAGTCGGCTAAACCGGTGAATGCAAAACGATAATGATATTGCAACTCAAAGTTCCTTGATCTTTACCTCCATCATGGTTACATGTAAGTATTGCCCTCGAGGCTAAAGGAGGGTTGGACATGCTTACCTTTGATGAGTATATATAAGACTCGAGAACCCTTGAACGATGTCGGGACTCCTACCGTACATCTTCTTACGGCCATGCGACTTTTGTTGGGACATCTCACTCCAACATGATGGTACACTGCTCTGGTTCTAACTACTTTCCATCATCTTCCGGTTCAACTACTTTCCATCATCTTGCACTCCCACTCCACCACATAACACTCGTCCCACTCCACCATGTTCTCAAACTAAGACTAGTAGTGTGATGGAGGATGTTCTTCATTCGTTTGTTCTTGATTATGATACTCGGCGATATCTTGCATATGAAGACTTTGATCGGTTGGACCCTCTTGAAATGGAGGAGATGGCGAAAATGCGGTGGCATTCTTTGTCGATGGACATCAAAGGTTTGAAGAGAAGTGCGGGAGGAAGTTTGCTTTCAAGGAAAGGAACCATTCGCTTTGATAGGAGAAAAGTCAAGTGTTTCACTTGCCACGGATGGGGCATTTCTCGAGGAATGCAAAGCGAGAAAAAGTGGAGATGGAGCTAACTACCTTTCATATCGTGAAGCAATGAGGAAGGCTGGAGCTTGACTCTCTCACCATGGATGAGCAGGTCAAGCTGGATGCACATGAACACAGTGAATGAGGAAGCTCATGATCTTGATAAGCTTGGATTGTTGGCAAGGTGTACTTGGATGAAAGGCATGATCGGTTTGCCTTGATGGGACTATCTCGGTACACAAGCTGTATATTTGGTTGTAGTCTAAGATACAATGAACTTAAAGAAGAATATGATGCTATGAAACCTAAGTTTGATGAATGCTATGTTGAAAATGAAGCTCATAAACTAGCATTAAAAGCGATGAAAGACAAAAGTATGGTTTCAAAAGAATCAAATAGCTTATGAAGAAAAGATAAAGGTGTTACAGTTTGATCTAGAAGTTGCTAATAATTACTTAAAAGCTATGCGAGAAAGCAAAGGATGAAGGCGTATGCGAGAACCTAGAGCTTAAAGAAAAGGTAGGCGAGGAAATAGCTAGGAATAAACAATGGTTAATTTCGGTGATAATCGGCTAGAGAACTCTATAACGATCAATCGGTAACCTCGGCTTAGGATTAGGCTTTCAAAAATATGTAGGAGTAGAAGCTAGGTATGATGGTCGTAAATCCACACCGCGAGGTTAGCTAACTTTGTAAAGAAGGTAATATGCATGTTGTCCTGGTCCTATTAGAGGTGAATTTATGCCCATAGACCTATCCATCACTGTTGACTTTGATGGATCACATCATCTATATGGCAAAAGTCAAAAGACTTGCGGACCACGATACCTCATCTAATGACTTTGTCTCTTGCTCACGCGGTGACAATTCATCGGATCAAGGTCTACTTCCTATGAAAGTGTGATTCAAATGAGAAGTCGACCTTCCCAAGCTGAGCCTACACCCACTGCACCCCGATCTACTTACAAGCCTTCTAAGGAAGGCTGGCGAGAATCAACTTCAAGGCGGTTTCTTACGAAGACTTGTCTTTTAAATCTTTGAATAATCGATCTGTTAAAACAATTCCTTGAATGTTTACATTTTAAGTATACGCATGTAATCAAACATCTCCTATTTGAATAAATCTTCCAAGAAGAAGACATGTTTTGTATGTGGAAGTAAATTTCATTTGATTAAGGATTGTGATTTTTATGAGCAAAGATTGGGTGCATGTGCTACTCACGAAACATAGATCTAAGTGGACCAATGTTGCTAATATTCCACCTTATGTCCCTCAGCGACTAATCTTGACTCTCATTGGAGAGTTCGGTTACGGACCTTATGTGCAACCAACTAGCCCATACTTTAAACATGGTTATTGGCCTACATATGTTGACTCTATGTATCTTTGGGATGGGATATGGAACCTTCTTTGTGAAACCCTCGGCGAGTTGTTCTTGGACTAACAAGGGACCCAATTATCAATGGAGGACCAAGAACAATGGTGGATCCTCTAAATCTTCATGTCCTAAACACATGATCCACAAGGCGGGTTCAAGTCGATAATGACTTGAACCTCCATCAATCTAACCGTTTGTATATATTTTATTGTTGTTTGTAGGATCATCCCTTAAGCATAAGAATATTGGTATTGTTGATAGTGGTTGTTCGAAGCATGTGCGGGAAGCAGAGATATGATGCACAATTTTGTTCCTATAGAAGGAGGAGGCAATGTGACTTTTGGAGGAAGTGATGGAAGTATCACGGGAAAGGCACCATAAAGACACCTCATCTAGATTTTGAAAATGTGTACTATGTTAAGGAACTTGACATTTCAACTTGTTCTCTGTTTCACAAATCTGTGACACTAAGAACAAAGTTCTCTTCACGAGAATGAATGTCTTGTCTTTGTCTAAAGACTTCAAACTCCCGGAAGAAACTTCAATTCTGCTGAAGGTTCCTCGAACTCACAATTTATACACATTCAACCTTAATGAAGTTCAACGGTGGTGACCTCACTTGTTTGGTGGCTAAAGCATCTCTTGATGAGTCTACTAAATGGCATAGGAGGATGGCTCATGTGAATTTCAAGACCATTAACAAACTCTCTAAAATGGGTCTTGTTGAAGGTCTTCCACCAAAGTATTCACAAATGATCATAATTGTGTCGCTTGCAACAAAGGAAAACAACAGAGCTTCTTACAAAGCTATCAATGCTATGAGCATCATTCTTGAACCTCTTGGTTGCTCCACATGGATCTGTTTGGTCCAACTCAAGTCGAAGCATTGATCATAAGTACTTACATTTGGTTATCACGATGGCTATAGCGATTTTGTTGGGTTTTCTTTCTCGGAACCAAAGATGAAACATCTCAAGTCTTGTTGAATTCATCACTCTCGTTGAAAATCGGTTGAACAAAAGGTCAAGGGTATTCGGTGTGATAATGGGACGAGTTTAAAATGCTATTCTTATAGAACTACGTGGGTCAAAAGGTATAAAAGGGACTATAGTAATCCAAGAACCCCACAACAAAATGGGGTGGTGAAAGAAAGAATAGGACCTTAATAGAAGCTGCAAGATCAATGCTTGCGGACTCTAAACTACCACTATGTTACGGGTGAAGGCTGTTGGCACAGGCGTGCTATGTGCTAAACAGGGTCTCCATTACAAGACCACAACTCAAAACACCATATGAACTTCTCTTTGGGAAGGTTCACATCATTCACTACCTAAAACCTTTTGGTTGTCAAGTGACCATTACGAACACCGGTGATCCGTTGGGAAAGTTTGATGAGAAGGCGATGATGGTTATATTGTGGGTTATTCGACTCATAGTAAGGCATACGAGGTGTACAATTTGCAAGCCAAGAAGATAGAGGAGCGTTGAACACGAGATTTTTGGAAGATAAGCATAATGTTCAAGGACGGGGTCATCGTGGTCCTTTGACCTTGACTATAGCGATTCCTTGGGTTACACTAGACACTTGGCTAACCAAAATCACGGGTCCTCAAGCTTCTCCCACTAACAATGCGGGTCCCTTAGATGATGACTACGAAAATGAGTTTGAAGATGATGAGCAACCTATACTTGTGCCTTCTTTCTCCCCAACAATATTGCGGTACCACCTCCAGGATATTCTTGATAAGAGTGATGAAGATGACTCTCATTATCTTGAGGACCTTGCTAGGCTTGAGACTCAAGAATTTCTTTGCTAAGCTTGAGCGAGAGCGAAACTAAATGGAGGGTGGCTAATGAAGGAATCGGTGAAAACCACGTGTCTGCTGAAGTTGACTCTGTCACACCTACCATCCACAAATCTGCTGAAGGCTATCTTTGTTTCTTCTCATGTTCCTTCTCAAGTGTCTTGGACTTTGGAGAACCTCATACACGCTTTCCAAAACCCTCCGATCTTGGAAATCATCAACCCAAAGTGGCATTTTCACTTCACCCTCTTATGATCTTGAATTTGAACCAACAATCACTAATCTTGATTCATCCATTGAAGTCATTGCTTTGCCACTCGGAGGATCAACATTGCTCATCCTCGATCCAACATCATAGGTGATCTTCGGCACTGTTAGAACTCGTGGGGCTATAACAAGTCCTCAATTTGGGCGATTGCTTTTCTCTCTATGTCTCCAACCGGCAAAGAGACAATCACACGGACTTCAAACATTGTCATTTGCTTGTTTTCTTTCTCAAGTGGAACCAACAAGTGTTTCTCAAGCTCTTAACGATTCAAGGCGGCTAGAAGCAATGCAAGAAGAAATGCAACAATTTCACAATCGACAAGTTTGGATTTTGGTTCCACTCACGATGGCAAATATGCCATTGGGACAAAGTGGATTACGAAGAATAAGAGAGATGCTCGGGGTGTTGTGATCAAAAACAAAGCAAGATTAGTAGCTCAAGGCTTGAGACAAGAGGAAGGATTGATTATGATGAAGTGTTTGCACTGTTGCGAGTTGAAGCAATTCGCATTTTCTTGGCATATGCTTCTTACATGGGTTTCATGGTGTATCGGATGGATGTCAAAGGTGCTTTTACGTATGGTGAGATTGAAGAGGAGGTCTATGTCACTCAACCCAAGGGATTTGAAGACCACGATCACCCAAATCATGTTTACAAGGTTGTTAAAGCTCTTTATGGCTTACATCGGGCACCAAGAGCTTGGTATGCTAGGCTTTCATCATTCTGTTTGAAGCATGGCTATAGGAGAGGTGCTATTGATAAAACTACATTTCCTAAAGAAGAATTATTCGAGACATCATTACGGTGCAAGTTTATGTGGGCGACATTATTTTGGCTCCACAAGCGAAGCTTGGTGCGAGGAATTTGAGGAACTAATGAAGGGTGAATTTCAAATGAGTGCTATGGGAGAGCTTACTTTCTTTTGGGTCTCCAAGTTCGTGAAACAAGGATGGCATCTTTATCATCAAGATAAATATGTGAGGACATTTGAAGAAGTTTGGTATGGAAGGTGTTAGGGCGCCACAACACCTTATGAAGCTCAAAGACTAAAGCAAATAATGAACGGATCTACACAGAATGTTCATCATGCAGGTCCATGATTGGTTCATTGATGTATCTAACGACTTCAAGACACGATATTACATTTCTTTGTGAGTGTTTGTTCTCGACATCAAGTCACTCCACTTACTTCCCATCTAAATCTTGTCAAGAAGATCTTTAAGTACCTCAAGGCCAACCTCTTTTAGGCCTTTGGTACCCAAAGTCTCCTTTCAAGTTGGAAGCATATAGTGGCGGTGATTATCTTTGGTGCAAATCTGGATAGAAGATCCATGGCGGAGGCGCCAATTTCTTGGCAAAGGTTGATTTCTTGGCAATGCAAGAAACAAACCATTGTGGTGCCTCAACTCTTGAAGCGAGTATGTTCTTTGCGCAAATTCTTTGTGGACGGGTCCTTTGGATTCAAAACCAATTCTTTGGACTATGGGTACAACTTCATGAACACTACAATTCATATAGATAATCAAAGTACCATCTGCATAGTCAAAAATCCGGTTTTTCACGGTCGAACTAAACACATTGAAATCGGGCACCACTTTATAAGAGATGCATATGAAAACATTTGATAAAAGTGGCTAAAATTCATCTTGATGATAATGTGGCGGACTTATTAACAAAAGCGTTTGATGGACCAAGGTTTCAACACCTCGTGGTCAATATTGGAATGTTAAACCCTTGTTGCATAGTTTAAGGGAGGCATAGGCCTCGGGGAGGCATATGCCTCGGGGAAGATTGTGCAAACTCTGCATATTTTTTGTTTGTGTCATATTTTGTTCAATAAGCAGTTTTCCTTTTCTAAAATTTGCTTCTATCATTAGGTTTGTAAAAACATCATTTTGCCAATAGTGATAGCGTTTATTTAACATATTTTATCTTTTGAATTTTCTCTATTTGCATTTTGCCTCTGTTATTTATAATTCTTTGCTAACACTAAGCTGTCTAATTATTCTTTAGCTTGTTTTGTGTTGTTCTTGTGTAGTGTTGTATACATTTTGCGGTTATGCGGATTGCGGTTTGTCCATTCCATGATCAAGTTCAAATTCATCAAGTGTGACTCAATGGTACATGGTCAAGATAGCTAAAGATTGTTGCTTGTTTCTTACGAAATTAAAATCTTGAAGCAAACAATTTGATTCCATGAAGTTATAATCTTGAAGAAAAGAAATTGAAGTCAAATTGTTCATTCATTCATTCAAAGCAGTTTCTGACTTCGACTTACATAAAGTCAACCTACTACTATGCATCTTCAAGATCTGAGTTGTACACTTAAGCTAAGCCTAATCTAGTGTATATCTTTCATTCCGAAATCTAAGTGAATGTTGGATATGCATTGAATCTTGGCTTTGCTTTTGTAGTCTTGCATAACCACCCATTCCGTCTAAGCGGGTGGTTGGATATGCATGACCAACCGACGAAGATGCTAAGGACCAAAATGGGAGGATGGATTGATGCAAGCGATTGATGATGGCGATGACCACGCGGGATGACGGAGAAAAATAACGTGTCTGTGTGCTTCATCTATTCATTTCAACCAAAATGCAATCGATCCACCCTCTAAGCCCTTCTACTATCGATGTGTGTTGATGCACCAAAAGATGGTGCGGTGAGACCAAGAACCACCTCTCTATCTTTGGGGAGTGGCGGATTCACAGCACGAGGTCTTTGTTGAGACCGAGGTCTTTGGAGGTTGGGAGTAAGATGTTCCCTCCTTATAGGAGTCATCGAATCATCGTGATTCACTTGGATTCACTACTGTCATCTTACGAAGAAGGAAGAAAGGGCGATTTATTTGGTCGTGGATAGGGTTGAGGAAAGTAATGTTGCCATGGGTTTGATTCACCACTTGATGATGATGAAGAGGATGATGAAGATGAGGAAGTGAGATCTATGATCTCAGGTTTGGTATTCATGGTGCAATTTGGTTAATTGGGGTTATTTTGCATCTAGGGTTTGTGGTAATTATTTGGGGATCTTGATGAAGAGATGAGTTACATTGGGATCATTTTATAGACGGGTTCGAGGTTCAATGAGTTTAATGCAAGTGGGTGGCACGGTAATTCTAGAAACTTACGAAGATATTCTTATCTTTGATGCATTCTGTTGAAGTTATAACTTGATTGATCATGTTCTCTTTGAAGTGTTGTTTTGGGTTGGGTCAAAGATGCAATACCGTCGACAATAGTCAACAAGCGGTCAATTTTTCTTTGACTATAATTTGGGCAAAACTATCAATCCACCATCACTCTCTTGATTCAAACAAATTCCCTCTCATTCCGCTTTCACAAACACTCACCATTTCAAGAATCATAACCCTAAACACTCATATCCCTCATGGCTCTTGAATTTAAACATGATCACAACAAAGTTGCATTTACGGAAATGGCAAGGGATATGAATTATGCAGAACCAATGGTGGAATTCTGAAAAGGTCCAAGATTTGTTATGCTCTAACTCATTCTCCAAATGAGATATATGAATCATGATTACTCAATTTTGGGAATCTGTGAGAAGAGGAGTGAGGCAGAGATTAGGGGCGTGATTGATGAAGCAGTACATAGTTCTGAGAGGACCTAATTAGGAGGAAGCTTCACTTGGAAGATCTTGATGGAGTATTTTACTCTAATCGGGAAGATGTGCTTAATGGGCTAAGAGCTATTGGCTATCGAGGAACAAGAAGCGACATGTGGTGAAGAAGGAACTACGCCCAGTGGAGGTTCTGGTTCACTGCTGCTTCAATGCATGAGCAACAAGGCGGAGGATGGGACCGAGTTCTCTACCCAAGCTGGGCTATGGTATTGTGTGTCTTTCCCAAGGGTATCTTTCAATTTTTCTAAGTATATTTTGAAAACTTGGTTGAAAATATTCAAAAGAAAAAGGAAAATTTTAATGTACCCAAGGTTTCTACAAATTATTTTAGACACCTCTACCCAAGCCCAATCTTTCTATCCCATAGGTACTTTAAGCGCTAAATTGTTTGCAACAATGAGAACCCACTTCGGGGAACATCATCCCTTGCTAGCGACCATGTTGCCCCAAGGTAATGAGGCTGCGATGAGGAGAATGTGGCTCATAATCCTCCTTCCTCACTGTTGCTCTTGATGGTAATCCATTAGTTAACATTGATGAGGGCCTCATCAGCTGTTGAAGCAACTCATGTTGCTCATGACCAACCACCTTGTCCCGATCCAACACCCACACTTGTTACACATGATGAATCGATCTTAATAGACTACCCACACCAAGTCTGTTAGGGATCCTCTCAATGAAGATCTTCCTCACATTGAGCATGACCATGATTCTTACGAAAGGTCCAATGAAGCTCCCACACCACGAGCAATCTGCTGGTGGGTGAGGACCTATTACACTCTCATCATCTATGCTCTTGTCAGCGGTATCTTCTTGAGGTTAATAGTCGAAAAGGAACTTGCGAGACCAAGTCTTCTCTTGGGAGTAAGATTGAAGAAGCTGAGAATCAAGTCAAGGTATTAGAGGACAAACTAAAGGGCCCTCAAAGGAAGCTTGTGGTTTCTTCGATGAAGAACAAAAGTACCTCATTTGAGTCTCTGGACATGTTGGTGATGTTTCTCTCAATGATCCTTCATCGATGGTTCTACTTCCTCGAGGAAGAAGGAACACATCCTTTACAAAGAAGAAGGAGATCCTTTTCATAAGGTTTCTTACGAAGCTTCAAAGGAACACAGGGTTGATAAGGATGCATCTGGCGATGTGCTAATGGAGGATGTATCTTGGATCCTAATCAATCTTCATCGGTTCAAGAACCAGCGGACCTTTCACCTTGACGGATCATGTCGACATTCTTTGCTATGACCACTCCGGTTGATAATCTGCATCAACATGTTGACTTAGGTACTACTACGAGGGTTCTGTCGTTGATTTAGCGAAGAAGAGTGTGCCAAGAAGCGATGATAAAGGGAAAGATGTAATAGCGAAGATGAGCTTGGTCCGGACACGGTAAGTGAGGAGGAAAGACTAGGTCAAGCAAGTAGATTGGCGAGTTTGAGAAGTCAAAGGAAAGTGAAGTATTGGCTCATCAACTTGAAGCAGAGGACTTTTCATCTTTAACTCACGAGAGAAGAAGAAGCTGGATGCAATGAGGGTTCGGATACTGCTTGAACAACTTGGGATATTCTAACTCGACAAGTCATTTCAAGACCTTCTCTTGCTCAAAGTATACTAGGTGGAGATTTCCTCGGTGACAATTATGTGGAGCGAATGATGGCTCGGGGAAGACAAAGGAAGCAAGAAGCTATCGCACAAAGAGGGCCATCAAAGCTCGGAAGGACAAAGACAAACCTCCTTCTAAAGATGAAATGAGAAGGGTGGTGAAAAATCAATGCTCGATGTACAACTACGGCTTAACAATGAAACAAGTCAAGGCTTTTCACGATCATGTCTGTTTATAAATATAATCAAATCATGAGGACAAATCATCATCTTCAACACATTCTACCAACTTGAAAAGGATTGTTGAGAATGAAGCTGCTCGAAAGCCAAAGACTTAAGTCGATGATGCTCCACCCAGGTGACTTCTCTCGGTCATTCTGCTGAAGCAACTTCTTGAAGTTGCTTCTTCTCTAACAAGGGTCCATCTGTTGAACCATCTTCCAATTCTCTGAAGCACACGATATATTAGCCCCACTTCATCTGTGGCACCCATGGTCAAAATAGAAGATTCGAAGTTAAGGAGGCGATCTCGCGAAATAAAACAAAAGGGCAATAAAGATGCTTCACGGGATGAATGCGCCGTGTTCCAACTAAGTCTCCTCTACCTCTTCAAGTCCTATCACAAGTGTTCAAGATGAAAATGCTCCTCAGGAAATCTATAAACTGGGAGGAGGAAGAAGAGAATGGCCAAAAGATCTCCTTTGGATCTTGAAGGCGATAACTCAACTTTCATTATTGAGGGCTCTGCTGCGATTTTCTGATGGAAATTCGGATGAGGTGGTAGATTGGAAATTGAAGGATGATGAGATGAATGTCATTCATCGAAGGACTCCACTTCAATGGAATTCACCTTTCTAAAGGAAATTCTACACTTGGTAGGCAGGCGGACTTACTTTCTCTTTTCACTCGTGTTACCACCTATTCTTGCAACAAGGAACCACAAGGTTACGGGATGTTCTTACCGGAGATCTTCAAGTCTGTTAAACTCTCACATTCCCAATAGCAAAGCACATTCCATTTGGGAAAACTCACATCGGTGGAAGCTTGCATCACGGAGATTCTATCCTCTCCCTCGTGTGCATGTGCTTGAGACTAAGGGTGGAATCACTTTATGCATGTTTTACGAAAGAAAGTATCCTTTGCCCAAAGACTTATGGAAAGATCTTTGAGTCGAAATGGAAATTCCTCCGGATCACATGGGCAATGAAAGGCGATGCCTTTAACATTGGTGGGATTGATCAAGACTCAACTTCAACAAGCGCAATAGGCCTCATCCTCATCCATATCGGGACACTTGGTACCCTCGCATTACTTTGTTTTGTTGCTTTTTATTTGTGTTATGTATATACTGTCTTTTCTTGTGTTAATTTTTCAATTTTAGTTAAAAAAAAAAAAAAAAAAAAAAAAAAAAAAAAACTAACTTTTATGCGGGTTTGTTTGTTGTCCAATTCGATGGTTTTAACTCACTGATGTACCTTGTGTATGTCAAAGAGTTGGCTAGTCCAAAGTGCTGACTTTGGTAAAGACACAACAAATCATTGATAAATTGTAATGGTTTGCTCAAAATCATAGGGTCTGCAACCACCCATGCTTAGCTTCTTGAGGGTTGTATGGTCATCAATTCACCATGGTCTATTCCTTTTGGAATCCAAGAATTGGCTAGCCCACATGTATATGGCATGTGGTAAAGGCAAGCGAATCCATATTTGGTTCTCAATTCACCAATTCTAAGAATTGACTAGTCACGAGCAAGCGGCTACGGTAAAGACAAGACAAATCCGTTTATATGGTTCTTTGGTTTGCCAATAAATCGAGATGGTTATCAATGTACCATAGTTTTCGAACTCAAACATGTGGCTACTCCGGTAGTAATGGCTATTGGTAAAGAGACATCAAACCCATTAATTTCAATGATTCACCTCTCACGGGGAGTTAACACACAGGAAGTGATGAGAATAGTATTGAACTTATATGTTTTGATGTACATGATGTCATATGTTCTTTGCAAAGATCCGGTGTTTCACAGTTCGGTCATCATAGAGATGTTCTTCTTACGAATCTTTGTTCTTGATCCTCAAGATCTTGGCCATTCATAGCTCGAAGTGTTTAAGATATGGGAGGAGATCTTGTTTGGAAATTTTTCACAAATGGTACAATCCTCAACGAGCATTATCGATCTATCAAGGAAGCTGGAACTTAACCTAGTCAAATTCCGGTTTAGGGAGGATTGTTGGGAATTAAGGTAAACTCTTGATTACGCGAAGATCTACGAAGAGATTACTTAGAAGAAGAATGGATTCTGCTGAAGTTATACTTGACGAAGTGTTAAAGCGAATATCGTGTTCTTCTTGAAAGTGTGAATCCACGTGGGAGAGATAAGCTCGATTATAGAGTAAAAGTCGGTAGCCGTATTAAAGATAGGTTGGCGCCGTATTATGTAGAGCTTACTCGGAATAAACAATATGATTAACAAAACAATATGATTAGTTGCATGCTTGTCTAGATGCATGCTTGGTCTATGTTAGTATTAGGGCGTACATTGTCAACGCTCATTAGGGTTTCTTGCCTATATAAGAAACCATGATAGTTTGTAATAGATAAGTTTTTCTCAAGTCTTTCAAGTCTTGTAATCTATACGAAACATAGAGTTTCTATAATCAAAAGATCCATAGAGGATCAAAGAGTTCTTAGTTATTATAACTTGTATTTACTTTCCGCTACAAAATACGAGTTGTAGAGATCTTCTATTAGTTTGCTTGTGATTACATAGGCAACACTAACGATCTCCGAGTGCTTAAGATCTATCAAGAGGGTTGTTTTCTAGTAATGGTTATTGAATGATTTTATCCTTACACAATAGCCCATTATAAAGAGTGACACTATTTTTGGCAGGTGACGAGAATCATGAAAAAAATTATTGACAGAAGAATATGACTTGACTCAACTAAGACATTGGGAGATTAGGGTAAATCCCTTAGTTCACGTAAATTACAATAATTATACAATCAAACTAAAAACAGATAGTATCTCAATTTAGGGTAAATTCGAAATTGAGGGACAAAACGTCAAAATTAGCTAAATCCAAACGGATCCCAACTTACGATCCTTTTAAGTTGGGCTGTTTATCCCATTGCTCCATCCAAGTAGTTGTTAACTCTCGCACCGCATCAATTAACTCTTGTGAGTACGCAAATTTTATTGGGTTGCTTATCTACGTTTTACCATAGAAGAACATGAGTGGAGAGGTCCAAACATGTTAATCAATACAACACCTTCATTATTTACTTTGCAACAAGAATATGTATGAAGAAACAAGAACAAAATAAAGGGATGAAGATATTGAAATGGAACATAATCGATCTGAAATATATATCAATAATCATGAATTCAGATATTCTTTTTTGTTTTTCAAAGCCTCTGGTTGTGAATCAGAATATCTGGTGCATATATAGATGCAAGACTTTGTTTGCTCTTTCAAATTTGTCAAAATCATCATGAGCTCAAAAGCTCATCTAGCAACTCAGAACCTAGATCTTCCAACACAACTAAAATTTTATGTTGCTTATTTCTTTCTCTTGAATTCGATGATGAAGACGTTCTTCGAAGCCTATGCATTTCCTTTATAGCGGCTGCAGGAGAACCACCATCCTTATTATTCCAGCAATCGGTCCCTTTCAAAGACTCTTTCACAGTTTCCTCAGAGAAGTTGAGTACAGATGAAGAACCTCTCATTGAATACAATGCTTGATCATATGCCAATGCTGCCTCCTCAGCAGTATCAAATGTCCCGAGCCACACCCTCTTCCCATTTCTCGTTGAGTCCCTAATCTCAGCGGCAAACTTTCCCCATGGTCTCCTTCGAACACCAATGTATTGCTTCATCTTCTCACCTTTATCTTTTCTTTCTGCGTTCGTGACATCTTCATCTGGTGAATACTCAATACTTTGTTTTTGGGATGTCGATGAACTGTCCATTTTCAGATGATGGTGTGTTTAATAAGTCTGATTTTGCGTGTGGAAGCATATATAAGTTCGCTGATTCACATAAGCACAACAATCAACTAATATTGACAATATAAAAATCTTTTGAATGGAGCCTACATGGATTAATAACTACATTAATGCATAGAATATTGTGGGTGGCTATATTTAGCTGTGATAAACCATAAATACACTTGTTTTGGGCTATTACTTTTATCTTTAATCATATCTTGTTTCATTATTTTAATGAATGTGTCATTATCTCTTTGCTTTACTATTTGAGGTTTTATGGTTTTTTTCTAAATAATCTATTTATGTTTCCCTTTAGCAACAACTTGTGACAGTTATACAACATAACAATACTAGCCTGGCTTTACAAACACCTACTAAGGACAAATATAGATGATATGTTTATGCATATATTGCTTTGAGCTTTTGTGTTGAGGTGAGGAGATAATTATGGACTAAACACCACTATGGCACTGGAATACAGAGACGGCTCTACCTGACCACATGTGAATTTAATCTAGTTATACAACCTAATAAAACTAGTAAGATAGAGCCGCTACTGGCCTAATGAAACACGTGAATTTAATCTAGCTGTTATCTTACAGAGGCCCTGGAATACAGGGCATTCCACGATGTTGGAAAATTTAGTGCACTTGTGGGATTAGTTCACACCTTGTAATGGGTTAGGAGGTACGGAGTGTACACCCATTAGGTCCATGAACACCGACTCTTATAGTGGTTTGTATTGGTAGTCTTGGTGAAATCTTGCTTGGTGAAAGTCTTGCTTGTGGTTTCCATCGATAAGCAAGTGTTTCCAGCGATAAGCGATGTTTCCAATCGAAGTGGTGTATCCACCGATAGTGCTATGAAATCTTGATAGCGGTGTTTCCATCGATAGGTCAGTACTTACACCGCAAGTGAAAGTACTTGCTAGTGGAAAATCTTGCTATGGAAAATCTTGCTAAATGGCGATTACAACTTCTTTATGACCACGTTTAATTGGTCATGTAACCACTAACGACTATAATGGGGATAATTATGAGGCTATTAATGGGCGATTAATACTCATAATTCCATTGGAATAGCTCAAGAGTAACCACCTATAAATAGGAGGTCCGATCATGCATGAAATACTGAATGAGAAAACATAAACACTTACTAGCGAAAGGGTTATAGAATTGTGCCTAATTCTCTAACGCATTTGGTCTTATCCCAAGTAGATATTCGTGATACCCGGGCATTAGGGTCGAATAGTTTACTTTGGAAAGTGATCACACGATTCCAAGTGATATCCGGTAACCACCTAGTGGTATTGCTACCGCTCATTGATTGTCTTAACCTCGCTCGGGAGCTAACCCCAACAATCAAAGTAAACTATTTAGTGATAATCAATGGCAATTCTTTGCAATGAAACACATGGCTTCAAACTTTGCTAAGCTAGACAAGTTTGAAGGGTGGACTTTAGGAGGTGGCGAAGAAGATGCACTTCTTGCATCGAGCATGAGTGTGGTCATGTCTTGACTACTCCAATTCCCGATGATGGTGATGATGCTACCGTGGATCGGATCGGGAGGAGGAGCAAGTGGGAGAATGATGACTACATATCAGAGGTCTTATTCTCAATGGTATGTCCGATTCTCTGTTTGATATTTATCGAACTTTGAAGCTTCCAAAGAACTGTGGATTCCTTGGATGCCAAATATATGGTGAGGATGCATCAGTAAGAAGTTCCTTGTTAGTAATTTCACAAATTACAAAATGACCGATTCAAGACCGGTTATGGAACAATACAATGAACTTCTTGGAATACTTGGAAGGTTTACACAACACCAAATGAACATGGATGAGGCTATCAAAGTCTCTTGTGTCATTGACAAACTCCTCCTTCATGGAAAGATTTCAAGCATACCTTGAAACATATGAAGGAGGAGTTAACTCTTGTTGAGTTAGGCGATCATTTGCACATTGAGGAATCTCTCAAGGTGCGGGATAATGACAAGCCAAAGAGTAGCAATCTTCTTTGGACCATCTGTTGTCAATATGGTAGAGCATAACAACTCTACCGGTACAATGACAACAAAGGCAAACGCAAATATCATGACAACACAAGGCGGATCCTAACAAGAAGGCTACACCTACTTGTTGGAAATGTGGCAAGGCCGGTCACATTAAAAGGGACCGCAAGGGTGTTAAAATTGGTGGTAAAGCCAATGGATCGTGCACTAATGGTTCGGGGGTGGTGGTTCAACCAACTCACCGAAAGGTCGAATATGTTTAATAAGTCTTTTCGATTTATTATGTTACATATGTATCTCGAATCTTTTATGTGCGGGATGATGATGTTGCGTGGTGGGTTGACTTCAGTGCAACAGTTCATGTGTGTAAAGATAGAAGTCGGTTCAAGACTTATGAGTCACCGAATGATGGTTCTATTCTTCACATGGAAATGAGTCAACGACCTTGGTGCATGGTCGTGGTTGTGTAGATCTTAGGTTTAGTTCGGAAAGATTGTAACTTTGTTTAATGTTATTCATGTTCACGATATCGGGAAGAACTTGGTTTCAAGTAGTGTTTTGAATAATCATGGATATAAACAAGTTATTGAATCGATAAATTTGTTCTTTCTAAATGTGGTGTTTTATTGGTTTTGGTTATTTATGTAATCAAATGTTCGAGCTTAATATTACCACCGCATGTGTTATTTCACTTTTGTGACCACATATAATCGGGCCGATTCTACCACATGGCATGCTAGACTTGGTCATGTTCACTATAAAAGAATGCAAGATATGTCTAGGGATGGTTTAATCCTCGCTTTTGACATGGACACCGAAAAGTGTAAAACTTGCATGTTGACCAAGATAACCAAGAAACCCTTTCGGTGTTAGTCGTGAGACTAAGATCTTGGAGCTTATTCACAATGACTGTGTGATTTGCATGCCACTCCTTCTTTGGGGAATAAGAAGTACTTTGTGACATTTATTGATGATGCTTCTAGATTTTGTTATGTCTATCTATTACATACCAAGGATGAAGCATTAGATAAATTCAAAGTGTTTAAAGCGAAGTTGAATTACAACTTGGGTCTTTGATCAAAAGATTAAGGATCGATAGGGAGGTGAGTACATGGATACTCGGTACTTTCGATCTGGTTGGTATTATCCATGAAACTATCGCTCCCTATACTCCTCGGCAAAATGGTATTTCGAAAGGAAAAACAGGTCTTGAAAGAGATGGTTAATTCCATGTTGTCCTATTCGGATGAGTCAAGGGTTACGGGGTGAAGCTATGTTAACGACTTGCTATTTATTAAATAGGGTTCCAAACAAAAGGAACAAGGTTACCCTTATGAACTCGGACTAAAAGGAAACCCAACTGAACTATCTCAAGATTTGGGGTTGTAGGTTGTTGTAAGACTCCACGATCCAAAGCAAAAGACTTTGGGTGAAAGAGGCATTGATCGCATCTTTGTTGGATATCTTGAGCATTCCAAGGCTTTTAGGTTCTATGTTATTGAACCTAATGAACATGTTTCGATTAACACAATAATTGAATCAAGGGATGCGATTTTGATGAGAATAGATTCTCATCGGTTCCTAGACCAAGTCGAGGATTCCTAATGGAACTCATGACATTTGGTGTATCGAGGGTCACGATGATGAACCATCGGTGGTCCCCGATGAGGTTGTGGTTCAACAACTGAACACGTGCTCGGGAAGAGCAAAGGGTCGGGACTCCAAAGTCATTTGGACACGAGTTTCAACTATACTTAGTTGAAGGTACTAGGATGAGGTCTCGCACCAATACTCCTATTGCTTCATTGTTGAGGATGACCCCAAAACATTTGAAGAAGCAATGAAGTCCCGTGACATTGCTTTACGGAAAGAAGCAATCAATGATGAGATGGATTCCATCATGGGCTACAACACTTGGGTGTTGGTTGATCTACCTCACGTTGCAAACCTCGGGTTGCAAATGGATTTTCAAAAGGAAAATGAAGGTAGATGGAACTATTGAAAAGTTCAAGGCTAGACTAGTCATTCGGGGCTTTAAACAAAAGTCGAATAGACTATTTTGATACTTATGCCCCGTGGCTCGTGTCGATACCATAAGACTAGCGATTGCTATGGCATCTATTCACAATCTGTTTATTCATCGGATGGATGTAAAACATCTTTCTTGAATGGTGAATTGGAAGAGAGGTTTATATGAACCAACCTCGGGGCTTCATCATGCCGAGCAATGAAAACAAGGTGTAAACCGATTAAGTCTCTTTATGGACTTAAGCGGGCACCTAAGCAATGGCATCAAAAGTTTGATGAAGTGGTTTTGTCTAGTGGTTATATTCTTAACCAAGTCGACAAATGTGTATATAGCAAATTTGATGAATCGGTAAAGGAGTCATCATTTGTCTATATGTTGATGACATGTTGATCTTTGGCACCGACCAAAATCGAGTTGACCGACAAAGGAATTTTTGTCATCAAGGTTCTCCATGAAAGACATGAGGGAGGCGATGTTATCCTTGGTATAAGGATTAAACATGAAAGTAATAGAATTTCTATCTCTCGGTCTCATTATATTGAGAAGGTCTTGAGGAAATTCAATTACTTTGATTGTACTCGATAAGTACACCTATGGATACTTGTGAGAAGTCGATGCCTAATCATGGCAAGGTCAGTATCTCAACTTGAGTATTCTAGGGTAATTGGTCGCCGATGTATGCAATGACTTGTACAAGACCCGATATTGGTTTTGCGATGGGAAAATTGAGCGTATACTAGTAATCCTAGTGCTCATCAACGCAAGCGCTTCAAAGGGTATCAAGTATTTGAAGAGAACTATGGATTATAGTCTCTCATATCTTGGTTAGCCATCGTTGTTGGAAGGTTACACCGATGCAAGTTGGATCGATAACATCGAAGACAATTCGCTACCGGTGGTGGGTATTCCTACTTGGTGGAGGTGCAATTTCTTGGGCATCCAAAAGCAAACTTGCATCACCAGTTCAACAATGGAATCAAATTTGTGGCTTTAGCATTTCTTGGTAAAGAAGTCGAATGGTTGAAAAACTTGCTTCGAGATTCCATTGTGGCCTAAACCTATAGCACCTATTTCTATCCGGTGTGATAGTGCAACTACATTGGCTAAGGCTTATAGCCGGATGTACAATGGTAAGTCTAGACACTTAGGTGTCGGACATAGCATGATTCGTGAGCTTATCATGAATGGGGTGGTATCTATAGAGTTTGTGAGATCTCAATGTAACTTAGGCGATCACTTGACGAAGGGTCTAGCTAGAGACTTGGTTATAAAGTCGCTAAAGGGATGGGTTTAATTCCAACTTAGTCATCGAATGCTAGGACACCCAACTCCTCACGAGGAAACTTGGGAGCCGAGTTCAATGTGGAAAGTCGAACATTCGATGGTGGAGCACATGTTTTATTTACATCCCAAGGTTGTGCTCGAAACTTCTTTGAAAGGAGGATGAAGTCTTTACTTCTTAATGGTTAATTTTCTTTGAAAAGTGCTTGGCGGGAGCATGACTAAAGAGGAACCACCTATGTAAATGTTGAAGTTTTGCCGCTTGAGAAGCTTTGGACTTTTAGCTTTTACAACATTTATGAATTTGGATATGGACACATGGCTTGTATAGTGTCGGGAGTCATAAGTGTTTGAAAACTTGTGTGTATTTTATCTTCGTATTCAAATGGGTTGAAGGGTTCAATTCTTAGAACACCACGATTCTCGAATATTTGAGCGTGTAATTTACTAAGATGGAAATTCAATCCTCGTGACATTTTCGTTTATGCACATGTTTTGATTGATGTTTATTTTTCATGCAAAGGAAATGAACTAAATTTGGGGAGGATTGTTGGAAAATTTAGTGCACTTGTGGGATTAGTTCACACCTTGTAATGGGTTAGGAGGTGCAGAGTGTACACCCATTAGGTCCATGAACACCTCGACTCTTATAGTGGTTTGTATTGGTAGTCTTGGTGAAAGTCTTGCTTGGTGAAAATCTTGCTTGTGGTTTCCATCGATAAGCGGTGTTTCCACCGATAGGCGATGTTTCCACCGAGTGGTGTATCCACCGATAGTGCTATGAAATCTTGATAGCGGTGTTTCCATCGATAGGTCAGACTTACACCGCAAGTGAAAGTCTTGCTAGTGGAAAGTCTCGCTTATGGAAAGTCTTGCTAAATGGCGATTACAACTTCTTTATGACCACGTTTAATTGGTCATGTAACCACTAACGGCTATAATGGGGATAATTATGAGGCTATTAATGGGCCGATTAATACTCATAATTCCATTGGAATAGCTCAAGAGTAACCACCTATAAATAGGAGGTCTGATCATGCATGAAATACAGACAGAAAACATAAACACTTACTAGCGAAAGGGTTATAGAATTGTGCCTAATTCTCTAACTGCATTTGGTCTTATCCCAAGTAGATATTCGTGATACCCAGGCATTAGGGTCGAATAGTTTACTTTGGAAAGTGATCACACGATTCCAAGTGATATCCGGTAACCACCTAGTGGTATTGCTACTGTCATTGATTGTCTTAACCCTGTTCTGGGAGCTAACCCCCAACACACGATATGTTTCTACAGTGTATGTATACAGCCTAATGAAACTAGTAAGATAGAGCCGCTAGTGTGCATGTACGTGGACTAGGACGACAACACTAATTGGTTATACCATGTGAATCATGTATTCTATATTTTCATTGGTACCTTAAATAGGCTAGGGACGGGCGAGAGACAAATATATATAACCCCCCGCCATTGTTTTTGCCAGCAAAAATGTTTTTTTAAATGCTAACAAGTAACAAATAACAAAAATAGCGAATAGAAATGTTGATGATCCGATCCTGCCAAGATATCAAATATATCTCTACAACAGTTCTTTCACGTCTAAACCGTTGATCGATCCAATCCCCTCCAGCTAGGAAAACACCAACTTTATCAGTTATAACACTCGTTCGAGAACTGAGATCAAATCATAGCATGATGTAAGATTTTTCAAGATATACCTTTAATGGATTTGGATTTTCACTAGCTAGAAAACTACCATCCCAAACTTTGCTTGTGGCAGTCATCCTAAGTTGGCATAGATTTAAATCTGAATGGTTTGTAGAATTAAATATGTAGTTTTCTAACTAGCTATTTCTACGCTCACGGTCCAATATATTTTACAGGTTGCTAGCAGTCATATTGATAGAGAAACGAAAAAAATGGTGACATCCTTAAAACGATTGAAGATTCTGAGTTTAGTCAACAATCACGTATCATGTATTTGGGTATATGTCATTTAAGTGTTTTATATTATACTAGCTTAGAGACCCGTTGACACCGGGTTAGTTTTTAAAGAAATAGATAAATGAGATGATAATAAAATTAATAACGTAAATTTGTTAAATTTAAAATATGTGTAGTCACAATCGATAAGTAAAGTCAATAATAGATGCTATGGGGTCATCGTGATGATCTATTAGAATATCTTCCGGCACATCTATAGAAACCTCTCATTCGTTTGGTCCTCCAAGCTTGCCGTCTCCCACATTCAATATCCATTCTGCAAATTCTCTTATCTCGCTAACATCTTCCGGTCGTGAACCAACAGTAAGCCTAATGTTAGCGGTTAGCTTAAGAACTTTGCAGTAATCCCATATATCTTATTTCGCTAACATCTTCCGGTCGTGAACTTTGCAGTAAAGTCAACCCATTAAGTAGTTTAAATAAGCCCTCCAAACAACCCATATATCTTATTGAGAAAAGTTTTAAAAAGTGACCCATTTTAGTAAATTAGTACTTAGGTATCTATTATCTACTCGATAACCCATTTCATTCCAAAACAACTTTATTAATTTTTCATATAAGCGCTCCAAACAGCCCCATAAGTTGTTTAAATAAGCACTCGAAGACAGACTTAAGACCAAATACTTGACTACAAAATACAAGGTTAACAATGCTCATAGATGCAGTCTTAGAAATTTGCAAATAACAAAAGCAAGAATGCAAGATCATTAAGAATACCTCCTAATAGATGTTAAGTTTGGTAAAGATAACCGATCGATCACCACTTGCAATTTCTTGCAACCATAATGCACACACTCTATTACGCTTTCCTCCCTTAGGTGCTTGGGCACTCTACAAACACACCTTGTCTGGAAGTTGTGATCACGTGGCTGAATGCATCTTAAGCATCAAAGTCGTTCAAACCGAGGCTGAAAATTCCACAACAGAACAATGAGTAGGCATGTAAAATGTACACTATCGACGGAGTGTTCATAATAAGACCTTAATTGGAGACAGATTCCAACTATAGGAGGCAAATTACATATTTACTTATTGATGGGATGATTCAAATTGCTTATAATTAGAAAGTGTCAGCAAGTTTTTTAGTTAAGTACGACATGCAGGCATTTACTACGTATTATATAATCGAAAAAAGGAATAAGCAAACTATAACGTAATTGGTTTCTCCGAGAATAGAGGAAAAGTCAGCACTCAGTGTCGAGTTCCTTAAAACAAAATTAACAAAAATGATAAGTAATGTAAATACATCGTTCGTATCTGCAATATAATAAAATGTTCAGATCTTCGCATCATGATAGTAATTTTGGAGTACCACTTTAGATAATTTTTTACCCATTTGACCCGTATCCTTTTCAATAAATTTTATAGTATAACCCGTTTGACCCGTTAGAGATAAACATACCCAAAATCACCCATTTATAGACAAACTGGTCAAAACTTGTCACCACTAATTAACTGCCAAAATGCACTATAAATGATATAGAATACTTACTTGTAGTAATTGGTTTCTCCGAGAATAGAGGAAAAGTCATCACTCAGTATCAAGTTCTGTAAAACAAAATTAACAAACATGATAACTGATGTAAATACATCGTTCGTATCTGCAATATAATAAAATGTTCAGATCTTCGCATCATGATGAATTTTACAACAGGACTAATTCTCTTAAAAACTCTTATAATTTATGCTGAATGTTGTGTTACATCATGTGTTTAGATAAACCACAAACTATGTACTATATTTTATTCGTTTAGTGTTGTGCCTACAATGAAAATGATTACAACGGTGTCTTAATAGTGTCTAACACAAATCTGTGGTAACACATCCCTAAAGGCTGTCGAAACAAAATACATTCCCTTATGTATGGTATTTGAAGTGCAATTTAGTAGTGCCTAAAACAAAATGAGTACTCAACCAATAATTCAACCTTTTTGTGAAGGCATCTCGTAATATAATGACTAAATTAATAAGTAAGTATAAAAGAACTGAAAATTGAGTTGTGTTGCATATTTCCAATCAATCGATAAGTGACAAAATACTAATCCAGTTTGTGGTGTTTTGTACTCCCTTTTACGTCTAAAAACATGATCCGAACATAAGCTACATCTTATTATAGAACTGAACAAAAAATTAGATAAGACATCAACTAAGATAGCGGAGGAAATTTTACTCAATTCGAACAAAAATGTGAAAGTATCAGTTATGCTTTTTAATTGAGTGTATTAGGATACATAGTTAGGATAGTCATTGAGATAACAACATATTATCAGATTCAGTTAAATGGTATGTGGTAAAGTTCTGGTAGTGGTGAAATTTCTCTAATTTCCCTACTTTTTATCCACTTTTACATATATTCAGACTCCTATTTGTTAGAAATAATTGGTGACTGATTAGATTTTATACGTTATTTGTTAGAAATAGTTGATTTATTTCTTATATTTATAAACTTCTATTGATTGACAGGAAGAGCTCTCGACGCTGTAAATAAGCTAATTACATAGGTAGTGAAAAAGAAAGAAATAAACCTCATCATCCAAGAACGAAGAGCTTTTCTTGGTTAATAGGAGTGATACAGCTTCTGTATGTAATGTAGATTTCTGATCGAACTTCCTTGATAGATGATGATGAGTCTTTAACCAATCCCAAATGCCACCTAACCTTACCAGCTGATGCTCCAAGCCATGCCCTTGCAAAGAGACATAATAAGAAGGGTAACGTTAATCATTTTAAACAGGAAAAACATCAATAACTACTACTGGCATGGAAAACAATATACATCTCTTGTAGCCACCTGAGAATTGGATTGCATCCATCGAGAAACCATTGCAATCACAAAGACATAATGAATTCAATACAAAAAACTTTTAGGAATTTTTTCCTCCTTTTATGCTCATGTATAGCATACATGTTGTTTTGTGACATTGCCTTGTAGGACTCGATTGCATTCACCAATGAGCTATGAGCTTAAATAAGGAGTTGGGTCTTCACTTTAGAAAAATGTTCACCTGGTATGCCAACAGTTTCTACCAATCGGATTCGGCTATCTTCCATTTATATCAGCAGCAAAGCTTAACATCCTTCTCCACGTTGGCTTTCTAAAAAAAATTTATTCGACAGAAAAAACCTGTTTGAAATTTAGCAACATTAACATTAAATTACACATTCTAACCATCAATAACTATAACTTTTACCTCAATTTCATGCTTAAAGATTTCTTCTTTGTTAGCTTCTAATATTGCACTTCTTTTCACCTCAAATACAACAACAGCTAAGCGAAAACCAATAAAACCTCATAAGATAATCCAAAAAGTGAGCGCATAATTGAACATATCATAATCCAAAAAGTAAGATAATCACCTAATTTGTACTGCGTTATTATGAGACTATTATCAACAATATGAAAGCTAAAACTTTAAAGGGGTGTTTAGCTCAGCTTACATGACAGGCTTATAAGTTTCTATTAACTTTAGCTGGAGGGTAATAGCTTAGGTTCAGGAACGAACACTGAAAAGATTATGAAATCACAGAGAAGAGAATATCATTACATAGAGTTAGCCAAATCTATCATTTCATGTCTGATCTTTGTGTGTGTATTGCATAGCTACCTGTTGAAAATGGGTTGTTGAACTTCCATGACCAGATTGATGAAGTTGATAGTAAGTTAGTAAAAGAATTTGAAGGTACTCTATGGTATCAAACATGTTAGCTATCAGTTGCATTTATAGAACTTGTTTGTTCAAAAGCATAGAAAGCTAAAAGGCTAAAACATACTTTTGTAGAAGAGGAGCAGCTCGTTGGAATGAAGTTTAAATAGTACAAGGCTCCACACTCAGATGTTTTCTCGCTCTTCAGCAATAACCGGGGAGTGCCAGTAATCATCCTATCCGGTCCATGAATTTCGGTAAAAACTCAGTGTGAGAATGATAATAGTACGCTGATATGTCTAAGCATACATACCTTGTGCATTTGTAACCAAATTTCGAAGTCAGTTGGCCCTTCATATGAACCCCCAAAGTATGCGGCTGAGAAGCTGTCATGATCACTCAAATTCACAAGATTGGCCAATTGAAGCTGCACCTCCGACATGTTCCATGAGTTACCAAGAATAGCCCTGCCCCAAGGGATTGTGTTGCACCCGCAAATTATAGGTACAAAAAAAATTTGATTATCCTAACATCTCTTAATATATATAAATCACCATCATCAAATTATCAAAATACAACGATAAAAAAACATACGTAAAGAGTTAAAAGATCAAAACACCATTAACGTAGGAGCATCATTCTTTAAAACCACCAGAAGTGGTAGCATTTATAATCAAATCTGGTTGTAAGGCCTGAATAGCTGCATAAGTCACAAGAGATGCATAAACGATGCCATCACTGTTAACCCCTGTGAAATAAATAATTCCAAAGGCATAAAGAAGTTGATTTTGATGACAAACTACACAAACACGTGGCGTTTTTGAAATAACATTTGCATTTGAACGTGGATCTCATTATAAAAAAGATAGATGATTCAAAGGCTTTTCACAAAGCAATCTAGCCAAAAAAGCATAAAACTTTGCTACATATCTTTCATTTATTGCCATTTTTTAACTTCAAACAATATTAACTTCACAAAATGGGTTATTGTTAAGTACCTCAAATAGAGTTCTGAGTGCTAAATCTTATCCCAAACTTGTTCCCTAATCTTATCCCAATACACATGCAAGTATATCATCAAGTATACATGACAACTAAAAACATATCACCAACCATTAAACCATACTCAATTCCTCCAAAAATCACATCACATTTAACAATTCATTCCAGAATAAAAGAATACGAAAAAAATCAAAAACTAAACTTTATAAACAAAAAACATACTAAAATCATTAACATAATCCATATTCAAAGTATAGCCCTAAAAAACTTGGTTATTTAAGTCGAAACTCACCTCAATTAATCCTCAGAAGCTTTGGTGTTGTCCTCATCCGGTTCACCAAACACCCCGCACTATAATCAAAAATAAAGATTATAGAATCATCGAGCATCGTAACTATGGAATTTACATCAAAACCTAAAAAATAAAAAAGTTGAATAGATTCAATACTTACCAAATCAACGGCAAATGAAGAACAATTTAATTGCTTTCCAAACGTACAAACAAATCGCTCAAAGTCGGGTTTTGTGCATAGGATTACTGGTAAAATACAAATAAATTTGAATAGTTATATTGAAAATTATCTTATAATTGAATTGAAACAAAATTATGTAATATGGAACTAATAATTCGATAACCTATAGATTATAATAAATCAGTACTTACCAGCTCTTTCTGCAGGTGCATCATACACATCACCAACACACAAATGAATCAATCAAAATGCTTTCTTGATGGATTTGAATCGGTATGGCACAGAAAATGGTATGGCACATAGTTTTGGAATATTGAAACGTATTCTGAAGTGTAGAGAGAGGGTGGTTTTTGAGGAGGAGCGTGGTTTTTGAATGTTGAATATTATTACCTTGGCTTTAAAAGTGTATTGCATAAAACAATTGTACTTAGAAGCTAAATAAGGTATGGCATTAAACCAATTTTTAATGCAATGTGCTTAGTAGGCTTGTACAAAAGCTTATTTTATTATATATAATAGATTCTTTCTAATAAGCCCGAACAACCACATATACAGGAAAATTTGCTTCATTAACTCATGCAACAACATTTATTCATATGCATAAGGTGTAGATCTAATGAGAAGAGAATAAATAATAAGAAGAATGAGAAATAGTCTTAGCCACACATTTCAAATGAATAAAGAGAATTAATGAGAGATCTTTTTTATTATAGATGATGCAATGTCTTTTCATTTTCTCATTTATTTTATTTTAAGTCAGTTTGATTAAGTCTTTTCTTGATTGAATTTTTATATATACTAATCTTGATGATACCAACGAACATACATTTGAAACACAACCATTCATATATTTTTCATCATTCTTAACACTATTAAACCTGACTTATCGTTTGATCCTTATCATTCGATCCTTACTCATATGCAATACAAAATGTGCATTTACATTTTTCGTGTTAAATTAGAATGAACATTTTATCAATAAAAAAATGTGCATTTACATTTTTCAGCCTTACCACATATAATAAATAACAAAGTTTGTGCATTTCTCGCGTCAATTTAATGAGCCTAATTATTGTTAAATAAACTTATTATTATTACAAAATAAAACATTACATCTTTTATTCATGTATAACTATCGATTTGATTACGGAGTCGTCATATAATAATCATGGCTAAGTTTTCTTTATCATGTTCATTTATAGAATACATTATCATCTTTAATGGATAATTGTACTAAACGATCAAAACAGGTTCGATTAAAAAGAGTTTTATTTTATTAACCTTGCCAAACATGTTCATCTATTTGAGCCATTCACTTTGTTTCATGGATATACAATTGCATCTTTTCATTTTTGTTGCGTTGATATGGATCAACTTCAGTATACTATTGTTCTTTTTCTTTTCTTTTTTAATATATATTTTGGCAAAAAAGATATGTTAAAAAGAAAAGAAAATGTCATAATTTTTAACACCTTTATTTATTAACATTATTTACACTACTCTCGTCAAAACTCAACTTTTGGGTATTTGAATGGTCGAAAGGATTATAAGATATTTATAACCTTATGAATTGACGATATTTTACTCAATAGCAAAAATGTAAAACTAGGTTCCTTACCAAACTTTACTCCTCTTCTACTTTATTTTTCGTATCTTATAGTTTTAGTATTGGAAATGGAAAGTCCGGTACACAATTGTTCCGTTTTTATTTTGGTTCGAATTGTCTTATTGTGTTTGTTTGTGAGACAATTGATGTTAAACAAACAAAAATTTACACTAGTTCACAAATCATAAGAGTCACTTTATTTTGCTTACCCATAAATCCATGCTTACCAAGGGACAAATCCCCACCATCCATCTAGTTTGATCTAATGGTGAGAATTAACCTAAGATTTAGTAAATAAACCTAAGTCCATGTTTTTTTTCTTGTCTTTTTTGTCTTTCTTTTTTATTCACATTTTTTCCCCCCTTATTCAAGTTTTTATTTTATTTTAAATTAACTTTTTTTTTTTTTTTTTTAATTTTTAACTTTTTTTTATTGTTCGGGTTTTTATTCGATTTCATACGTTTTCATCCGCTTTATATGTTCTTATCGTTTTCTTTCGTTTTAGCGTTTCATCATTTTCTTTCATTTTAATCCGTTTTCATCGTGTATTTACTCTTTCATACGTTTCGCCCATTTTCATACGACCGTCCGTTTTCTAACGTTTCGTCCATTTTCTTAAGTTTTCGCTTCGTTTTCACACGTTTCGACTATCACAGTGATTTCGTGATATTCGAATATCACTGTGATTATCCGAATATCACTTTATGATATTATGAATATCACCGTGATTATTTATTTTCCGAATATCACGTGCTTTTACGAATATCGGTTTGTGATATTCGAATATCACTTTGTGATATTATGAATATCACTTGTGATTTTCTGGATATCATTGTGTGATATTATGAATATCACGTGTGATTTCAATGTTACAAAATATTAGTTGAAAATCACTTATGATATTCAAAAAATCACTTGTGGTATTCAGAATATCACAAGTGATATTCTGAATATCACAGAATATCACATAATATCACTTGCGATATTCACAATATCATTTGTGATATTTAGAATATCACATAATATCACTTGTGCTATTCTTGTGAAATTCAGAAACGTATGAAAACGTTTAAAAACAGCCAAAAACATTTAATAACGGACTAAAACGTATGAAAACGTAAGAAAACGGACGAATATGTATGAAAACGTAAAAACACGTATGAAAACGGACAAAAACGTATGAATAATGGACGAAACGGAGAAAACGATGAAAAGACAAAATGTATGAAAACGGACAAAACGTATGAAAGCGGGCGGCGTATGAAAGCGAAAGAAAATAGATGGAAGCGTATGGAAGCGGACGAAACGTATGAAAGGGTAGAAGAAAAAAACGAGAATTAAAAAACGTAAATAACGTGAATTAAAATAAACAAACAAATAAAAGAAAACGTGAATTTAAAAAAAAAAAAAAAAAAAAAAAAAAAAAACGTGATTATAACTAAAAATGTGAATAATTAAAAAAAAAACACAAAAAAAACAAAAAAAAAGAAAAAAAAAAAAAAAAAAAAAAATGTGTATAAAAAAACAAAAAGACAAGAAAAAAACATGGACTTAGGTTTAGACATATTAAATCTTAGGTTAATCCCCACCATTAGATAAAACTAGATGGATGATAAGGATTTGTCATTTGGTAAGCATCAAAATAAGAGTAAGCATTTGAAAATTCCTCATCATAAGTAACAAAATTTTCAATTCCTCAACAAAAATCTCTAACAAAAACTTAGCTTCTTTTAACGAATGTCAAATATTGACCTAGCAACTAAATTTTTTATTACTAGAAATTAAACGTTACATGCATAGGATTGAAAACATTACATAATAAGATTGATGAAAATAAAAAGTTGAAAATTTTGTACTTAACATTTATCATTTTAGATTTAGTAAAATAAAGATATTTTAGGTATTACTATTGCAAGTGCTGGTAAATAGTAAACTGAATGAAAAAATAAGGTGGGAGGAGGAAATCATAGTGAGAGAAACTAGGTTAATATAAAAGACAGACGATTGAAACCCAGTCAAAAAAACGATGATCGAATTAGCAGGTTCGTAGAAAGGTTCGCATGAGAGGAAGGATTAAGGGTGGAGGAAGAAGGGGTTGGTAATGGATGGAGATATGTAAAGGGTTCAACCTCAGATTCGCAATGGATGAGGTTAGCAGTGAGATTCATAACCTAATGGGAAAAAGATAGTCGTAATTGGTTCGTTCACAAAAGGAGAAACGGGATTATCAGGAGGAAGGAGTGGATTTGGAGCACGGGCGGGCAGGGACGGACCTAGGATTTTTATAAAGGTGTTGCACGAAATTTTTCGTGAGGGTCTTACACAATTCGTCTTTTATTATAGTACTAATATTCAAACCATTAAGAAATTTTGGACTAAACTAATGTCGCACTATAAAGAAAGTAAGTTGGGAAAATATATTATTGAGTGTTGCACAAACAAAAAACGCCATTTTTCGGAAAACTTTACACTTTATGACTCAAAATAGGGTGTGGCCCGTGCCATACCCGGCTCCCATGTTGGTCCGTCTGTGAGTTCCAAAACCTCGGATCTACTTACCTTGTATAAGTATTATGGAAAAATAGAAGGGGGTGGGGGTGTTGAATAGTTTTACCGATTAAAACTTCGTTTTATAATATTTAGATCAACTTATGTCAATCTATTGAATGTGTATGTTGGATGTTGATAGATAAGTACGTAAGTAAGTAATGCAAAGATAAAGAGTAAGAAGCACAAAACCACGACACAAGTATTTATACTGGTTCGGCTACAAGGACACCTTTCTTGCCCTACTTCACTCACCGAGTCACCTACTCGAGAGTTCGTTATCACTACACAACAAAAGCTCCTTGTGACGAAGAAGCCTTCACAACGTCGCCTACTCTTTATCCGGTACAAGGCTAGACACCGGGTTCTTCTACGAGGTAGAACCAAACCTATCACAACGTCGCCTACACTTTATCTGATAAAAGGCTAGATACTGAGTTCCATTACTAAGGAGGAACTACTACCCAACACTACACAACACCTATCCCAAAGGAGACCCACTCCTTATTACAACATCATCAAGGATATCAATATCCTTGGACACAACCTATCTATATTTCTACACCGATTCACCATATCGATTGTACACCCTTGGCATCTTTCACTAATGCCCTTGACATGATTTTTTGGCACCTTTCACTAATGCCTTCATCATGGACCTTTGGCACCCTTCACTAATGCCTTAGACCCGGACCTTCGCCATCTTTCACTAATGCCTTCGACTTGACTCTTTTGGCATCCTTCACAAATGCCTTAGACACAACACTTCTAGAGAGGAAAGAACTTATCAACAAGAGAACTTCAGTAGTCTTGATGATGACGAAGCTTGGCAACTCATGGACTTGAGCTTGCTCGACTTCAAGAGATAGTGATCTTGCCTTTAAGAGAAACCTAGAAGATCACACAAACAAAAAAACAAAACTACATAGAAGGATCCTTTGGATATGAGGTTAGAGAGTTTACAATACTAGGAGAAAGTATGTGTAGAAGTGACACCCTACAATGAAGAAATGGCTCACTATTTATAGAAAAAAATTCACTACTGTCCCACGGATCCCTTACATGAGGGATCCGTCCAGTGTAAAACTGGGGATCCGTAGGACGCTCCCCCTAAATGGGTTATGGGTCATGGATCATGGGTCATGGGTTATGGACTTTGGATCATGGGTATCCAAATAGATACAATTATCTAGAAGATGCAATGTATCTAGTCAATGGGTCATGGGTTATGGATAATACCCATTATGACTTCATGCATGATGTCATGCAATGGGTCATGGGTTATGGATCATGCTCCATGGGTATGGGTCATGGACTTTGGGTTTTACCCAACTACATTCAATGTGTCTAGTTAATGGGTCAAGTACTTAGATTCTTACCCATTACAATACATACTAAGTATGTATATATATACCCATTATGTAAACACTATTTACTTGTTTAGTGTTTTATATGAAAACGTGAAAACACTATTTACTTGTTTAGTGTTTTATATGAAAACGTAAGTGTGTTAGTAAACTATTGGCTCAAACCATTTACGTATTTTATTTGTTTCGTTAAAATGATTTCACGTTTGTTATCGACAAAACATTAGAATATCGTAAAATATCAATAAACATTTTTACGGCTTATTTGTATTAACAAGTATATTGCTCTGGATGATTCCAAAACAATTGTGAATGAAACAAAGCTTAATGCTATCAAGTATGCGGAATCTACTTGGTAACACTTAGAAGAATAATAAATAGAATAGTAAAGATGCAATAGACAAAGTATTAACCGAAACACTTAAATATTATTAATCAATAATATGGATACTTTAGCTAGTATTAGAGTATACAACCTTGAAGCTTTTCATAGAATGATCTATCTATTAAGTATAACCTAGGATCTCCTTTTATAGGTTAAGGAGTCATTTACAAGAAAACTATCTACATATATCTTCTAATTACATAGAATATATTTAAAATATTCCGTTACAACCTTAACACGTCTTTCCAAAACACACAGCAGTACTAACTTTAACTAGCAGTACTAATTGCGATACCTAGCAATACTAGCACTATTAGCTTATACCTGCAGTATTAAGTGTGAAGCTCTTTTATTTCCCAACAATCCTCCCCTAAACTTGTGATTAGCCATTAATGACAAGTTTCTTTATGTGGTCTCTGAGGATTCTTCCAAAAACTACTTTCTTCTTGCAATCTTCATTGCTTGGTCACACTGATTCCTGATCTTCCTTATCAGCTCTCTTGCCATCTCTGAGTCTTCATCCACAGTGAGTTTTGCAGATAGCATAAACACCAATATTCCAGCTCTTAGAGGGTATTCATTTTCTACTAGCATAAACATATATGTACCATCAGTTGTGGATACATGATGCACACCATATGTTTCATACAATCTCCATGTAGTAGCTCTGTCTAGAACACGAAATTTCCAGAGACTATCAAAATGATCAGGTTCAAATAATCTAACCATCTCAACCCACAGTTCTTGCTCCTTGTCATCTTCAAAGTCTGCATGGTTGAACTTTTCCTTGACCAATACCCACAGTTTCATAAGATCATCTCTATCAAATGCCTTGACCATATCAGAAAAAGTCTTGTATATTTCCATAATGTTTCCCAATCGATGATCTTTCAAAATTTACCAAATTTATATGTGTGGATTTTCCAATCAATAATGGGATATTTTGACTGCAATGGTTCAACAAGCACTTCATCTGGAATAACTACCATCATTTGTTGAAGTTGTTTATCAGTAACTTCTTCTATTGTTTTAACCTCTTCAACAGTATCTTCTTCAACTTTTTGCTTCTTTTCTGATTCTGATTCCAATGATGTGGCTTTCCTTTTAAGACAGCTTCCTTAAGTATCTGGATTACTAGCAGTCTCAACTGGAATATCAGCAGTACCTTCTTTATTTTGTACTGCTTGTGTAATAATTCTTCTAGCTCCAGCAGTATCAACTGTAACCCCCATTTGCCTTGCTACCTTTTCCACATTCTTCATAAGGTTTTCAATATCAACTGCTGCTCTGAGTCATGATAAGGTTGCTCATCATCTTGTCCCATGTCAGAATCCATCCTCCCCTGAATATCTGCATCAAAGTCTTGAGATTTCCTCGCCTGTTTGGAAGAATCTCCTTGCTCCATGTCTTCATCATAACTTTTTGAGCTTGATACAACTAGTGTGACTCTCCTTTGTTGTTGGAGTGACTTTACCTTGAGATGTAATATCTTCACTTTGCCAATAAGTTTGGTGTCGACCCTGATGTGCAAAGTTTTAGTATACCTAAGATCCTGCTCCAAGATAGTCACTTTTTCTGTCAGTCTGGTATATGTAGCCATCAAATCCTGTATAAGTTTCAGACTGTCCTCACCACTTCTAAATGTGTTAACTTCTAGGAGAGGTGGATCACTGGGCATTCCCCCTATGGTTTCCATGTGGCTGGGGTTTCCATCACCTGCATCCGGTCCCTGATAACTAGACACATTAGATGTTGCCATAGTAGGGGTCTTACTTATGTTACCACTGACCTGACCAACTTCTAAGCCTGTGTCAGTAGGAGCAGCCCTTCCTATACTGTCAAAGACAACCTCATATGCAACATTGGTATTAGTAGGAACTCTGTGCTTAGGAACATCAGAATCTTGTCTGGTATCACTCCTATATTGTGATGAAGTGGGTTGAGAGGCTGATTGAGAACCATAAGCTTTGGGTGTGTGTTGGGAGTCAACTGGGGTTGTTGATCCTTCACCCTGAGTGTGTAACATGTTTTCAAACAGATGTACTACAAGTCCATTGAACTCCTTTGATGCCATCTTCATGTTGCTAAAAAGTTTTTGTGTGAGGCAAGGAGTTTTGTAAAAGTTTTCATGGAACTTGAGTTTAACTTGTCTGGTTTCCAAAACTGTTTGAATAAATCATGGGTACATTAAAAATTTGAACTAGTTATCCACGTTTTTCACCATATTATCAAAAATCAACTTTGAAAAATTGTAAGTCCTATAAGTTGATAAGCATATAAGAGCAATAGCAATACTTCTACTGAACTACTCCCATGAAGTTTTCTTATGACTCAAACATTGAAGGATAGTATGGATCTAAAATCTCCATTATGGGGAAAACAACCTATAAGAAAAGTCAAGTTTTTAGAGGATGTGTCAGACCCCATTCTGGTTAAGTTATGAAAGATTTTCTGTATTAGGCATATCACTAATACCATCTGCATCTCCTAGGTGCAGATGCCTTCTAAGAGATGCTTTAGTAAGAGTGATAATAGTGCCATCAACTTTGGTTTTTATCTGTTTTTTTCATCTTCAAACGTATTAACAGTAGCAGTCTGCCAAAACTGCTTGATATGAGAAACATAGATAGTTGGATTAACTGCAAGAGCATACTTGATGTGAGTATGATTCAGAAAGTCCACTATCTCATGGAAGTCGCATGCTTCCTTTGTTTTCTCCAAGAATGCCACCTGATTATGTTTTGCTGCAAATTCAAGAGGTGCCATTAAAGAGAATTTAGGTTTTAGGGTTAAAAGAATGTTTTGACTGATGGGTTTAGATCGATATTGAATGAATGGTACTGGTTTGGGAGCCAATTGAGTATTTATATACAAGACTTAGGGTTTCTAGATTAACCGACTCAAATTAATAGGAAACTCAAGAGAGAGGTATTCTAGTAAAAGATAGAAAGTAAATACTTTCCAAATTAGAGACCCTTTACATAAGATAAATAACAACAAAATCTCAATGGGTATATTCAAAAAGTAGTTATTCCCGAACAGTACTAACGAAAACCCAGCAGTACCAATTTATGATAGCAGTACAAATATTTTCCCTAGCAGTACAAACTTTTCCAAAATATTTTTCTAAGCATTATTAACCCAATTGTCTTACAAAACATATTGCATTGACTTTTAAGAAGGGATTAAGTGTAAGGGAAAACACTTAATCAAAGTCCGGTCTCATATGACCTCTGGTTGTGTAAGAACCAATAGTTTCAGTACTTAGTACTGCCTTTGATAGATAGACTCATTCTAAGAGCCTTCTTGACAGGGTTTCCAACTCGTGGCAGTTGTTGCCTCTAACACAGAAGTGTGAGATTCACTTTTACTCGTTGTTATTAATGCCAGAGCTCTTTGGAGTAACACACTATCATGAAACATGATAGAATGTCAAATAGTGGGTTAGATCAGAATAAACTATCTAACTGTAACCATGAATTCATGTTCAATGAAGGTCCAGATGCCTCATAATGCTTTGGCATCTTCACAATCATCAACACAACAAATCTCTATCATGTGGTTGTATACATCTATCAAGGGGAGCCAACCACACCATTTGCTAGAACTGCCAAGGTCTCATACATCCCAATCCATTCATAGTGTTGTGCCTTGCCTGCAAATGTTAGTCTAAAACCAAAGAAACACAAAACAGAGCATTTCCATTATGACATTACAAAGAATGACTAACATTTCAAAAGAAAGGAAATTAGTTTCCTTTAGGCACCCAAGCCATAACTGGCTTGGATCTGCCTCGTGCATCAAGATAGTCATTTTTCTTCAATTTAACAGATGCTCTATTGGGTTTGATGGCCTTCCTAACCCAAAAAGTTGAGGTCTTAACAACATTCCCCTTGTTACCCCCAAACAGCATTACTTTTAGACCTGAAGTTTTAGTTTTTGGTCTAACAGTATTAAGTTGGCCTGTCAATACAAACTTTGGGTCTGGCAGTACTAAAACTCCTTTTGTAAAATTCAACCTGTTGTTTAAAGCTTTGAAAGGTTGATGTTTTTGTTCTTCTTGTGGGTCTTGGGTTAGTTGATGGTGTTGGTTTAGTAAAGTATTTCTTGGGTCTGGTAACAAAAACAGTTGGTTGGGGGTAAGGAGTACAATTTGGCCTAGCAGTATTGACAGTTTTAAGGCCAGTTTTCAAAAGAACTGCTCTTGGAGTGAAAGAGGTTGGATGAGAATATTCAGCATTAAAGTTATTCACCCTAGCAAAACTGTTCCCATGAAACATACTACCCCTCTTATGATTCTTGCAGTTTTTCTGCAAATGCTCAAGACTTCCACATACAAAGCATGATTTGTTGTACCTAACAAACTCATCTTCTAGGTGCTGTGATTTTTGTCTATTCCAATTCCTTTGGTTCCCCCTAGGAGTGGATGATCTTTCGCTAGACCTATACATCTCAGCATACCTGACTGTGTTCCTAAATGGTTTTTCCTTTAGTTTAGGTTGGACAATCTCTACATGTGGAACAGACTTGGTTTCATTATCTGAAGAAGCCTTGACTTGTGAGGTGTCACACCCCCAAATTACATGTTTTGCAGCGGAATGGAATTCCTGGGGATTGACTGTCATAGCATCACAATCACAGTTATATTGAACGACCTAAAGTGTCGTTTGGAAAATACATCGCTTGAATTAATAAAAACATTCGAGTTACAAAGATAGGTCCCAAATGAAAGTTACTATGCGGAAAATAAATTTGTTATAAGTCAAACGATGTTTTTAAAGTTCATAAAACCCAGTGAGACGCGTCGTCACCGCGACTCTTATGATATGTCCACATGCATGCCATGAAGTGTATGCCTTAGATACCTGAGATAAAACATGCTAAAAGTGTCAACACAAAGGTTGAGTGAGTTCATAGAGTTTGCGTTGAAATGTAAAGCCTTTCAAAATCGTTTATGCAGCAAAGGCATTGTAAATCCACTCAGTTCCAAGTTCCGCCCATACAAAACTTGCAACCTGTGTGTTCACAATCCATTGCCAAAATATGTATAGTTTATGTTCAAGCACATGATGTCAAATGAATTCACAATAGTACCTAACTCGACGTAGAACAATAACACATAATCAATAGCACATGACTTAATATATCAGTAGTCAACTGATTTAGAACATTATACGATGTAGAACTATAGCACATAATCAATAGCACCTAACTCAATGTATCAGTAGTCAACTGACATAGTACTTTATACGACGTAGAACTATAACACCTAATCAGGAACAATTGATATAATACAACATTCGAATTTGAAACAATGGTGATCATGATAGAAGTTATCCTTAAAAATCCAAAGTACTTGCGAAAAATAGTTAAGCATGTATCTCCCCCAAAATAGTCCAAAACAATTGAAAATGGGGCTATGAAAACTCACTTGGACAATGATGCGATGGCAAAAGTGAGTACACTGAAATGTAGCGTGAATCACTAAACTTGACCTATTATGAATGATATGATACATAATAAGTTATGATGTAATGTTATGCATGCAATTCGGATGATATTTATACCACTTATGAATTTTTGAAAACAATACTTCTCGTCGAAAATATAATCTTTTAACGTCTTGACCATTTTTAAATTACTTCACATGTATTTACGTTGAAATGATATCCGACGATAATCATTTGGTGATTTATTAAGAGAATATAACTTTTCGTCGTAAAATAATGTCATTGATATTTCCATGAAAGTGACAAAAACGGCCTCTAAAAGCTAGTCGTAAAATGGTGCACGTCGAGCGTTAGGAAACAAACTCAACGGTTTTGGGAAGCTCGTATGATAATCTCAAAGTTTTAGCATTTAAGTTTTCGTCCTAGAGGTCTCGTACATAAAGAAAATTAGAGCTTAAGTATGGTACTTTTAGTCCAAAATATAGTTTAAGGATGGTTTTTCGGCAAAGTTTAAGCGACCGTAATTTATTTCATTACAACTCCGCTAGTCAAACGATCGGATATTTTGGAAAGTATACTTGGCGATTTCACTTTTACTAGAAGACTTCACTTTATGAAAAGTTCTAAATCAATGTTAAAAACAACCTTTAATTTGGTAACTAGTTTTTGCCGCAAAACTTGTCTATTAGAAATGTGTTATAGTTTTTCTTATATGATAATAGTTACGGCAACTTTTGTAAACATGTGTAATTTAGTCGTTACAAATCCGTTTTCTACGTTTTAAAGATCCTTAACTTCGTATCGAAGTATACTAACATATTTTTAACAAATCGACATAATTTACAACGTCCAAGCTTCATTTTTGACTCGTACAAAACAAATATTGTTTGCTGAAATTTTCAGGATTTTATATTTTTCGTCGCCAAATTGAAAAATTCATAACTTCTTCGTTATAGCTCCATTTTAATCCGTTCAAGCGGCCACGGTTTCGTTTTAAAGTATATTTTCTAAATATCTAGGCCAAATATTTTTGTTCACTGTCGGATTTTCCGAATTAAATTTTAGGACAGACCCTTTTCAAAACGTGTCGAAATGAGTTTTTCTCGCGCCAAACCTATTCTAACCAATTCAAAACAACTCCGAAGCTATTCTAATCCTACCATACACCTTCTTAGGGTGTCATGGGTTCCTAGACATCACCAAAACTAAAATATAACAAGGAGTAATTATAGGATGTATTATATATATTTAGCACATAATAACCTTAAAAACCTTAAAAATGGTATAAATATCATGAGACTTGCATGTTTCTCAAATAAAATGATATGACCATGAAAATGAATATGAAATGAAAATATGAATATGAATGCTTACTAGTGATATGATGAGGTTTATGGACACAATGGTTTTTCCTAATCACTTGAGGTTTGTATTACAAAACCTTTGTAACAAATGATACTAGTGTGTAATTAAATTTGACTTGAAAACTTGGAATGCTTCTTCCTTTTGATCCCTTGGCTGCCGTATATTTTGAGAGAAAAGCAAAGGAAACTTTGGTCTAGCTTTTGTGAAAATGAGATAAATGAAATGAAAGTATTTGTGTAACACTTGTATAATAGAGATATTATGCAAATATCTTGGTGATTCACCCCTTGTGTCGACAAGGGGTGCTTGACATCATTTTGTTTATGTTTTTTTTTTTTTTTTTTTTTTTTTTTTTAACTTGTATAAGTGTAAGATACTTGTAAGATTTTTGTAAATTTAAATGAGTTAAGTGGTAAGTTGTAGCATTTGTAAATATTTAGGGTAGCGTTGGATAAAAATAAATTTTCCACGGGTCAAGATAAAATATATTGAGGTCATAAAAATTATAAAAATATATTTCTTGCAAAATTTGAGTGAAATAATAATAATCGTGTAGAATTTAAGAAAACCGTCGTAATTATATAAATATAACAATTTATATACAAAATAAATTTAAAACACTGGGTAAACTCATAATATTATTTTTATAACATAATATGAGTATAAAAATATATCGGGATGATTTTTGGAATTTATGGATCAATTGTTCAAAATAATTAATTACGCGATAACGTTTATTTAATATGAAAATTACGCGTTTAAGGTAAAATGCAAAACCATGCATGAACCGATATGGAATGATGTTATTGATGATATGTAGATTAAACTTAGTCTATATGAAATGTCCTCGATGATATGATCATGAATTCACAGCTAAACCATTACGGTTACGTGAATTTGATACTCGTAAACCCAGTTTACGATAAACGATAAATGATGAAGCATGAATAATGTTTTGAAATATGACCTGAAAATACGAGTTGTCACATGAGGTATCAAAAGTGTCCTTAACCTCACTAGTCACTTCTATTTCAACCTTTTTAAGCCCATATTGCATTTCAGGTTCTTTAAAATTCTCTATTCCTATGCTAGACAACTCAAATTTAGGAGGTTCGTATAAGCTTGAAGAGGGTGGTGCAACACTAGTGTATCCTAAACCCTTTCCTAGTTTAGGAAGTCCAGCCTTTATGATCTTATGGGAACAGTCTTTTGAATAAGCATATTTGTCCATACGAGTTTGATTTTGTCTAGATCAGGTTTAAGCACAGATATTTCAGCATCTTTATATAACATATCTCTCTTAAGGACTGCAATTTGTTCATTCAAAGCTTCCTCACTTTCTCTGTAGTGATCTAATTATTTTTCTACAAAGGCCAATCCTCTCTTATGATTAGCCAAGTTATACTCAGATTGATTTAATTCTATCTTTTATTTATCATACTGAGTTTTTAAAGATTCATAGTTATTCAGACAACTTTTAGTACAAGATATATCATTGTATACCTCAGAGTCTGAAAACGCCATTAGTGCCATGTTGGGAGGAACTGCTTCTTCATGAGCCATGTAGCTCCAGTCAAACCCAACCCCATCAATGGCCACCATAGCCTTGGAAGATGAATATTCTCCATTGGTTGTTCTGCTCCTGTTTCTACCTTCCTGTGACCTTGGGCTCCTGCATTCCCTAGCAAAGTGTCCCAGCTTCCTGCAGTTGTAACATTCGACTTTGGACTTGTCAAAGCCAGCAGTTTCATTGTTGTGGATGATGATCTTATTTCCTGTCTTCTAGAGGAACTTCTTTGCCCTTAAACTCAGTAGTGCTACCTGCCACTTAATGTCCATCTCTTCAAGATCATCCTCATGTATCTGCTCCAAGTCATCATGAATAACCAGAGATCCATTTGGTTGACTAGCTAGAAAAGCATTAACCGTGGCATTACTTAAGCTAGCAGAATTATCATGTGTGCTAGCAGTTCTAATATTAATACTAGCAATACTAACTCCAATGACAACATTGTCACTGCCAGTGTTTGGTTGAGCCAAAAATGCTATATTTGGTGATTCTGAGCTAGTAGTTGGAGTGGATTTCTTAACTTGATGCTCAACTATTTTAAAATTGTTGTATAGATCAACAAGTTTAATTTTTTTCAAAGTCTAGCTTGTTGGTCCAGAAAAATGCATATGTGTTCCACTCACTTGGTAGACTTCTCATGAACCTAGAGTTCACATCTTCAACAGAGAGATCCACACCTATAATGGCCAACTTACTAACAATCTTTTGAAGACTATTGTATATAGAATCAAGAGATTATACACTAGTTGCACAGAAGTTTTCAAAATGCTGTTTTAGTAGAGTCTTCTGGGTCTTTCTGGTGGCTTCATTCCCACCAAAACCGTCTTTAATAGCTTCAGACAGCTTCTTTGCATCCTGATGCTTGGAGTAGGTCAGTAATAGTTCATCAGGGAGAGACATTAGTAACAAGCTTTTTGCCTTTAGATCATTCTTTCTTCTAATCTTTTCATCATTGGATGTAGGCTTTGGAATGGTTGGGCTTCTCCTTCTTTCCCTGGAATGGGCACTGCAATGCAATGAAAGTATACGAAAATACTGCTCAATCTTGATTCTCCACACATTATATTCTCTCTGCTTCACCTTGGGGATCTTTGCAGCAGCATGTGATTGGTTGTTTTCAAATTCCATTGCTTCTTTGTTGGAATGAACTTCTTCTAATTCTGAGTTTCAGATACACAAGCTCTGATACCACTTGTGAGTCCCAAAACCTCGGATCTACTTAGCTTGTATAAGTATATTTCTCTCGATAATTCCAAAACAATTGTGAATGAAATAAAGCTTAATGCTCTCAAGTATGCGGAATCTACTTGGTAACACTTAGAAGAATAACAAATAAAATAGTAAAGATGCAATAGACAAAGTATTAACCAAAACACTTCATATTATTAATCAATAATACGGATACTTTAGCTAGTATCAGGGTATACAACCTTGAAGATTTTCATAGAATGATCTATCTATTAAGTATAACCTAGGATCTTCTTTTATAGGTTAAGGAGTCCTTTACAAGAAAACTATCTACGTATATCTTCTAATTACATAGAATATATTCAGAATATTCTGTTACAACCTTCACACGTCTTTCCAAAACACACAACAGTACTAACTTTAACTAGCAGTACTAACTGCTATACCTAGCAATACTATCAGTACTAACTTATACCTGCAATATTAAGTGAGAAACTCTTTTATTTCCAACACCGTCCCTAGGGGCGGCTCATCCTTTGAAGAGGCCTAAAGTGAAGCTTTAAAATAGGGCTTTTTATCAAAGTTATTTGCGGAAAAGATCACTTATATAATTTATTTTTTATTTTTTATTATTTGTCCATTTTTTATGCGAAATCTTTGATTCAATCTTTAAAATCAATATGGTATAATATCTTTTTTTTAATTGATAAATGAGCTAATCCATTTAGTCTTAGTTATGAAATTTTTGGGCTTAAATTATTTTTTAACTAACATTTTGAAACACTTTTTCATCTGAAGCAACTGTCTTCAAAACGATAAACATTACATTATACGTAATATAAGCATTCGGAAAAGAATTAAGATTTCTTATAATCTTGAGTATATCAAGTGGTGTGTCATATTTTACATTTATATTTTCTAACATATTTAATTATATCACCGGAACGGTTAATTTTATTGTATAAAATGAATTTATACCGTTAATATCCGAAAAATGTTGCTATTTAAAAACTTCTAAGTTTAAGACAACTATCTTATAGAATGTCATCATCAAGTGACATTAAACTTTTAATCAGTGTTGTAAAACAAGGCCTACAAAGTCGATTAATCGTCGCCTAGGCTCTACAAGCCCACGAACCTTTCTTATTTGTGTAAATCGGTCAAACAAATCACTCAACCATGATCAACGACGATTAATGATGGTTAATGGTGATGGTTAACGGTGGTCAAGCTTGCCCGAAACCTTCAAACCTTGCTGGAAATACCCCAAAACTCGCCGTAAAATTGTTTAATAAGTTATATTTCTTGTTTATATCTATTATAAGATTTATTTTAAGAATAATCTTGCCAGTAATACCTAAAATTTGTCAGAAATACTTAAAACTTGTCAGAAATACAGAAAATTTGTCAAAAATGCCAATCCGATTAATCATCGATTAATCCCGCCTAGACAGATTACAGGCTATAGAGAGGTCGATCGCCCGATTCACGATTTTGCAACCTTGCTTTTAATGCTACATAGAAAACTAAAGATACATTCTTACACACTAAATTGGTCAAAACTACTTTGTAGAAGAATTAACTCGATCAATAATGTAGAAGAATTAATCAGTTTTGAAATCTCTTCGTGAGTTTTTATAATTTCGCTGTCAACTTTATAAGCAAATCTTCACCTTTACGTTTTTCTTCAAATTTAGGCTCTACATTCATTTCTTTATCAAAAATTAAGGCATCTTTAATTCATATCTTTATAATTGTTAATGTCAAATAGGGAAAGTGAGATTGTGAAAAATTAAATATCAAATCCAAATTCAAACGTTTAAATGTTTAGTAATAAAAGTTTTCTAATCAAATTAAAAATGTGTCTAACTTAATTTTTTTTTTCATGAAAAAATCGTCTTTTATTTACATAAGATATTGGGCTTAGTTTTTTTTACAACTTGTAGGCCTAAAAAATGAAAACATAAGAAACGTAAAATTTCTGATTATTTAATATTTATGGGATAATTTGGGCTTTACATAATTGAATTTCTAAGAATGACAGACGAAAAAATATATAACTGATTCTGTATACATACAAGATACTAAAAAATCGAGTTTTTAAAAAGTTAAGGATCTAAAGCTCAAGCTTGAATCGTTTTACCCTTGACCCATCACTCCATGAAAAGGAAGATGGAGCTTATATAGGTAGAACATAAAACTAATATAAAAATATGTTATGATTTATATCACAAATGTATTTCAGTATATTTGTATTTTTAAAGTTTTTTATAGAATATTTATCTGAAAAAACTTCTCAAGGTTATAGCAAAATTCATATAAAGAGCACGTGAATCGGCATAACTTGTTTAAATTATTTTATATTTTTTGTAATTTTACACATAAATGAGATTAGAATTAATGAGAGGTTTAAAAATATTAAAGATATTTAAATAATAAGAAAAGTGTATTACAAATAAATTATATATATATATATTAATTTTAGGATATGAAACGGTGCCATTTAGTGTCGTTTAAGGCTCCCGCTATTTTCTTCAGCCCAACTGCGAGATCCACCGTTCTTCTTCTGGCCTGCTACCGCTTACTTTCATATACGTGTCTTCGTGTTTGATACATGGCGCGATACTTTTTGTCCTCACTCTCAAGACGTTGCGGGTAACACAGTTTAGATCGGATAGTAACACTTGTGGCTTGGGTTTAGACGTGGCTTTGTTCTTTAGGGTTCCAATTTGGGGTTTTTGGTTTGCCTAATTGTTGTAGTGATTTCGATTATTTTGAACCCATCGAACCTGATACTCTACGTTACTATGTAAGTTTACTTTATATTGATTTGGGTTATCACTATTAATTACAGTTATTATTTTTAATAAGATTTAGTGTGTTTTATAAAATTTGGAGGTTGAATTAATAAATAAAATTGAAGTGGAGGTGGTTAACTGGAAGCCATGGGAGCAGTTGATTGAATCTTTTTTGTTGTTTTGCAAGGTAATAGGATAGTACAAGTAGTGCACAAATCCTATTCTGGATTACCCAGAACGACTTTCGCTTCAGGTGGGTTTTGCAAGTCTAAAAATATTTTACAATAACATGTAAGGAAACTTATTCGTTTAAGTAGTATATCTGAACATGTTGCTCAAGTACTATGATTATGAATAAATAATAGCAATGAATGTGACATGATGATTTGTATACAGAGATTGATATAATTGGAGAATCGTATGTACTAAAGGACCTTCGATTTAAATTAATTTTGTGCACCAGCCATATAACAACTATCATTATAATTTTATTGGTCAAATAATTGCCATTGATCCATCATTAATTCACTTTACTACTTTAGTAAGAGTTTGTGTACGAAATTTAGATAAAGTTTATTGGTCAAATAATTGCCATTGATCCATCATTATATTTTTTAGTAAGAGTTTGTGTACGGAATTTAGATAAACTTTGTAAAAAGGAAGATTGATGATATACCAACGCTCATGGGGAACGGTGATGTCATTTTTTGTTTGTGCTTTATCATGCGTGTGTGTTATTGATGCCTATAACGTTTGTCTTACGGTTTTCGTATGCAGATTCCCATGCTATAGATGGATGAGTTTCTGACAATTCGTTGAATGCTCAACACATTGCGGAGGTTCTTTCACTTTCTATAGGTCACATTGCGGGTAATTTTTTACATGCTTGCCTGATTTTTTATGTGTAAGTATGCCTGTTGTTTCAAATAGTAATTCGTTTTTCAACGATGTTGTTGCAGCTGAGGTTGGAGTCAGGAGTAGTAGTCACTTCATTTCTATTGTCAATGAGGGTGAGTTGTTATATGTCTACATATGCCTCATTCATAATGTGGGTTTCCTGTTCTCAGATTTTTATATGCTTCCCTGATTTTCCCTGTCTAAGTGTGCATGTCGTTTGAAATAGTAATTTAGTTTTCGACACTGTTGTTGCAGTTGAAGTAGGAGTCGGGAGGGGTGGTGCCTTCATTCCTGCTGTGAACGATGGTCAGTTGTTATATGTCTATATACGGGTCATTCATAGTTTAGGTTTCCATCTCTCATTGGTTCGGATATCTTCAATTTTGAGCCTTTTATTTGCAGGTACAACGGTCGGTTATGATAATCAATCTGGTTCTCAGGTTCCACACGTGAGTCCATCAACTGTTTATGAATGTAAGTAGGATGTTCGTTCATACCGGTCATATATGCTGCCTTTGCTTTGTGACACAAATTTATCTTTCTCTAATGGTCTCAATCTAAGTCCGTCTATGCATAAGAATGCTGGAAAGGTTGGCATAAATGGGCTTCATTTTTTTAGCTTTTATATGCAATTTTATCACTACGGAATTGCTGCATACATTGGTAAAGATGCGTGCGTTTAAGATTCTTTATCTAATTATGTGTGAGGTAAATAGGAAATCTGAAATAGCTTATTTTGTACAGGACACTTCAAAACTTCGTCTTTCTTTAATCAGACAAATGTTTCGTGGCTAAAAGGAAAGTTCCGGCAAATCCTGTTGGTATGTTGCCATAGGTTCCGGATTTAATACCAGAGTTCGCGTACTTATATTGGACTGTTGAATATTGATTACTTGACCATTAGCGCTACAGTGTAATGTGTATAGCTTTGTATCTAAATGTTACAATTACAGTGGGTCATTTTTTTAATCTGATCGCTTTGGGGTTCAATTTACTTACTTTTATTACATATTTTAGGAGAAACGATACTACTTATGCCTTTTTTGTGTTAATAATTCATGAAAGCTTGCTATGCTAGATTGTAACTCATAGTGTCTCATATTTGTTGTGTAACTTTGTGTAGGCTTTTGTAGATATGTCGGCATTATAATTGCAACCCGCTGATCAGAAGAAGAGACTGGTAAGTCCAACTGCTAACAGAGATGGGATGAATGTATTCTCAAATACGAATGCATCAGATAAAATGAATGGGTTTTAGTAAGTTTCGGACTCACATTGGTTCCATATTCCATATTTTGCATACGAGTTAATATTATTTGTATGTTTGAAATTGAGTCTCTTTTGTTTTGTGTTTGCAATGGTTCTCTAGATCAGATAACGAAGTTAATCAGTTATGTGTAGTTGACATGGATGTCTATGGTCATTTGAAGAATCATACTGTGTTTGATAAATCATAATCATCCAACACAGACTGACATGTATGAATTTGGAGGTCCGGGTTACACTTTTTCTTCTTTTAATATATGTATTTTCACTTAATAACTTGATTTCTGATAATCGGTGCCTTTTTGTAGTTGGCTCGCACACAAAGGGAATGAGTCGAAAACAGTCCTTGGGTGTTAGCGATAAATGTGTCTTCTGTTGCTGGATCGGTTGGGTCGGGTCAGCCATACTGCTTTCAAAGGTAAATAATTGTATTCGAGAATTCTTCCAAATGTCAATTTTTGGGTCTAATTGATGTGTTAGGAAGTTAAGATGCGCATGTCTACTTTGGTTCAGTTCTATATTATTGTTTCTATTGAATTTAATTTAAGGGGTGTTTGGGCTTGCTTATTTTTCTTAATTCTGTTTACAAATACACCAGAATGGAAGGGGCATCGGACGGTTCAGTTCTATAGCATTCGTCGCTTTGCTTAATTTTAGGGGTGCTTGGGCTTGCTTATTGATTAGCATGTCTACTTATTTTTTTAATCTGATCGCTTTGGTATGGTTCAGTTCTATAGCAGTCGTCGCCCTTTAGCTGTTGCTTTTTTACTTTAGAAATAGATATTTAACTAACATGCGTTTGTACATTCGTCGCCATTTAGCTGTTGCTTTTTTACTTTAGAAATAAATATTTAGCCACGTTAGTTATGCGAACCAAAAAACTAGGTGCCCGTAGAATTAACTTTGTTAGTGGTCACACTGATTCGGCCGTCAATGATTGTGACTTCGATTTGCCATGCCTGTTGTTGGGGGTTAGTGCGGGACAGACCGATGGGTCTGTACAACATATGAGTTTAGCTACCACTGCTGATACACAGTCTATGGTCGAACCTGTTGGCGCTGCGGTCAGATGGTGTTCGGCATATGTCAGCTTCCGTACATTTTAAAGATATCAGTGACTCCTGTAGGTTAGTGGCAAAGGGAAAGAGGCCTTTATCTGAGGTTTACATCGGTGCCTATTGTCCGTTGGACGAAGGTGTGTTGGGCGGTATACGGCCATCAAAACAGCTGGTCATTGTTGAACCACATCCTAGGCCAGCGGTTGCTTCTCTTAGTGCTTCACCCATTACAATGACCGCTCAAGTTACCGATAAAGGGAAGCAAAAGATAGATCATATTTACCCGCAATCTGTTGACAGTTCTACTTGGATCTCATCAGCTGATCAAGGTAGAACGCATGTGTTTTGTTATGTTATTATCATCGTATGACAAACTTATTAATTATATGCTCATGCCTTTGTATTATGATGACATGTTTTAGCAGAACGGTTGTTAGAAGATACAGTCATGCACACGAACGAAGATTCAGAGGCTACTTTCGATCATGGTCAGCGTATGTTGCCATTACATGCAGGTTAGTTACGTCTGCCCTTTTATTATATTTGTTGATAATCATTTTGATGTCGACTGTTGTGCTGCAATTCAGGATTTGTAAATGGTTTCATTAATGTTTGATATTGTTATAGCTGGGCCACACAGGCCTGTGTTTGGTGACTGTCACGGAGATGCACAACTTGGGTGCCAAAATGTTTCAGCACGATGGCTGTTAGAAGATGCGATTATGCACTTCGTACAAGATTCACAAACTGATTTCAATTCTGGTGAACGTCCATCACCAGTTGGTGTTGCTACAGCTAGGGTGCACGTGCCGGTGTTCGCTGATTGTCATGTGGATGCACAAGCTATGGGTCGCAGAGGTGCCGTTCACACAGTACTCATGCGGAACCCCGCTCGACGAACAATTGCACCAGCAAATCCTTATGATAGAGAACTACCGACATCAGGTGTTTTTCAGAGGTTCAATACATTTACTCTATTTTTGTAACTTATCTGCTTTTGACACTCTTGCTTTATGTAGTTGATATGCAACGCCCTGATATTCATCCAGACACTTTTAGATCTTTTAGGAGCAGCCAGAAAATTCCAATTCATTTATAAATTTTTTAAATTTGCAAGAAGGTCTTCTAGCTTAAGGCTCCCGGCTGGGTAGCAGGAGAAACTTTTAATTTATTATGAGCCCAAACGATGAATTCAATAAGTTCTTGCCATTGCCGCATGGGTATCCCTTCTGCAGAAATCAGGATCGCACGTGTCATTGCATTTGTGCAACCATATGCTTCAGGTGTCGATTAAGCAGTTTAAAAACCAAATGCAATAAACTCAGGTTCCGATGCTTGGCTATTATAAATGTATGTTCAGAATTTTCTGCTGCAACTAATAATAATTGGTTGTTCACTTGGTTCCTTAATGTCGTTTGTTAATATAGACTTTGAATGGATTCAACTTCCGCTGCACTAATGCTTACAAATACCGTGCAATTATCAATGGCATGAAACGACATGCCGCCGCAACGCGGCGGCCCATCGCCCACCTCGTAATAGTTAAAGTTTAAGGCATTATAGACTAGTTGATTTTATTGGATAAGATGAGTAATAAGTCACTTTTGAATGACATATTATAACTAAGTGATGTTATTGAGGTTATAAATGCAAATTTTCCTATAAATAAAGGTACATGTAACTTAAAACCTTTTTTTTTTGTTAAAAGGTTTCCCCGATAAATATATTACTCCAAAAAACGTTTAAGTACAAAGGATATGAGTAAAGTCTCATATCTCATCCCGTTACATAGGCGATAAAGTTAACATAACAAGACACTTCATATCCTTAAAACAAAGAAAACAAACCACTACTCACTAGATTATATTTGACACAAAACCAAACATAAACTAACGTCTAGGGTTCTTAGGAATCCTTATGTCATAGGAATCACAAAAGGCAATTTGACTAGCATGAAGCTCTTCGTGGACTTCATCATCATCATAAATATCATCATCATAAGGGTCATCTCCATAACTCTCCCTTCAACTTTCTAATAAAGTCTTCTTCCCCCATCTCCGTTTCCACTCTCACCCTTAAAAGAACTAGCAACAGTAAGCATACTAGATGCTAAAAAATTATCCATATTGTTATCACCATATTCGACCTCATCTTAACTATCATGATCACCCATATAATCAATCTTTTTAAGAGGATTACTATCATCATCCACAAGAGTAGCTTTCTCGTCAATAATTAGCTTTTCAAGCTTCCCAATTTTCTCAACAATAGGAGTAGTACAAGGAATATCATTCTCATCAGTATCCTCCATATCAAGAGCATCAAATGAATTTGATGTAGCAATATTCATCCCCCACTCGTACTTGCCTCATTAGCGGTTTTGTCCTTAGTAGCATCCGGCTTCTTCGACATAGATACATACACCTACTTAGGTTTAGAAGGGCTAAACTTAGCCCCTTTACCCACATCAATACCACGAAACGGATTTTTCCGAGGCATTTAAAACCCAACCTTCTTACCTTTAGCCTTACGATTCTTTACCTCAATGAAACCATCATCCGCCTCTTCCAAAGTAGTAGAAGCTACAGCTGCCACATTTTTGTCACTACAAACTGCCTCCTTAACACATTTTGGACAATTGATACGATCATGCCCAAAAACTTTACACACGTCACAATGAGGAGGCGTCCACTCATATTCAAATTTAATGATCTTCGTAGTAAAACCGTTATCCTCCATATTAGGAATAGCCATACTAACTTCACCTTTCAAATCCAGAATCCGTACTTAGTTCAACAAGAGCATGAGCAAAACTAATATGTCTCCACGAATCAACACACATTGAGCTTGTAAACACATATAACATAATAGGTTTCCCTAATTTAGTAGCAATCAAACTTAAACCATCCTCATAATACGCAAGTAAAGGAACATTATGCAATTTAATCCACACTGGAACCTTGGTTACCTCATTTTTAGTTAATGACAAATTAGGAGTCCATTTGTTAAGAATGAGAGGCGATTTACGGATTAACCAAGGGCCCCGCTGAAGAACATTGTCCACATCCTCTTTAGAATCAAACTTAAAAAGGAAAACACCATCGTCATTTTTCATGAGCTTCTTCAGACCAAAATTATCCCATGTATGTTACATAATTTTGCACAATAGGAAAAGCGACCGTTTTGCCAACAAAAAAACCAACAAATGTGTTCTCATGCCTGCTCAAAACGCTCTCCATTGTCTCCTTAGGTAACAAAGTATCATGGTTATCAACCCGAATCTCATTAACCAAGGGTCCCTAAAATTAACCTTGTTCGTATTGCGACCTCGATTCCGAATATTTGCAAACGAAATAGAGGAATCAGTCGTAGTAACTGATCCCGAACCCACATGCACATTAGAAGAGGCATCTTTAGGGTCCATATTACCCGTGCCAACACAAGTCACACTTGGTGAAACTAAACTGGTGTTTATACCACACGTAGTGGTAGTCGTATCATGTGTACTAGAAGCATCATTAACCACACATGTAACCAAGTTAACATCACCATCGTCCGCAGTCCAATCAGTGATGATAGGACCCTGATTCATGGTATTAACCACCTGCTTGTTCAAAGGAGTAACAACCTGCTCGTTCAAAGGAGTAACACTAACATTGAAATTCATATTCGTATCACCAGCTGCACTCACATTCATATTCGTACCAATATTAGTTTCAAAACCCAAGGGAGAACCTAACGAATCATTATTAGTGTTTGAAACTCCAACAATAACTCATGCCTTCATAGTACCACACGACATACTAGCATTAAGAACCAGATTAATCGAGCTAGTTTGATCGGCCAAACTAGATGAAGACCCCTTGATCGTTTCACCACCCTTATTACGATCACCATTCCCAGCCATAGGTTTACCATCAGCCCTTGACTTACACGAAGGACTATTGTTCAAAAATCCCTTTTACATCTATCCAAACCCACTAACAATATCAAGAAACAAACGTAGAACAAAGATCCAGCAAACAACAAAAGGAAATTACAATAACTAAAAGAGAAAACCCTAACGCAAGTTAGGGTTTTAAATGCATGAAGTACGAATCCCTAACCCATCATGTAGATTGCATCCAGTTAATGAGTCAAACAACTGATTTATTGTAACAATAAAGAACGTAGCCTCTAGCTAAGAATTAAATATGAGTATATAAGAATAATCTCATGCAGAAGAGACAAAACAACAATTCCAAATAATTCCCTAAAAAAGACGCTGAAACACAGTTCAAATCTCAACCAACCCACGATGGGATTATATAAGTTAATATGCAATAGTGGAGATTGATGTAGGTTTTACTGACCAAGTTTTAATATTTATAATTCTCGTTATACCTATGGTCTACCCTAATGCACTAACGGGCAGTGTATCCGGTCGTGTGTAGTGTAGTATTCGGTAAAACCGAGGTCGTCCCAAGAGCTATGTGTGCGGATTTACACTAAGTCTAGGTGTCACATATTTTAATATTATTTTGATATAATTAATTACTAAAGCAAATAAAGGCGAGGGATGTGATCAATAGAGGATAGGGGTGCTAACCTAGTTACTCATCCTAATTAGTTGTGTTTACGTCAAATTACTTCCAATTACTTCAGGTGGGGTCAAAGTCGCTAGGACAACATTTGGTCGATTCGTCCAAACCTATCGCCAAAGGGTCCCATCGAGAAATCAGTGACCCGTCATAAGTCCAGCTTGTTCTTAGTCCCCTAAGCCAAGTCATTAAGTACCGCTACATGCTAGATTCATAATAGTGAGTGCTCGGCGCTAGCATCTTAAACACTCACCCCTACTTCTAAGTTCATCCAAACGGTAGGTGATCGGTTGGTCAAATCGCAGCGAGCGAAAGGTCGCCGGTTGGTCATATCTTACCCTTCCCACTCGCCTACCTACTTAGGGTCATTGGTCATATCTCCTAAGTAACTAGCCACTACCGCCATTCAAAACTACCAAACAAGGGTAGCTACCAACAAACTATGCATGCATACACTTAGAAATAATTATACGGAAGCAATGTAAATGCAAACAAAACAATTAAGGAATCATAACTAGGCTAGCACAAGAGGTGCTTAGCCGCTCATATTAACTATAACAATCGATTCAATGTTTAACATTACGAAATACATGAATTGAAAGTAAAGAAAAGATAAAATGCTAATGCTTATCGTAGGGGAGTGATTTCTCCCTTGAAGATAGCTCCGTATGCTCCTCTAGATCTGCCTCGACTTCTACTCATGTTCACTTGGTGTTGTGTGTGAAATGGGATGATTTGAAATGCTGGAAATCATGGGGTATTTATAGGCCAGATCTGGTTATGGCGTAACTAATTATAAGAGTTACGCCGTAACATCCAATTCTTCGTATTTTGCACTAAAACTGCTGGTTACGGCGTAACTATGGAAGGAGTTACGCCGTATTTTCAATAAATCTTGGTTACTCCATAATTGATACAATAGTTACGGCGTAGCTTGCAGCGGCGCGGAACCTCATTTGACCTAGTTGGTTACGCCGTAATCTTTGGGAGTGTTACACCGTAATCTTCTGTTGAGTTGGTTTTCTGAGCCATGCCTTAGTTACGGCATAATGTGAGAGAGGAGTTACGCCGTAACTGCATAAAAATGAGCATACTATGATATATCTTCAATAAATCTCCAAATCCGCGCCTCTTTAGCTTCAATGCTCGTAATTTACCTGAAAGTGAAATATAGAGGAAAACAAGCGTAAATCCATATAAATGATATAAAATACGAGCATTATCGGAGGAAATTGACACTTAATATTCGTGACTATTTGATGTTATCAAATATCCCCCACTGAACTCTACTTGCCCTCAAGTAGACCTTATTAGATATATTCCTAAAAGATATCTCCCATTACCGAAAATATAAGTTTACAACTCCCTTATGCTAGAATAAAACAAAGCCGAACACCTCACGAAATGGGAACAAAACACTCAAATCTCTCAACTATTCTAAGTGTCAATTTCGGGTGATCACTCATTGCACAACATAGCATGTATTCTATCATAAGCTTGGCGGTTACACAAATCTCCACCACTAAAGTTAAGGACAAAACAATTCTCGAAGGCAATATGGGTAGACACGACAAAGGTTAAGGGTGATTTGTCATTACTAACATGTCACGGCGAAGTGGACAAAATCAATGATACATGACCAAATCAATGGCCAAGACATCAAAGATTGCTCGCTGCATCACCTAGACACGTTTCATGACTAAGGGTAGGATAAGACATGGATAAAATTGGTGTAAAACAAAATCAAACAAATAGTCTAAATCTACAACTAGGTCATCACCACTTACCGTTCGCCCAAAGTTCAAGTTTCGAAGTTAAGAAACCGGATCATGATATTACCAGGTAGATGTGCCATTAGAGGACGTCATGATGGGCACACTTCCAACTTCATTCTTCAAATGTGACCGATGTGGCCTCCTCGATACTAAATCTATATTAAGCTCATAACAATAGTGCTTATAACATCGCACTTTTACAATCACTAAATAACAATAATAATTTTTATTTTTATTTTTTTCCGAATCACACCATCATTTTTTTTATTTTAACATAACATAATAACATAAAATCCCCCCACTTGAGATGAACAATGGGAATCTGGGGGGTTTTCTTTGATCTTTAAGGATATGTCATCCACGAGAGCGTGATTCCCGAACCTTTCCACTTGAACCTTGAACTTAGGCAAATAATGACTTCCTAATTACAAATAAAGATTATAGGGTAGGCTTAAGGTGTAATGGTGTATTGAAACAATATGTTGGGAGAATGAAAATGAAAGGAATGGCTCAGAAGGGTGTATCTAGGGGTATCTTGCACTAAAGGTGAGTGCAACAAAGGGTTTAACATGGGGGTCGAGAAGTCGAGGTGACTAATCGATAGACACATAACGGTAGGCTATTTGGGTGATAATCCTATAATACTGCCTTCTTAAACTGAAAGTCCAAATACATCGAGCTAACTCAATATACCTCGTCTATGGTCTCGAAATGATGTAAAGGCCAAGTTCTAAAGTTTACAAGCTACCGACACACTCATAATTTGGTGGATTTGGGGTAAATATTTGGAAACGGATAAGGCTAATCTCACCATATAATATCAAGGGTTATAATGTGCTCGGCTAAGGTCTAATCCAGTTAGGTTAAGAAAAACATGTCAAAAATTTTAAAAATGGCATAATTTTTCAAAATAAACTAGAAAAACAAGGGCAATAAAGTTCAAGAGACAATTCTACTCCCGTCCCCACTTGAATTATACAAAGTCCCTTTGTACTAAGCGTTAAATAAAGGTGAAGAGAAAGTAGAATTAGAGCGTGAACTTCCCCAAATTTGCTCCAAAAAGAAAGAAGGCCCACGAAAAGAGTCGTTCCTTCGCATAAGCATCCACGAGCAAACTTCAATCCCTGAAATCACACTACCGACAAGCATAATTCTAAAAAGAAAAAAAAAATCTAACTCACTTTCGTAGGAATCACGGTTGCATTTAGCGTATGCAACAAGCCTTTTAAACCACTTGGTGTGCCAAGTGGACGAGTGTAGTCTCGTGAGGGCTTACATGGAACATACCTACAAAGTTCATTTTAAAACTAATACAAGGTTATTGTGTTTTAAAATGAAAGAAGTGTTACAGAGCATGGTTACGTCGTAACTCCCATAAGGAGTTACGCCGTAATTAAGCAAAACCTGACAGGGGTGGCTACGGCATAACCATAGCTGGGGTTACGCCGTAATTGGTAATGCTTCTGACAAGTTCCACAGACAAAGGCTCATTACGGCGTAACCAAGATAGTGAGTTACGCCGTAACTCGGTCGGATCGAATGTCGCAAAGAATAAATTTTCTTCGTTTACCTGCAAAAATGGTTAAAAACACAAAACCCAATAGAAAGGAAATAAAACAAATGAAAGGTATAGTTCGGATTGTCTCCCGAAAGAGCACTTTTCTTTATTTACGAGTCTTTAAGTTAGACTCAAAGCCTTAGGGCTTTATGGTGGCCTTTGGACTTGGCTAACTTCCTCCTTGTCTAATTTTTTGTTTGAAGACGGCTGGTCCCAGACACACGGAGGAACAATCGGAGTCAAGGAATATCGATTTTCTTGCAGAAAGTTAGCCTTTGCCCATTCGTAGCGAAATTTATCCTCGACTTCCCATTTTAGCTTGACAGCTCCAAATTTTACTTTTAACCAATTTTCAAATGAGATTCCCTTGTATCCAACTTCCATTCTTCTTTCCTCGTTGAAGCATGCCCATTCCTTGCGTTTGAGTCAATTAGGATCGGGGAATTCTCCTTCATTGCAGATCTTTCGGTTGGGGTCGCACGTAGGCCATGCTCTGGTGAAATCATTAGACATCATAGCCGGTTCACAAAAATGAATAGTCCAATCTACCTCAGTGAACCAATTGTTCATAATATCGTGTCCTTGAATCCATCGATTTCTAATTAATTTTTCGTCTTCCCAACACCACCAAACTTCTGCTGCCTTTTTTATCCTTCGAATGAGAAAATCTCCTCCCCCATTACATCGTTTTTGAAAAGGAGAACACGTAGGCAATGTAACTTTAGAACCATCAATTAAAGAACTTTTAGGAGTACAACAGTGAAGTTTACCAGTAACAACATAACTCGGTACCGAAGGCTGGACATCATCATCTTCTCCTTCGCTGTTGTTATCATCACTTGAATCGGTCCCCTGTAAATGGCCAAAATGTGAAGTAGGGAACCTATCCGAATAATCCACTTGAATCTCCTTTGGTTCCTCGCTTGCCATTATTTCATTCTGCTCATGACATAAAGTTTTATCCATTTTAAATTCTACTCTATTACCATAGTATCCCAACGAGTCAAGAAACGGTTTACCAAGAATCAAACGTTCCTTCGTGTTTTTCTCCATGTCCATAACCACAAATTTCGGGGCGGAAACAAACTTATCGACCTTAATACAAGTACCACCTGTAAGTCCTAAGGGAATAGCCTTGGTCAAATTGGCCATCTCAATCACTATATCCGTTTTCCAAAGATGGATCAATTTGAGTTTTAAGAATATGGAAAGTGGGATGATGTTTATGCTAGACCCAAAATCCACTACCCCCAAGACTTCATGATTCCCAACTGAACATAGAACGAGTAACCCGTCTGCGCTAATATCTTTAACCGAAAATAACCCTTTCTCTGACCTTTTTAGGCTTTCTGAATCTTGGTTACGCCGTAACTTAGGAAAATAGTTACGGCGTAACTGCACCTGTTTGTCGACAGTCGATTTCTCTAAATTTTCGGTTGGAGAATAACAATCTTTAATTACTTCCTGAGAATTATCATCACAAAAATGGCATTGCATGCCACCATAGGTTTGGTCCCCTCAGGTTCAATGTTACTTTTCCACCATGGCTTTAAGGTTTTTTTAGGGTTGTGTCGTGTCTGGAGAGATTTTTATTTGTGTTTTCCTGGAAATCCTTGAGCCATTTATCTTGTTCTTTTTGCTTCTAGGCTGAACTTTCCAGGAATTTGTTTATGGTCTCTTCAATGCTGGGCCTTTTTTCTCCATAAGGCCAACGGTGGTAATTTCCACGATACCCATTATTATTCCTATTATCCCCATAGAACGTTCGGTTTTCTCCATACTTTCTTCTTCGATTGAGCTATCTTCGTTAATGTGAGGACAATTCTTTGTGAGATGTCCTCCTCCACAGCTTTCGCAACCTACTTGGATGGCATGAATGGTTTCTCTGATTTTTAGCATATCTAGACACAGATTTTCAAGCTTGTTAGTGATGGCGGCAATCCGTCAAGATTTCCGCCTTGGTTTCTTTTGCTTCCTCCATCAAGCCATTTTTGGGAATGATCAGCCATTTTTTGGATGGCTTCAATTGCAAGAGTAGGAGTCATGGTCGGAAGTAGTCCTTGGTAGTCCAGCATCTGTCCTGTAGTCACGTTGATTCCTTTGTAGAAAATGTTGACCTTTTGCTGGTTGTTTAGATCATGTATAGGACACTTGTAGAGGAGATCGTTGTATCTATCCCAGGCTTGATACAACGTTTCATTGTCTTCTTGCTTGAAATTATGGATCTCCAAGAGTTGTTTAGATATCTTCGACGGAGGACAATACCTCTGGATGAAGTGCTTCTTTAGTAGAGCCCATGTATCAACTGCCCCGGCGGGCAATCTTTCGATCCATCTTCTTGCAGCCCCAGTAAGAGTCATGGGGAACACCCTAAGCATAACATCGTCATGAGACACACCCGGAATGTTGAAAAGGATAGCGATGTACAAGACATTATCAACGTGCTCATACGCATCTTCGTCCCTGTTTCCAGAAAAAGGGTTAGCACGAAGCTCCCTCATAAATTGGTCTTTAATCTCGAAACGGACATTAACTCCAATTGCCCTTGTTCTTCTCTTGTCAACGCCAAATATTCCTCAAGAGTGAGGTCATCAATGTTAACAACTTCCATGGTACCTGAAACTTGAAAAGAGATCGTGAGAATTTGAGAAAGTTTGAAAACGAAACTAAAATGAAATACTTAATAGAAATCCAAATATAACTCCCCGGCAGCGGCGCCAAAAACTTTATGCAGGTTTTACTGACCAGGTTTTAATATTTATAATTCTCGTTATACATATGGTCTACCCTAATGCTCTAACTGGCAGTATACCCGGTCGTGTGTAGTGTAGTATTCGGTAAAACCGAGGTCGTCCCAAAAGCTATGTGTGCGGATTTAAACTAAGTCTAGGTGTCACAGATTTTAATACTATTTTGATATAATTAATTACTAAAGCAAATAAAGGCGAAGGATGTGATCAATAGAGGAGAGGGGTGCTAACCTAGTTACTCATCCTAATTAGTAGTGTTTACGCCTAATTACTTTCAATTACTTGGTGGGGTCAAAGTCGCTAGGACAACATTTGGTCGGTCCGTCCTAACCTATCGACAAAGGGTCCCATTTGAGAAATCAGTGACCATCATAAGTCCGGTTGTTCTTAGTCCCTAAGCCAAGTCATTAAGTACCGCAACATTCTAGATTCAGAATAGTGAGTGCCCGGCGCTAGCATCTTAAACACTCATCCCCTACTTCTTAAGTTCATCAAAATGGTAGGTGATCAGTTGGTCAAATCGCACAAGCAGAAAGAGTCGTCAGTTGGTCATATCATACCCTTCCCACTCAGTCTACCTACTTAGGGTCAGTTGGTCATATCTCCTAAGTAACTAGCCATTGCCGCCATTCAAAACTACCGAAACAAGGGTAGCTACCAACAAACTATGCATCCATACACTTAGAAATAATTATACGGAAGCAATGTAAATGCAAACAAAACAATTAAGGAATCATAACTAGGCTAGCACAAGAGGTGCTTAGCCGCTCATATTAACTATAACAATCGATTCAATGTTTAACATTACGAAATACATGAATTGAAAGTAAAGAAAAGATAAAATGCTAATGCTTATCGTAGGGGAGTGATTTCTCCCTTGAAGATAACTCCGTATGCTCCTCTAGATCTGCCTTCGACTTCTACTCACGTTCACTTGGTGTTGTGTGTGAAATGGGATGATTTGAAATGCTGGATATCGTGGGGTATTTATAGGCCAGATATGGTTACGGCGTAACTAATTATAAGAGTTACGCCGTAACATCCAATTCTTCGTATTTTGCACTAAAACTACTGGTTACGGCGTAACTATGGAAGGAGTTAAGCCGTATCTTCAATAAATCTTGGTTACGCCGTAATTGATACAATAGTTACGGCGTAGCTTGCAGCAGCGCGGAACCTCATTTGACCTAGTTGGTTACGCCTGTAATCTTTGGGAGAGTTACGCGTAATCTTCTCGCTGAGTTGGTTTTCTGAGCCACGCCTTAGTTACGGCGTAATGTGAGAGAGGAGTTACGCCGTAACTGCATAAAAATGAGCATACTATGATATATCTTCATTAAATCTCCAAATCAGCGTCTCTTTAGCTCCAATGCTGGTAATTTATCTGAAAGTGAAATATAGAGGAAACAAGCGTAAATCCATATAAATGATATAAAATACGAGCATTATCGGGGGAAATTGACACTTAATATTCAGGACTATTTGATGTTATCAGAGATCGATCGAAGAATTGAAAAAGGTTTTACAAATTGATTGTTAGGGAATCGTTTTTCGCCATAGAGGATTTTTCCTTAGGGTTTAATCTTCATAATTATGTAATTTGAACTTGAGGCTGGGTATAATAGTCATTGTTACACTTAGGCTTAGGGTCATAAAGCTGGGTATACTGGTCAACTAACCGACCACCTCCATCTCAGCGTTTTCATTTTTCAGCATATCACCTGACCCACCACCTAGCAGGCGTGGTGGTTATCACTTAACTAAACACATAAAAATACATTACTTTAAAAAACATACCCCCACCCCCGCAACACACACACAAACAAGAAGTAAAATGGTGTGTTTCGTTACATGGTTGCACCACCTTATCAAAGCGAAATGACACCCACCACGCGTAGTGGTGTCTTGATCGTTATAGGAGATCACAGGTTATCAGTGCCCATCGCGGGTGGTGCACTGCACCATTACGACTGTTCTAATGAGTAGTGAAATCTTTATATCGCGAGTTTTCTCAAACCTATATACAATCTTAGAGGACACGGTTTTTATCATTTTCATTATTTTTTAGTCTTTTTTAAACCTACGTGTTAAACATATTGTAACTTTTTTAGTTTAATGAAATTAAACATTTAAACTATCTTTACTATAATGCATTTAAACTATCTTTACTATAATGCTTTTAGTTATAATCCATTTAGGTATTTACATTCACTTTGAACAACAGAAAACTACGACATACAACACATAATTCAGCAAAAAGTGTCGGTAGAGAGTAACTAGTTAAATGTGTAGATCACTAATCAAGGAATACAAAAACGGAAATATGTGTACTTTACTATAATTAAGGCTCGTCACAGTGGACCGGATGAAATCAGTCGGTCGTGGAACTCGACCGACTTTTAGGTTGGTCGTTGCGAGTGTGGAGATTAGGTCGAGGATCGGTCGAGGTAACCAAAAAACGAAAATCGGTTGTTTTTTCAACCAATATCTTACACACACATTTTCAAACTTTTTACCGTTTCATTAAAAAAAAAAAAAACACACACACTTTTTTTTTTTATAATTTTACCACTTTACATCCTATAAATACCAACCTCAAACACACTACTAAACACATAATTCAACCTCAAACTACTTCTCAACACAAAATTATTATGGCTGGTCGTCTCTCCCATTTCGTCGAACAAATGCAAATGTACGTTAAAAAAATGCGAAGAAGACGATGCGGCTCGACAAAACGCTATTATCGACGTTATCAAGAAGTTTGATCTGGCAAAGGCAGAGAAGCAACGTTTGAGAGAACATTCGCGATTTGCAACGACATTACGCATGGAAGAAAAGCTGTGATTGACACATTTTTTATGGATGAAGCCTGCAAAGACGACGACATGGCTGACACGTTGTGGGGGTGTGTTCAACAGATATAGAACAACGTGAGCACCAAAATCAATTGGAGCTATCGGGAGAACAAAATCGATGGTGTGAGTGCATCAAGTTCGCCTGCTAGAGAGCATTCAGATTAGGATTTATAATTTATGTATTTCGTATCGTAGTTTATTTTACTTCGTATTGATTTATGTACTATATGTATTATTAATTAAGTTTTCTTTGTTGTTTAAAATACTTGAAAAAAATAAAAACAAAAAAAAAAAAAAAAAAAAAAAAAAAAAAAAAACTTGCTCATCGATCGCGACAACTTGGTCATGTCGATCACCGGAGAGAAAATCGATGTGGCGTGTGACGGCCAAAGATCGCGTATCCTAACCCTATTTTAGTTACTAACAATGAATTAAATTGTGCAAACAGGTGTTAAGTGGGGATTGGGGAAAGGGGCATGCTTTGTCTTTTACCGTCGGCTGATTCCCTTAAAAAAATAATAAAATAATGAATAACATGATATAATTGTTGTTAATACTACAGTAATCAATGTTTAAACAGTGGTTCAAAGGTTTTTATTTATTATTATTATTTCTTTCTTTAATTATAATTGCCTTCATTACTAGCTAGTGATATACCCTTCAAAGCTTTGTCCATGTACAATATTCTTTTACCCAAAATTATCAACAACTTAAGATACAAGACAATCAACTACGCATTTTTTTTATGCCTTTGGTGTTACATGCGCTCCTATTTATAACCCGTTTATAATTTTGGCTGTGTGAAAATCAATGAGGAGTATTGCAAATGGTATCTCTAAATGTGTATGTATGAAGATTGGAAGAAAGTTTTGTGAAATGGTAAGTATGCAAATTATAATTTGATTATTCTTGTTTAAGTACATCTGTCATGAAATAATTTAATACGGAGTAAACATATTAAATTATTTCTTTAATTAAAAAAACTAGAATATGTCAGGCGTGACAGCAATAATTCTGTAACTTTTAGTTATTGACATGAATATTGTCAAAGTACTTATAAGTTATAACTTCAAGATTAGCATGTGTCGGACGTGGTAGTGGTAGTGTTAGGCTATTAGCAAAAGTGGTAGCAACCAAAATGCAAGTAGATTTCTTAGATGTTATCTTGATGTTATTCAAATTCATCCCCAAACATCAAACACACATATAAAAGAATTTGTTTAACTTCTACTATAATGTATCCCTTTGAATATTCGATCGGATTGATGGGCATTACCGTTTTTGAAAGATTTGCATAGAAAATTACATATCTAAGAAATCTACCAAAAAGAATATAGAGGAGAACTTCAAACCGTCTAGTACATGTGTCTACACACTTTAACCTCCATATATTATGTGGTTCATTAGGTCGAATACAATAAATAGTGTCACATATATAGTCCACATTATACAAGTTCAACTCTTAAGTGAAAACCTGATATTGATTTGAGCTGATTATTGTCATAGATAACATAAATTTGTAGATTTTGCTTAGAAAATAATACTAATGTAATTACAATAAAATAAAACATTATAATGTAAAAAACCCAGTGACAATGGATTTGAAAAGTTGGGTGTTGTTAATTCCTATATGTTCTTTCATGTACTAAGCTTAACTATGTTTAGCCTTGGTAGAAAAATCAATTAGTATGTGTTTTTTGGTAAGTCGACCCCAAATTATAAACTAAATCATATGCAAATGATGTCGTTTAAAAAAAATCGTATGCAAATGAAAATGAAATGATGCTTGGTCCATTTTATTATTATATTATTTGTTTTAAAGCTTTTTCAGCTGTCATCGTATAATTATATAATGATAAGTGTCTTATGTACTTAATATTAAATTATCATGTGTCATATATGACAGTAATAAACATGTAAAAAGTAGTTGCAAGTGACACAGATGAAGACAAATATGTCTAAAAGACAACATTACTGTAACTCAAATATGCCAAAGGCTACGGCGATAGCCAAAATATTTAGACCCGTTAGGTATAAGATTCGGTCCCTCAAGTGACCCATTTTGCTGATTATGAATTGTATTGAGATTGTTGGTTGAAACGGAGACTAAACTTTCAAAATTTGTGTAGATTCATTTGAACTTATGACAGGTAATATGGATTTAGTCTTGTGAACAATCTAAAGTTCCTTAAACAATCTGAGCCATGCTTAAAATTAATATCTCAGTTAAGTTCGAACATAATTGTGTTTCTGATATGGGCCATTCTAATTAACTTTTGTGTTTTTCAGTTGAGCATTGTTTCGACTCAATTCTGGTTTTGTTTTTATGAAGTTTGCTTTTACAATTTTCCTACATAAATATGAACCAGTTCATTATGTCAAATGTGGCTATATTATGCAAGCAGCCTCTTTCATTTTTCATCTTTTTCAAATTCTTGAGATAACCACAAAACAGTCACTTGACATATATACCCAAGTACTTAATGGCTTAACGCAATATTATGGACATGTACAAATTGCAAATTAGTGTAAGCCCGTTTACTTATTTTGGGCCAAACAGCCCATTGATTCGATCTGCATTCTTTAAGACTGTAATTACAAATGTATCTTTTACAATGGGTGTGTTCATGACTTCATGTGTGGATATAAATTGTAAAAAGTAAAATACTTTTAGTCCCATTATAGTTTTATGCATAAAAGAAATGTAGTTAACTATTTATGTATTCTTTCTAAAACAAGGCAAACATATATTGTGGAATTGCAAATCGAAACATTAGAAAAAGTGTAGTATTGTGTTAATGTTTAATAGATTGTTACATATGATTATCAGTATCATGGTCACTTTTACTTTTTATTATTGATAGTATAAGTAAAAGAGTTGTGTACAAACCAAAATAAACAATTTTCATTAATACTAGTACTAACCAATGTGAGTAGGGGCATTTTGTCTTTTACCGTCGGCTAATAGAGTGTCAAAAATAATATAATAATAATTTGATTGAAACTAAACTATTTCTATAAAGAAGTTTCTTAAAAAGTGACTCATTGCTTTCTCGTTTCTTAAAATATTTACCAACTTTGTTAATAGTGATAAATGTATAGAGTCTAGTGTGTTTATGAAGAATCAATGATGAGTACGGTGAAGGGTATCGTTTGAATGCATATATGAGAATTGGAGGCAAATTGTCATATGGTAAGTGAATTATTATCTGACCGTTTATGATTAAATTCGTTTGTCATCGAATAGCAAATAAAGATATTGTCTTATTTTTGTAGTATAAAAATAAAATATGTTAAGTATGACAATGATAATCACGATAATTTTAAGAATTGACGCAAGATATATAAAAGAGATAAACAGTAGATTATTATATGTAGCGTAGGAGGTAGTAGTGTCCTACTAACCTTGCAATACTAAAATGTGTTTAGATGCGATGGATATATGTCATCTTGATATAATAAAATGCTTATGATTAAATTCATTTGTCATGGAATAGCAAATAAAGATATTGTCTTATTTCTATAGTATAAAGAATAAAATATGTCCAGTATGACAATGAATAATTCGAGAACTTTAAGAATTGACACATGAATTGACAAAGTAGTTATACTACACATTATTATATGTAGCGTAGGAGGTAGTAGTGTCCTATTAACCGCTGCAATACTAAAATATGTGTTTAGATGCGATCGATATATGTCATCTTGATATAATAAAATGCTTATGATTAAATTCATCTGTCATGGAATAGCAAATAAAGATATTGTCTTATTTCTATAGTATAAAAATAAAATATGTCGTTTTTGACAAAGAATAATTGCATTAATTTTAAGATTGACGACGTGTATGACAAAAGTAGCTATATACTACACATTGTTATATGTATAATGTAGTAGTGTCAAGACTAACGGTCTCATTGACAACCTAAAATATGCATTTAGAGCGATCGATATATGTCATCTTGATAAAATAAAATTTTGTCCCTAAACCTCAACCAAATAAGCCTAAGATTTTTATTTTTATTTTATTCCAATATTAATTGTTATACATTTTGTTTTGAGGACTATAAATTTATATTGATTGCTTGTTTTCTATATTTACACAGTGAAAAAGTCTACCAAAATAGTTCTATGAAAACTTTTTTTTTTTTTTGAACAATGGCATCATTCCATTACAAACCTCACAAATGGAGGAAGATACAAACCTCACAAATGGAGGAAGATACAACATAACAAATTACAACGGAACCAAACAAGTTCAGCCAAACAAGACAAACACCATAATAGTTGCGACAGCCCACAGCAACACCATTCAAAGGTGGGGGGAATCACCCAAGCGAGCTTTGACTGATACAACCATATAAAGCGCAACTGACAAAAGACACAAAGATAAAATACGAGATCCAAAAGGAGCCCGAACAAAAGCCTAACAGATCTAAATCAAACCCCTACGCAAAGAAGAAGTTCTACGATAACGGACCACAACAGATCTCGAAAGAAGAGGCTTGGATGCCTCGATCCGAGTAGAAGCGAAGGCAAGAATGACAATGCAATCGGAGGAGATGGCAGATCCAAGCAAACCCTTTATTTAAAGAAAGAAAGTACAAAAGAACGGTCTCGACGGCCGGCCGTAATGAATCACGGAAAAGGATCGAATTTATGGAGAAAAAGTTTTTAGTGAGAAGGAGGAGAAAAGCTTTTAGAGAGAGCATTAAAACTTCAAATCGTCTTCTACATATATTTATTGTTTAAGAACCATATCAACAATTGTTATACATTTTCATTTTAAATGTTTAAGAACCATATCAACCACGAAAGTTATTTACCTCGTTGATTGCATTTCTAGTGAAAGTATGTGATTTTTGTTTAAAGTGGCCAAAATGGATCAAAAACCGCTTTCGGTATAGAAATGGTTCATGTTGACCCATGTTTTAATAAATGTTATTGAAAGTGTAATTCGATGCCTTTATACTTGGAAAATTTTCTTTATGAATCACACATAAAATGAGATCAGGAAACTAACTATTAAATCAATATATTTCATTCCAATATAAATATGCATATTAAGGTCTCTTTACAACTTGCATTAGTTACTTATAGTCAATATATACTGGTGCAAGACCCCTAAAATTTTAAAAACTATAACAAATGCAAATCAAAATGAAAGGATAGCTGGTCCAGTAGTATGCACATCATCATCTTATTAGTTTTTTTTTGAAGTATTGGCATCAATAATCATATAATTTAATATTGATGAGTGTCTTATGCACGTAATTTCAAATTATCATGTGTCAGGTATGACAATAATAAAATGTAATTTTTTGGTTGCAAGTGTCATAAAGACAACAATGTGTAAATTTCATGATTACTATAAATCAACTATGGTACCGGTTGTGAAAATGTTATGACCCGTTAGGTGTTAAGATTCGGTTCCTAAATTGACCCATTTTTTATATATACGGTCCAGGTGTTTGTTAGTAGTTCCCATGTATCTTTGGTTTTGCTACATGACTGTTAATTAGTCTCGCATTTGAGTCTTGTTGACTAACAAGAACCCGGGTTTCTTGTTAACAATCTTAAGCTACTTGAACAATCTAGGTCATTTTAAAATCCCCAATCATTTAAAAGGTGTTAATTGCTCATGAGTCAAGTTGGATACCTTTATGTATCCTTCTCAAAGAACATTGTAGTTCAAATACTTAATCCTACTGGTGAGCGATTTGTTTGAGCGGTTTCACGTTATACAACACCTATATTCTCGCACTATATCCCATCAAATCAATACAATCCTTAGCAATTATTCATTTTCCTATGAAAACTACAAATTAGTTTATCGAGTCAACTGCTTTTATTATGATTGTAGCTTCTCTCTATACAAAGATTGAAACACCGGTTACTATTCATATAAAATCTTTAGTAGCCTAAGAAACGAAAAGCACTAAACATATACCGACGATCCGATGCGATAGAGTATACTTATATCTAACCTTGTGCTAATAGTGTCATACCAACAACAACAAAAAAGAGACCAAATTCATAACCTAGGCCCTGATTACCTTTGTTTCAACTTTTCAAACCTCGCTATTCTCATCAAATATTATATTAATGGTTTACTTGGTTTAGTCCAAAGAGCCCATATCTTATATTACAAGAATGTTATACATATGTAATTCACATGCATAGTGCATTAGTGTTAAATTAGTCCAATAAAATGATTTGTTCCAAGTTGTCTCGATTCATTTATATTACACAAAGGAACACCTGGTTCGCTTATGACTTATGAGTCAACCATGAAAGAACAAGAATACATGATGTATTAAGATTGTATACAAGGTAAAACATTTGGTTGTGATACTACTATCAATGAGGTATTAAGAGCGATAAATCCGCATTTCATCGACCTTTTTCCGCTTAAATATAAGGACTCTACTAATATCATCAAGATTTCAATTAGCGATCGGTACCTTTGTGCACTAGAAAGATAAACTCATTGTTTTTCCGACATATATTACTTATTGTGGTGAGGAATAGGTAAATTTAACAGGAAGATTAGCATTTCAATAGCCACACACGCATCCCTTGCTAGATGTTCAATTCAAGTAATGTATGTTTCATACCTCGTGTTATTACCGCATACTTCATTGGGAAGTGAAGTTGGTTCTAATATGTAAAATATAGGACTCGAGAGGCAACAATGGTTGGCTTCCGGTCAAAATAAGTGATTTTGGGTATGGGTCAAGTTGTCGATAGACTTAATATCCAAAGTTTTTCATTTGTTTAATAACCAGTGTGCCATATTGATCACAATATTCGATACAACGATGAGGAAGGTTTACATATTGAACACTTTAGACGACTTAGACTCATTTGACATGTTTCCATATAAGCTAAATTCTTTTATTTAACCTGTTTGATCAATAAATAATTTGACATCAAACATAACCCAAATCGGCCCACTTAAAATTAAATGGGTCAACATTGCGACCTCTTGGTAGCGGACACCTGCCCATGTTTTGAATCAAATATACCCTTGGAGTTGCATTGTACTCAAGGTGTTCTAAATCACTTTTAGTATCTATTGCTGACAAAGAAATCAGCTATCATCTATGTAGCCGAGGGAGCTGGCCAGCTAGGAATATAAGTTTACTTTTAGCCTAGACCACAAGCAAATTTATCAAGTGGAATTCCTTGAATTCTATGCACACTGCTTTGTCAAAATGCTGTAAGTTCATTCGATAAAATTTCTCTAGAGTCTATGATGGTGCTTGAGAAACTGTCATTCGAGTTGGGTTAGTCTTGACAGATTCATGGTGCATTTGCGCCTTTGCGGGATACAGAGGCATCACAATTACCAATTACAGAAGTCATTTTTTACCCTAATATCGTTTACCAAAACAGCCTAATGTGGCGTCAGTGCTTGACATCTACATGCCAACTCTCTAAATCATTATATTCACTTTTCTATTGTATACAAATTATTACGCAAAGCAGTACGCCAGTACACAAAATGAGTTGCGGGTTATTGTATTTATCTTTTTAAAGGAGTTGAGGGTTATTCATAATTACACAAGCAGTACGCTAGTACACAAAAATGACAGTTATCTGCGAGAGCTTGCGGGAAAAGGTTGTGGAAGGGTCAGAGCACAAGACATTTAGACCTTTACCATAATATTATGGCATTAGAAATTGGCCGGTAAACGGGCTATTAAGGTTCATTCTAACGTGCATCATGCATGCTTACACAAAATATCATTAGCTTTGTGTGCTAACCGCCACTAATGTTCTCACTCGCATGATATTACAATTTCGTATGAAACATCAACAGCATATGACATTGTTTAGTAGCACACTCCACTAGGCTCAATAAACCTACTAAAGCCATCACTTTACTTTAGGCCCTCAAATATTTAAAGCCCTCATTTTTCTACCACCCTTTATGAATACTAGCAGGGTATTCGCGTGTTGCAGCGGCGGATACCCTGAAATAAAAATTTTCAATGAATAATGTATTTTAGTTTATTATGTTCTTTTTAACAATAAATTCAAGGATATCAAGAATTTCAGATAGCCTGCGTCTGCTCGGGCTCGAACCCGCTGGGTCTGTTCTGCTTCTAGCTCAAGCCCATTTGGCCGTTGCTCGTTCGGCTTGAATATTTGTATAATGTGTTTTATTATTTGTAGTAGTGAAATTTAATGCGTGAAATGTGTTTAATTTGGTTGTACAATATGCTTGATAATTTGTATTTCTTATGTAAGGGTGTTTTAATAACTCAGATTAATTGTATTTATTGACCGCTTAAATAATTGACTACATTAAATAGCATTAATGTGGTGTTTTGTTGTACACTATGCTTCTTGTCTTGTACGTCCGAAATTATGTACATTAAAGTGTTGTACACTATGTGTCTTTTCTTGTAAGTAGTAGTCATTATAGTAATTAATAACATTGACCACTTTAATAGCATTAATTTTGTAAGTCCGAAAATTACATCATGCTTATTTTGTTGTACACTATGCTTATTTTGTTGTAACCGAAAATTGGTTGCACTATTGTGCATTGTGCTTAAATGGTTGTAATTTTTGTGAAGGGTGTTTTAATAGCGAGAATGTTGTTTGATAGAATTTTGGTCTTAAAATTACACCATACTTTATTTCGTTGTACAATATGCTTACTTTGTTGTAGTTATGAAAATTGAGTGCATTAAAGTGTTGTAAACCATGTTTAATTTCTTGTACGTCTTAAAATAAAGAGTGATGTGCCTTCGTGCATTATAAGTAGTATAGATTTAGGGTGCATTTGGTATGCTGCCATGAATGACAATGGGTATGAATTTGATAGTAGTGGTAGGTCTCTCACCTATGAAAGATCCATACCTAGCTCATTTGATGTATATGAAGTATGGATTATATTTATCATTCATTACCATTGTAGTGGGCTCTCTCATCTTAAACAAACACCTTTAATCACTTTCATAGTCATAGTCTCATTCACATAGTGGGATACCAAACGCACCCTTAGTTGGTCACATATTTTCTTAGGTATCATCTTGAGATCTCGATATATAAAAGACCCCTATTACTAAAACTACAAAAGTTATTAAGAATGTTTTCTTATTTTTATTTATTTTTAAATCCATACCACTAAGTCCTTATTTGAGTTTAAAAACACACTGTGTCCATCTTTTATTATTATAAAATGATGAACTGAGCTCATTTAATACTACAAATTCTAATGACTTTTAGCTGACACTATAAACAAATTAAACGTTCCAAGAATCACTCATAGATAGTGTCTTAATGAACGAACAAGAATAACCTAGTTTTCAACGAACAAACATGAACACCAATGTCCGTTTGTTTAAGTGTTCATGTAATTAGTTCGTTTGTTCGGTTAACCAAAACTAATAAATACGAACAAGCCTCATTCGTGTTAGTTCGGTCATTCAGCCCTCCCTACTTATAAATTATCATAAACCGAAGTTTGATTTTTTCTCTTTCTTATATTATTTTTGTCTGTCTTCAATAAACTTTTAGGGCACGTTTGGTAGAGATAATTTCAAAGAAATGAAATGAAGCAGAGAATAGGAATTCAAAGAATAGAAATCGGTAGAGAATTTTGTTCAATTTTAATGTTTGGTATCAACAGAGACTTGACCCGAGAAATAAAAAAAAATAAATAAATAACATTTTGTCATATGAGACTCACGATATTTGTTTGTTGATTTTTTTTAAATTATTTTCTAAATAACAATTCTAAAATTTATTTATTTTTAAATAATTATTTCTTTTAAATTAATTTTCTAAATAACAAAAAATATTTAAAAAAATTATTTTAAAAAATATTTAAAAATAATATTTTTAAATTTTATTTACTTTCTTTAATTTTTTAAAAAAAAATTAAATAATTATTTAAAAAGATTAATTTATTTTTCAAAATACTTATTTTAAAAAAATTAAAATTTATTTTTCAAAAACTTATTTTTTAAAAATTATTTAAAAAAAATAAAAATTTATTATTATTATTTTTAAATCTTATAAAATACTCATTTCTCTCATTTCCCAACAAAAGTAGTGGAAATGAAAGTTACAAAATTACACTACCAATTCTCCACAAATTCTCTACAATTCTCCACTTTTTTATTTCTCTATCATACCAAACAAAGAAATTTGATTCATTTCCATTTCTCCATTTCCATTTCCTCCTACCAAACATGCCCTTAGATTCTCATTGTGTTCTTGGTTTAATAATTGGATGTTTTATTAATCCGATGAATCGAAAAGCTAATATTAGGCAAAGAGAAAGAAAGATGAAAATTTCGGGGAGACTTCATATTTGAATCTTGCTCTAGGCCCTCACAAGGATTGAGCCGCCCGGCCCTGGCACACTCACGTCAACAAACAGCATGAAACATATGTTCATTTGCATAATTTATTTATGTATTATTACCTCAAAAGATCATCTTTATAATGTATATTCCTTCAAAATTAATACTACCGACCAATATGGTATTGTTGCATTTTGAAAAAAAATAACTTACGGTAGCCTTAAGATATGTTGTTAAAAGATGAATTTTGTGTTCGTTTTTTACTTTTTTAAGCAACTGAATTGATTTGTGCCTTCAAGTTTAACATCTAAGTGATACTTGCTTAATTGGAAAGATATGTTTAAATCTTGGAATTGTGCATTCGAAGATCAAACTAGCAATTCAACCAGGAATTCATAGAATGAGAATTGAACTCGAAATTGAATCACGATTACTGAAACAATGGTTTGTTACAGAATTGGTTACGGATTACAAGAAGGAGAGGAAATTGTTTACAAAATGATAACTAAAACTGAAATGTGAAGGAACTATTTAAAAGGGACGTTTTGGCGCGATTTTCTATCATGTCTGTTGTGTGTGATACACATGCACCTCACGTGTGTGGTACTCCCTTTGTCCCTTATTAATTGTCCACCACAATAATGCACAAGATTTTAGGTAGTAAGAGTTTAAAGGATCAAATGACCAATTTAACCTTAGCATACTTAACTTAGGAAACTGGAAATATCAAAAAGGAAAAAAGTATAACTTTTAAGATTGAGATTTAATGTACTTTGCTAAACTTTGGAGGGAATGTTGGCGCAACTTTTTTTAAACACCAAAATGCTACCAATCAAAAAATTTCCATGTGGTTTGAAATCTTTCATCCCACCAATTTTATTGAACTCAGTAACACTCTGTCCACCATGCACATATACATTAAAATAGATTTTCATATTTTCATTTAAACATTCTTCTTTATTGTCTTCTTGATAATGGAAGACTTGAGAATCTCATGCCATAAACCCAACTTAAGTGATTCCCAACGTCAAACTATTTATCATTTGTTGTTGCAAGAGAGTTTGAATGGAATATTAAAAAAAGGATCAATAACTCTTGTAGCACGGATGTTCGGTGTCTCCACGAACCGTCAGTCGCATATGGCATCAAGCCCAACATCAAGTCTCAAAAGGGTTAACTGTTAATCTATCTTCGAAGATGCCAAAGCTTGTTGGACCAAAAAGGGTACAAATAGATTTTTCACATATTTTGGAAATTCCATGGTGTCGTCGAACCAATATACGATCTCTTGCAAACTTAGTTAGTTTTTCGAAATCGACGATGCATAAACGAATTAAAGAAGGTGCGCTTAGACCACATACAAATGCTATCAAGCCGACTTTCACCGATGAGAATAAAACAGCAACGTTGAACTTTTGTTTATCTATGATTACTCCATCTTTATCAGGTACTACTCCAAAATTTACCGATATGTTTAATGTTATACACATTGATGAAAAATGGTTTTACATGTCAAAACCAACAAAATGATATTACTTTCTTCCCGGTGAAGAAGAGCCGTTAAGAACATGTAAATCAAAAAAGTTTATAACAAAAGTGATGTTTCTTGTTGCGGTTGCACGAACCCGGTTTGATACATCGGGAAATGAAATATTTTCCGGAAAGATTGGTATATTCCCTTTCACAACCTTAGAACCCGCCAAGCGTTCAAGTAAAAATCGTGTTGCGGGAACATTGGAAACGAAGCCTATTTTATCCGTAACTAAAGATGTAACGAGGTCGTGGTTGATCCACAAAGTTTTACCGGCTATTCAAGCTAAATGACCACAAGATCATACGGGTCCAATCTTTATTCAACAAGATAACGCGAAACCTGATATTAAATTAATGATGCCGAATTTCTCCAAGAAGCGTCTCGAGATGGCTTTGACATTAGACTTCGCTTTCAACCACCAAAAAGTCCGGATTTAAATGTGTTAGACCTTGGTTTTTTTCGTGCAACTCAATCACTTCAAGAGCAAGAGGTTTTGAGAAATATTGATGAATTAGTTTCCGCGGTTGAAAGATCTTTCGAGAGAATGTCATCACATGAACTTAATAACGTGTTTCTAACTTTACAAACGTGCATGAAAGAAATTATGGAGGTTCATGGTAGCAACAATTATAAAACGCCACATATCAGTAAAGCTAGATTGGAACGTCAAGGAAATTTGCCACTACAAGTTGACTGTGATGCAAATTTGATAAACCAAGTTGTTGCGTATTTATCTCAGTAGCAAAAAATTATGAAAAACACAATGCATTGCATTTTGTAGTTCATGCATTAAGTTTTATGAAAATATGTAATATCTTTTGTAATTCATGCATGAAGTCTTTTGTAGTTCATGTATGAAATCTTAAAAAAAAATTCTTAGTAGCATAATTCATGCATGAAGTCTTATGGAAATGTATTTTGTAATTCATGCATGAAGTCTTATGGAAATGTATTTTGTAATTCATGCATGAAGTCTTTTGTAGTTCATATATGAAATCTTAAAAAAAAAAAAGCTTCCCGGTAGCATAAAAAGTGGAATGGGATTGCTGATGAGTGCTTATTCACTCATCATTTTAGGTCAAATCTGAACTGCAAAACATCTAAAAACACTCCGAAATGCATCAAAATATCGAAAATATCTCAAAATTGTGTTTTATATGTTTCGGATGCAAAATTATTGAAAACAAATGAAAACGAACAAAGTTTGCATAATTGGCGCTTCACCCCCGACTTTCAAAAATTGATGAAATAGTCCCCGAGCACGTATTTTAAAAGAAAAGTCACCAAAGGTCCTTTTGAAATCATAAGTTGTCATAATTAGTCCTTTGGTGGATAATTTCAAAAGTTTTGAGAATTGTCATGTTTAGTCCTTCAAGTTTTTGAAAATGGCAAAAATGGTCCTTACATTATTTGAGATTTACAAGTCTAGCCCATGCATCATTTTTTAGAAATTTCATATTAGGTCCCTGAAAATCCAGAATGTACACAATTGGTCCCTAGAGTGTCTTAATGGACTCAAGTTTAATCCTAAGTCCATATTGAAATACCTAACCCAACACAAAAAAAACCTTACCCGGTCAACTCAACCCAACCCAACCCAGTTTTTAATACCACCCAACCCAAAATCAGCCAACCCGACCCACACCCTCTTCTCCTTCCCTTTTCCTCCAAAATCCCTTTCTCTCGCCTCCCCATGAACCCTAGTCGCTTTTTCTCCACAACCAAGAACACTCCACCTCCATTGCCCTTTTACCCAAATTCATCAAAACCCAAAACCACCTTCATCTCCTTTACCCAGTCTACCCCAAATCCCAAACCCACTCACTCATCCGCTCCTTCTCCCAAGATGTCCAAGTCATCGATCCTTAGCTACAAGAGACCATCCAAACGGCTCAGATTGCTTCTAAGGTATACCTAACTCTTGGATGGATGAGATTAGTCCAAGAAAGCACAAAGGTTGGTTTTTGCTTGGTTGCACTCACAGAAGAAGCACAACACAAGAAGCATATGTGAAGACCTTAAGAGATTGAAGACTCTAGTTGTAGTATAAATAGGAGTATGTAGCCAAGTTATAAGGCATCCTTATTTTAGTTTTTAAAATTAATTTTCAGTTTTAAGTTCCCTGTAATTTTTTTTAAGTTAATGAAATGATTTAAATTTTGTTCCTGCTTTGTTTTTCCATAAGTATTCAGTGTTTATTTAGTGGTTATTAAGTTTTCAAAATAGTTTTAATTAAGTGGTCTCTCAGCTTTCTTCAAAGAAATTCCAAGATCTAAGTCATTCATAAAAAAACTGTTTCAAGCTTGTACGAGAAAAAGGGTGTTTGGTTATTGCACTTTTGATGTCCAAAACCAGTTTTTATCCACTTTGACTTTCAAGCTCAAAGTCATTTGTATGGTCTAAGTAAGTTAAGTGATTTAGAAATTGGTCTAACAAAGTTTTGTGCAAGTTTAGTAAGAAAAAAAAGGGTCTTTCCTGTCGTTAAAACTGAACTCAGAATAGCAGCCACTGTATGATGTTCATGAGTCTTTTAACTGCTTAAGTAAGGTCTAAATCCGCAAAAAAATTGTTTTTCCTGACTGTTTGTAGTCCTAACTTAATTTGGTTCCAATTTAGTGCATCATAGAAACCTTTAACTTGTTTAAATTGAAGTTTAAAACTGTCCATTGCATTTTTTTTCTGTCTCAGAAACAGCAGCCATTTTTTTAGCTCTAGTCCACTTTTCAAGCTTATTTTTAAGCTGGTAACGGTTGTTCTTGGCCCCTAAATTTAGTTTCTCTATAATCTTGGCCATGTTAACTTGTTCCTTGCGACTTGTGAAGGACCGAGGATCCACCTTGCGCCTTAAAATAAGTGAAAATAGCCACATGAAATCATTGCAAACAGTATCCCCAACAGCCACTCTCGGCTATTTCTCAACCCGCAATCAAGAAAAAACGGGTCACATCTTTTCTTTTTCTTTTACTCATTAGCTTAATGGTAGTTTTCTTAGCTTTTAGTTGAATGCTAATTTAGTTGTTTAGATTAGATTAGATAGACTTAGCTTTAAAGTGCTTAATAGTTTCCTTTATTACATATGCTCCTTTAGTGGTTTAAGGATTTCCTAGTTTAGTCTCAATTGCCAATCGCTTTTTGCGCTTGATTTAAGCTTATCAAGAGCTAAGGGCGTTTGTTTGATTATTGTTCTTGAAGCATAGTCGGTTGATATATTGATTTGCAGTAGGTTTAGAGTAGGATTTTAGCTTATTTGATTGTGATTATAGCTTAACTGTCTCCCACTATAGTGCTATTTAGGATTCGCCTTGGTTTGCCTAGGTTAGTCTATAGTTAACTGTGCTTATTAGATCACCATTAGGTTGTTTATATTGGAGTCTTTCATAGTTGATTTGTTGGCTCGAAAAGATCTAAAAGGAGTGTTTGGTTGTTTGTTTTTAAAGGTGTTTGTTTGCTCACTGTTAAAATCAGTTACATATAAGCTGTTTATACAGCTTATTGTGAGTTTTCAAAACATAAGTGTTTGCAAAAGTTCCTTATTTTGTTAGAATCTTCAAGTCTCCAAAAGCTGAAAAAGAAAAAAATCAAGTTTTCAAAAAGAGAGCCAAGGGATTCGAACCTCGGTCTCTCACCAAAGCACTTGACCACTTCACAACACCACACAACCAAATACTGGGACTTGTCTTGGTTATATCTTGCAACATTTATTATATAAAGTCGCTTTGTTAGTTTAAGCTTATTACACTTTGTTTATTTTTAACAACTTATTGGTATAAGCTATGGCTCCATTTTATTTTTATAAGTCCATTAGGTCATCAAGTATTTTTACAAAAGTTTCACAATTTTCTAAATTAGTTTAATATTTTAATCATTTAATTAGTGTTTAATAGTTTTTAATTGTAGTAATTATTTTAAAAGTCAAAAAATTCCCGCTTTTTTCTAAAATTATTTTTAGTCAAATAGAACGAGGAAAATTGATTTCACACCGTAGCCCTTAAATTTCAAAACTTTTACGCTTATGGCTCGGGTGGTTGTCGCTTTTTTTTTACGCTTTTTAGTTTGTGCACCTTAGGACTTAGTGTAGCTTCGCTTTATCATTCCTTAGGCTTAGTGATAGTTTATTTTAGTTTATTAGGTTCTCTTTCCTTAATTACTTTCCGTTAATTAATTCAGAATCGTAATTCAAATCAACAAATCATAAAAATCCAATTCAAGTTCAAATCACGAAACTCAACGAATCCTTCCATTCACACCTCGTTGGGACACGACCGGGAAATCTCTTTCCGGTATCACTTTTATCACACCCGTGAGGTTTGGCACGTTGACCTTTTTCCTAAAGGGTTAATTTGTCGAATTTTACGGTTAATTTGATATATTGATATTGTGTTTGTTTTCACCACTCACTTCACAACGAATCGATTTTGGCGCCGCTTGCCGGGAGGTGTGTTGCGACAATATCGTGAAGTTTTTGCGATTAGTGACTTGAAGAACCTTCCTCGTGAAGTTATTGTTTTTATAAAATACAAAATACAAAATATTTTTCTTTTCTTTGTATATATATGTAAAAGATTAAAAATACAAAAGATTTTCCTTGTTGTTTTAAATAATATAGAAGGCACAATCAATATAACATTCTCAACTCGAGGTGTTATCATTATAAGTTCCCGAACAAAAGATTTAAAACTTGCCTTTGTGTCGCTCGTGTTTTGGTTTACTTTTATCGGTTTAACAAACTGTGTGAGGGTATAAGGACGGTCCGATATTAAATTACGGTGAAAAGAGACGGGTTTTAATAAGCTTCACACGACCTAATAAGTCTCTCCGCCTCCTTTGTGCTTTTACTTATAGAAGTGATCTTTTCACGTGGGATTATTGGTTTAAGTTCACCGTCGCTTTGCCTCGATATTGTTTTAATTGGATTTGTTATAAAACCCAAAAGATTCTTCTTTCCCCATTTTCATAATTCTCTTGTTTCCTCGAAGTTACGCCTAGTGCATGCGCACTCGCTCTTCTAGATCATTGAGCCCTTTTCGTGATCTAGTAGAAATTCCTAGAAGACGCTCTCATAGACGTCTTTGCCCGAATAGTCGAACCCGAGATTCGCACTATTCCAAACAACATTATGGCGATTTAACGAACTATGGCGAAATGCTCCGTGCACCCACCGAGGGTTATGGAGATGCCATCGTTCTACCACCAATCAATTTCGATCACTTTGAATTGAAGACGATTTGATCCAACTTGTGTCTACGAATCAATTCCACGGGTTTGATCGAGAAGACCAGATGCACACATCCGTTGGTTTAACAAGTTGACCTCAACTATCAATTACAAGGATGTGCCACAAAAGTGATCAAACCGATGCTATTTCGGTTCTCACTGAGGGGCAGCCCGGATTTGGTCGAAAAGAACCCCTCGATCCATCGAAACTGGGAGGATCTTGTTCAAAAGTTTGTCAATTATTTCTTTCCTCCATCAAAGACAACTAATCTTAAAATGAAATTTCGGATTTCGCCAAAATTTCGATGAAAACTTTGAGAGGCATGGGAGAGATTCAAAGATCTCCTCGTGAAATGCCCCATCATGAATTCACGGAGCTTCAACAAGTTAATATCTTTTATAATGGGTTGAACGGTAACGATCAAGATTCTTTGAACGCAGCCAGCAGTGGCAATATCTTGAATCGTAAGCCTAAAGATGTGATTGAGATTTGCGAAATAAAATCAAAAGTTCCTATTTCTCGCAACAAAGTCAATATTCCGAACACTCGCTTCTTCATCCGTAACTCTTCCGAGTTAGCCGCTCATTAGTCCGCTTAACGGACGCCATCCGTTGTATGATGAAAGAGGTAAAGGAAATCAAAAGCGAAATTCATAAGCCGGAACCAATCAAAGCCGTGAACAAGGTGTGTGAAACTTGTAGTGGTCCACACGCGTGATTATGATTGTCCAAAGAACCGATGCTTCTTTTACCAAGCTCCCGTAGCTTCAGTAAACCACAATCAATACCGACCACAAGTCGATCCTCAATACTGCACCTAGCGGTATGACACCACCGGTTTTCCTCCCTGCAAAACCATGGCAATCGTAATCGCTTTGTTCCAAATCAAGGACAAAACTTCAATAACTCTCAAAATTTCAATCGAACCGGAACAATTTCAACCAACCATATCAAGCTCCAATCGGCAAAGTTATCAACAACCTTCTCAAGCTCCCCTACCAAACGACTTCATGAAAATTACCGAGTCAATCATACGCTCAATGCAAACTCGGATCAATAACATGAGAGTTGAGCTAAAAAGGAAATTGATACCACAATGTCTCGGCAGACAAATGAGTTGAAGAATATGATGAGCGCTTTCATGAACATGAATATGAACAAAGCTTCGCCATCTTCGGAGGACTCCCAAGCAATACAGCCCAAATCCAAATGCCGAGTTGAAAGTCGCCACCACTGTAGTGGTAAGACGCACAATGGACCTTCGACTCCAATGCCTCCTCCACCGTGAGCAATGAGTCAAGTTACCAAGGATACTACGGACAAGGTGCATTTCTCAAGCCCACGGCATCAAGACACGTCCCACCTTCGTAGTCCAAGCTTTAAGTCCGAACCCAAGTTCAAGACAAATTCGAGCGAAATGACTTTCGTCCGGCTCAAAAGTCTAGTCACTTCCTTACCCATCAAGATTGCATGATGAAAAGCTCAAAGACAAAACCAAAGAGCAAATGGAAAAATTTTCCAAATTTTCAATGAACGCACTTTGATATAAGCTTCGTTGATGCTCTCGCTCTAATGCCCAAATTTGCATCCACGCTAAAGGCTTGCCGAGCAACAAAGATAAGTTATCCGAGATGGCTAAAACCCTCTCAATGAGCAATGCTCACGGTCCTTCTCAAAAAGCTTCCCAAAAGCTTGAAGACCCCAGCAGATTTTAATCCTTGTGATTTCTTGGGATGGTTCAATGCTCCTCCTTAGCCGATCTTGGCGCTAGCATTAACCTCATGCCACTCTCAAGATGGAAGAAATTGTCTCTTCCTAAACTTACATCCACTTGTATGACACTCGAGCTAGCGGATCAGACTCCAAACTCGCCCACTGGGATAGCCGAGGATGTAGTGGTGAAAGTAGGAAAGTTTCACTTTCCTACCGACTTTGTTGTAGTAGACTTTGATGCGCATCCTAGAGTTCCCTCATCTTAGGGAGAACTTTCTTGAGAACGAGCCGTGCTCTAATTGATGTATTTGTCAAGAGTTGACCATACGGGTTGACAACGAAGAACTCACGCTTAATATCAACCAACTCCAAACCTCTATACAAACATAGTGTTGCCACAATTGATAAAAATCGAAAGAATCAATGCAACACTCTCAAATTTCACGGTTAAGAGGAGTCATCAAAACATGTCGAACTAAAAGCTTTGAAAATCAACCCCGGTTCAAACAAATGGTTTGAAAGTTGTACCAAGGAAGTCCAGAGTGTTCTTGATGATGATGATCTAGAATCGAGACTTTATCGGAAGTGGTGGAAATTGCTAGCTTTAAGAGCACACCACTTGTCCCACCTCCGAATCGCTTTATCGTATTGAGTTTGTTAACTCGTGAATGAAACCAAACTCTCTTGGTTTCATCCGGATTGGATGATGATGTTTGTGATCCAATGGGAGACATTCTTCCCATTGATGAATTACTCAAAATGATCCATCATCCCCTAGTCTTACTATCTCCGACTCTTCCATCCCTTCTCTCACTCCGGATGAGGAAGATGACAACTTTGGAATGAAGTCGATGCCTTTCTTAGTGATGAGTCGATTCCAACAGAATTGATAATACTTACTTTGATTCGGAGGAGACATCCTTTTTCGGAAAATCTGCTGATTGAAGAACCGCTTCCAACCCTCCCTACCGGAAATTCGCTGACAATCACCACACAAACTTCAAGACTAATCTTAAAATGTCAAAATGGTGATTTGCTTTTACCGATGAGGAATGGACTTGCATTCTCATGCACATCTTTATTCCATTCTTCACGGATGGTGTGGTTGCTCTTTCCTTTTTCTCTTACGGAACGAGGACACCATCTTTGACCCCGTATCATCCTTTATAGTTTCTACTATTAACAATACCGCGGTTGTATCTCGTCGGTGTGGAACTTTCGATGTTCATATGTTTATTAACACCGTGAACGAAAGTCCGATCGAGATTGGTTTTCCACGTTGCTTCCCAAGAACAAATGAATATGGGATCGAGTCAAGCTAGCGACTGGGAATCAAAAACAAGAGCACTCTATATGGGTTTTCACCAGATTTCGACTTCTTTCTTTTTCTACCACCCAAGTGTGGGGAGTTGCCCCATTGTTGTATAAAGTTTTCTAAAAAAAAAAAAAAAAAAAAAAAAATCACATAATGGCCGTAGTATTTCCTTTACATTCTATGTTTCGCATAACCACGGTACTTTGAATATTGAGGGCAATATTCATTTCTAGTGTGGGGGAATTCTCACGAATTTTATCATTGTATTACCATCTTATTCCCCATTTTGGCCAAATTTTTTTGGAGTAAGTGTTTTGCACTTACTCGGATATTGGTTATCATCCGCCATGTCTAATAAACAAAAGGATTGGCTAATCCAGAGCAAACGGCTCTTGGTAAAGATGTCTCAAATCCGCTGACGGCTTGCAATTTGCCCAAAATTGTATGGTGTTCAACTCACCATATCTTTAATTAGTGAAGAGTTGGCTAGCCCGCAAGTTTATGGCTTGTGGTAAAGGCGCTTGGAAAACCATAATTGGTAATCGACTCACCAAAGATATTTTATCTAAGAGTTGGATAGTCCGTATAAACGGCTTCGTAAAGACAAATCAAAACCGTTGAAAGTCGGTGATTTGCTCAAAATCATATGGTTATCGATGTACCATAGTTCTTACTTGAACTAAAACATTTGGCTACTCCGTAGTAATGGCTTTTGGTAAAGAGATTCAAATCCATTAAGTTTTCTCAAAAGATTGCTAGGACTAGCAATGGTTCAATAGGGGATTTGATGAGTGCTTATTCACTCATCATTTTAGGTCAAATCTGAATCAAAAAACATCTAAAACACTCAAAATGCATCAAAATACCGAAAATATCTCAAAATTGTGTTTTATATGTTTCGATGCAAAATTATTGAAAACAAATGAAAACGAACAAAGTTTGCATAATTGGCGCTTCATCCCCGACTTTCAAAATTGATGTAAATAGTCCCCGAGCACGATTTTAAAAGAAAAGTCACCAAAGGTCCTTTTGAAATCATAAGTTGTCATAATTAGTCCTTTGGTGGATAATTTCAAAAGTTTTGAGAATTGTCATGTTTGGTCCTTCAAGTTTTTGAAAATGGCAAAAATGGTCCTTACATTATTTGAGATTTACAAGTCTAGCCCTTGCATCATTTTTCAGAAATTTCATATTAGGTCCCTGAAAATCCAGAATGTACACAATTGGTCCCTAGAGTGTCTTAATGGACTCAAGTTTAATCCTAAGTCCATATTGCAATACCTAACCCAACACAAAAAAAACCTTACCCGGTCAACTCAACCCAACCCAACCCAACCCAGTTTTTAATACCACCCAACCCAAAATCAGCCAACCCGACCCACACCCTCTTCTCCTTCCCCTTTTCCCTCCAAAATCCCCTTTCTCTGCTCCCCATGAACCCTAGCTGCTCTTTCTCCACAACCAAGAACACTCCACCTCCATTGCCCCTTTTACCCAGCTTCATCAAAACCCAAAACCACCTTCATCTCCTTTACCCAGTCTACCCCAAATCCCAAACCCACTCACTCATCCTCTCCTTCTCCCAAGATGTCCAAGTCATCAATCCTTAGCTACAAGAGACCATCCAAACGGCTCAGATTGCTTCTAAGGTATACCTAACTCTTGGATGGATGAGATTAGTCCAAGAAAGCACAAAGGTTGGTTTTGCTTGGTTGCACTCACGTAAGAAACACAACACAAGAAGCACATGTGAAGACCTTAAGAGATTGAAGACTCTAGTTTTAGTATAAATAGGAGTATGTAGCCAAGTTATAAGGCACCCTTATTGTAGTTTTTAAAATTAATTTTCGCTTTAAGTTCCACGTAATTTTTTTAAGTTAATGAAATGATTTAAATTTTGTTCTGCTTTGTTTTTCCATAAGTATTCAAGTGTTTATTTAGTGGTTATTAAGTTTTCAAAATAGTTTTAATTAAGTGGTCTCTCACTTTCTTCAAAGAAATTCCAAGATCTAAGTCATTCATAAAAACTGCTTCAAGCTTGTACGAGAAAAGGGTGTTTGGTTATTGCACTTTGATGTCCAAAACCGCTTTTATCCACTTTGACTTTCAAGCTCAAAGTCATTTGTATGGTCTAAGTAAGTTAAGTGATTTAGAAATTGGTCTAACAAAGTTTTGTGCAAGTTTAGTAAGAAAAAAAAGGGTCTTTCCTGTCGTTAAAACTGAACTCAGAATAGCAGCCACTGTATGATGTTCATGAGTCTTTTTAACTGCTTAAGTAAGGTCTAAATCCGCAAAAAAATTGTTTTTCCTGACTGTTTGTAGTCCTAACATAATTTGGTTCCAATTTAGTGCATCATAGAAACCTTTAACTTGTTTAAATTGAAGTTTAAAACTGTCCATTTCATTTTTTTTCTGTCTCAGAAACAGCAGCCATTTTTTTAGCTCTAGTCCACTTTTCAAGCTTATTTTTAAGCTGGTAACGGTTGTTCTTGGCCCCTAAATTTAGTTTCTCTATAATCTTGGCCATGTTAACTTGTTCCTTGCAGCTTGTGAAGGGACCGAGGATCCACCTTGCGCTTTAAAATAAGTCGAAAATAGCCACCATGAAATGCTGCAACTTGTATCCCCAACAGCCACTCTCGGCTATTTCGAACCTGCAATCAAGAAAAAACGGGTCACATCTTTTCTTTTCTTTTACTCATTAGCTTAATGGTAGTTTTCTTAGCTTTTAGTTGAATGCTAATTTAGTTGTTTAGATTAGATTAGATAGACTTAGCTTTAAAGTGCTTAATAGTTTCCTTTATTACATATGCTCCCTTTAGTGGTTTAAGGATTTCCTAGTTTAGTCTCAATTGCCAATTTTTGCTTGATTTAAGCTTATCAAGAGCTAAGGGCGTTTGTTTGATTATTGTTCTTGAAGCATAGTCGGTTGTGATATATTGATTTGCGATGGGTTTAGAGTAGGATTTTAGCTTATTTGATTGTGATTATAGCTTAACTGCTCCCACTATAGTGCTATTTAGGATTCGCCTTGGTTTGCCTAGGTTAGTCTATAGTTAATCGTGCTTATTAGATCACCATTAGGTTGTTTATATTGGAGTCTTTCATAGTTGATTTGTTGGCTCGAAAAGATCTAAAAGGAGTGTTTGGTTGTTTGTTTTAAAGGTGTTTGTTTGCTCACCGTTAAAATCGCTACATATAAGTCGCTTATACAACTTATTGTGAGTTTTCAAAACATAAGTGTTTGCAAAGTTCCTTATTTTGTTAGAATCTTCAAGTCTCCAAAAGTCGAAAAAGAAAAAATCAAGTTTTCAAAAGAGAGCCAAGGGATTCGAACCTCGGTCTCTCACCAAAGCACTTGACCACTTCACAACACCACACAACCAAATACTTGGGACTTGTCTTGGTTATATCTTGCAACATTTATTATATAAAGTCGTTTGTTAGTTTAAGCTTATTACACTTTGCTTATTTTTAACGCTTATTGGTATAAGTGTGGCTCCATTTTATTTTTATAAGTCCATTAGGTCATCAAGTATTTTTACAAAAGTTTCACAATTTTCTAAATTAGTTTAATATTTTTAATCATTTAATTAGTGTTTAATAGTTTTTAATTGTAGTAATTATTTTAAAAGTCAAAAATTCCCGCTTTTTTCTAAAATTATTTTTAGTCAAATAGAACGAGGAAAATTGATTTCACACCGTAGTCTTTAAATTTCAAAACTTTTACGCTTATGGCTCGGGTGGTTGTCGTTTTTTTTACGCTTTTAGTTTTTGCACCTTAGACTTAGTGTAGCTTCGTTTTATCATTCCTTAGGCTTAGTGATAGTTTATTTTTAGTTTATTAGGGTTCCCTTTCCTTAATTACTTTCCCGTTAATTAATTCGTAGAATCGTAATTCAAATCAACAAATCATAAAAATCCAATTCAAGTTCAAATCACGAAACTCAACGAATCCTTCCATTCACACCTCGTTGGGACACGACCCGGGGAAATCTCTTTCCCGGTATCACTTTTATCACACCCGTGAGGTTTGGCACGTTGACCTTTTTCCTAAAGGGTTAATTTGTCGAATTTTACGGTTAATTTGATATATTGATATTGTGTTTGTTTTTCACCACTCACTTCACAACGAATCAAATTTTGGCGCCACGCCGGGGAGGTGTGTTGCGACAATATCGTGAAGTTTTTGCGGTTAGTGACTTGAAGAACCTTCCTCGTGAAGTTATTGTTTTTTATAAAAATACAAAAATACAAAAATATTTTTCTTTTCTTTGTATATATATGTAAAAGATTAAAAATACAAAAAGATTTTCCTTGTTGTTTTAAATAATATAGAATGCACAATCAATATAACATTCTCAACTGAGGTGTTATCATTATAAGTTCCCGAACAAAAGATTTAAAACTTGCCTTTGTGTCGCTCGTGTTTTGGTTTACTTTTATCGGTTTAACAAACTGTGTGAGGGTATAAGGACGGCCCGACATTAAATTGCGGTGAAAAGAGACGGGTTTTAATAAGCTTCATACGACCTAATAAGTCTCTCCGCCCTTTGTGCGCTTTACTTATAGAAGTGATCTTTTCACGGGATTATTGGTTTAAGTTCACCGTCGCTTTGCCTCGATATTGTTTTAATTGGATTTGTTATATAAAACCCAAAAGATTCTTCTTTCCCCATTTTCATAATTCTCTTGTTTCCTCGAGTTACGCCTAGTGCATGCGCACTGCTCTTCTAGATCATTGAGCCCTTTTCGTGATCTAGTAGAAATTCCTAGAAGACGTTCTCATAGACGTGTCGCCCGAATAGTCGAACCCGAGATTCGTACTATTCCAAACAACATTATGGCGCATTTAACGAACTATGGCGAAATGCTCCGTGCACCCACCGAGGGTTATGGAGATGCCATCGCTTCTACCACCAATCAATTTCGATCACTTTGAATTGAAGACGATTTGATCCAACTTGTGTCTACGAATCAATTCCACGGGTTTGATCGAGAAGACCAGTATGCACACATCCGCTGGTTTAACAAGTTGACCTCAACTATCAATTACAAGGATGTGCCACAAAAGTGATCAAACCGATGCTATTTCCGCTCACTGAGGGGCAGCCTGATTTGGTCGAAAAGAACCCCTCGATCCATCGAAACTGGGAGGATCTTGTTCAAAAGTTTTCAATTATTTCTTTCCTCCATCAAAGACAACTAATCTTAAAATGAAATTTCGGATTTCGTCAAAATTTCGATGAAAACTTTGGAGAGGCATGGAGAGATTCAAAGATCTCCTCGTGAAATGCCCCATCATGAATTCACGGAGCTTCAACAAGTTAATATCTTTTATAATGGGTTGAACGGTAACGATCAAGATTCTTTGAACGCACCGCAGTGGCAATATCTTGAATCGTAAGCCTAAAGATGTGATTGAGATTTGCGAAATAAAATCAAAAGTTCCTATTTCTCGCAACAAAGTCAATATTCGAACACTCGCTTCTTCATCCCAGAACTCTTCCGAGTTAGCCGCTCTGCTAGCCGCTCTAACGGACGCCATCCGTTGTATGATGAAAGAGGTAAAGGAAATCAAAAGCGAAATTCATAAGCCGGAACCAATCAAAGCCGTGAACAAGGTGTGTGAAACTTGTAGTGGTCCACACGCGGATTATGATTGTCCAAAGAACCGATGCTTCTTTTACCAAGCTCCCGTAGCTTCAGAAACCACAATCAATACCGACCACAAGTCGATCCTCAATACCGCACCTAGCGGTATGACACCACCGGTTTTCCTCCTGCAAAACCATGGCAATCGTAATCGCTTTGTTCCAAATCAAGGACAAAACTTCAATAACTCTCAAAATTTCAATCGAACCTAACAATTTCAACCAACCATATCAAGCTCCAATCAAGAAAGTTATCAACAACCTTCTCAAGCTCCCTACCAAACGACTTCATGAAAATTACCGAGTCAATCATACGCTCAATGCAAACTCGGATCAATAACATGAGAGTTGAGCTAAAAAGGAAATTGATACCACAATGTCTCTACAGACAAATGAGTTGAAGAATATGATGAGCGCTTCATGAACATGAATATGAACAAAGCTTCGCCATCTTCCGGAGGACTCCCAAGCAATACAGCCCAAATCCAAATGCCGAGTTGAAAGCCGTCACCACTGTAGTGGTAAGACGACAATGGACCTTCGACCCAATGCCTCCTCCACCGTGAGCAATGAGTCAAGTTACCAAGGATACTACGGACAAGGTGCATTTCTCAAGCCCACAAAGTATCAAGACACGTCCCACCTTCGTAGTCCAAGCTTTAAGTCCGAACCCAAGTTCAAGACAAATTCGAGCCGAAATGACTTTCGTCCCGCTCAAAAGTCTAGTCGCCTTCCTTACCCATCAAGATTGCATGATGAAAAGCTCAAAGACAAAACCAAAGAGCAAATGGAAAAATTTTCCAAATTTTCAATGAACTACACTTTGATATAAGCTTCGTTGATGCTCTCGCTCTAATGCCCAAATTTGCATCCACGCTTAAAGGCTTGCCGAGCAACAAAGATAAGTTATCCGAGATGGCTAAACCCTCTCAATGAGCAATGCTCACGGTCCTTCTCAAAAGCTTCCCAAAAGCTTGAAGACCCCGGAGTTTTTAATCCCTTGTGATTTCTTGGGATGGTTCAATGCTCCTCCTTAGCCGATCTTGGCGCTAGCATTAACCTCATGCCACTCTCAAGATGGAAGAAATTGTCTCTTCCTAAACTTACATCCACTTGTATGACACTCGAGCTAGCGGACCGCACCCAAACTCGCCCACTGGGATAGCCGAGGATGTAGTGGTGAAAGTAGGAAAGTTTCACTTTCCCACCGACTTTGTTGTAGTAGACTTTGATGCGCATCCTAGAGTTCCCTCATCTTGGGAGAGCTTTCTTGAGAACGAGCCGTGCTCTAATTGATGTATTTGTCAAGAGTTGACCATACGGGTTGACAACGAAGAACTCACGCTTAATATCAACCGTAACTCCAAACCTCTATACAAACATAGTGTTGCCACAATTGATAAAAATCAAAGAATCAATGCAACACTCTCAAATTTCACGGTTAAGAGGAGTCATCAAAACATGTCGAACTAAAAGCTTTGAAAATCAACCCCGGTTCAAACAAATGGTTTGAAAGTTGTACCAAGGAAGTCCAGAGTGTTCTTGATGATGATGATCTAGAATCGAGACTTTATCGGAAGTGGTGGAAATTGCTAGCTTTAAGAGCACACCACTTGTCCCACCTCCTAATCGCTTTATCGTATTGAGTTTGTTAACTCGTGAATGAAACCAAACTCTTCGGTTTCATCCGGATTGGATGATGATGTTTGTGATCCAATGGGAGACATTCTTCCCATTGATGAATTACTCAAAATGATCCATCATCCCCAGTCTTACTATCTCCGACTCTTCCATCCCTTCTCTCACTCCGGATGAGGAAGATGACAACTTTGGAATGAAGTCGATGCCTTTCTTAGTGATGAGTCGATTCCAACAGAATTGATAATACTTACTTTGTTTCGAGGGAGACATCCTTTTCCGGAAAATCATGATTGAAGAACCGCTTCCAACCCTCCCTACCGGAAATTTCGCTGACAATCACCACACAAACTTCAAGACTAAGCTTAAAATGTCAAAATGGTGATTTGCATTTCTTGATGAGGAATGGACTTGCATTCTCATGCACATCTTTATTCCATTCTTCACATGGTGTGGTTGCTCTTTCCTTTTCTCTTCCGAGAACGAGGACACCATCTTTGACTCCGTATCATCCTTTATAGTTTCTACTATTAACAATACCGCGGTTGTATCTCGTCGGTGTGGAACTTTCGATGTTCATATGTTTATTAACACCGTGAACGAAAGTTCGATCGAGATTGGTTTTCCACGTTGCTTCCCAAGAACAAATGAATACGGGATCGAGTCAAGCTAGCGACTCGGGAATCAAAAACAAGAGCACTCTATATGGGTTTTCACCCATATTTCGACTTCTTTCTTTTTATACCACCCTAGTGTGGGGAGTTGCCCACATGTTGTATAAAGTTTTCTAAAAAAAAAAAAAAAAAAAAATTCACATAATGGCCGTAGTATTTCCCTTTTACGTTCTATGTTTCGGCATAACCGCCGGTACTTTGAATATTGAGGGCAATATTCATTTCTAGTGTGGGGGGGAATTCTCACGAATTTTATCATTGTATTACCATCTTATTCCCCCATTTTTGGCCAAATTTTTTTTGGAGTAAGTGTTTTGCACTTACTCAGATATTGGTTATCAGTCCGCCATGTCTAATAAACAAAAGGATTGGCTAATCCAGGAGCAAACGGCTCTTGGTAAAGATGTCTCAAATCCGTTGACGGCTTGCAATTTGCCCAAAATTGTATGGTGTTCAACTCACCATATCTTTAATTAGTGAAGAGTCACAGCCCGCAAGTTTATGGCTTGTGGTAAAGGCAATTGGAAAACCATAATTGGTAATCGACTCACCAAAGATATTTTATCTAAGAGTTGGATAGTCCGTAGCAAACGGCTTCGGTAAAGACAAATCAAAACCGTTGAAAGTCGGTGATTTGCTCAAAATCATATGGTTATCGATGTACCATAGTTCTTACTTGAACTCAAACATTTGGCTACTCCGTAAGTAATGGCTTTTGGTAAAGAGATTCAAATCCATTAAGTTTTCTCAAAAGATTGCTAGGGACTAGCAATGGTTCATGTGGGGGATTTGATGAGTGCTTATTCACTCATCATTTTAGGTCAAATCGAATCGCAAAACATCTAAAACACTCAAAAATGCATCAAAATATCGAAAATATCTCAAAATTGTGTTTTATATGTTTCGATGCAAAATTATTGAAAACAAATGAAAACGAACAAAGTTTGCATAATTGGCGCTTCACCCCCGACTTTCAAAAATTGACAGAAATAGTCCCTGAGCACGTATTTTAAAAGAAAAGTCACCAAAGGTCCTTTTGAAATCATAAGTTGTCATAATTAGTCCTTTGGTGGATAATTTCAAAAGTTTTGAGAATTGTCATGTTTGGTCCTTCAAGTTTTTGAAAATGGCAAAAATGGTCCTTACATTATTTGAGATTTACAAGTCTAGCCCTTGCATCATTTTTCATAAATTTCATATTAGGTCCCCGAAAATCCGTAATGTACACAATTGGTCCCTAGAGTGTCTTAATGGACTCAAGTTTAATCCTAAGTCCATATTGCAATACCTAACCCAACACAAAAAAAACCTTACCCGGTCAACTCAACCCAACCCAACCCAACCCGCTTTTAATACCACCCAACCCAAAATCACCAACCCGACCCACACCCTCTTCTCCTTCCCCTTTTCCTCCAAAATCCCTTTCTCTCGCCTCCCCATGAACCCTAGTCGCTCTTTTCTCCACAACCAAGAACACTCCACCTCCATTGCCCTTTTACCCAGCCTTCATCAAAACCCAAAACCACCTTCATCTCCTTTACCCGCCTACCCCAAATCCCAAACCCACTCACTCATCCTCTCCTTCTCCCAAGATGTCCAAGTCATCAATCCTTAGCTACAAGAGACCATCCAAACGGCTCAGATTGCTTCTAAGGTATACCTAACTCTTGGATGGATGAGATTAGTCCAAGAAAGCACAAAGGTTGGTTTTTGCTTGGTTGCACTCACAGAAGAAACACAACACAAGAAGCACATGTGAAGACCTTAAGAGATTGAAGACTCTAGTTGTAGTATAAATAGGAGTATGTAGCCAAGTTATAAGGCACCCTTATTTTAGTTTTTAAAATTAATTTTCAGTTTTAAGTTCCCTGTAATTTTTTTTAAGTTAATGAAATGATTTAAATTTTGTTCCTGCTTTGTTTTTCCATAAGTATTCAAGTTTATTTAGTGGTTATTAAGTTTTCAAAATAGTTTTAATTAAGTGGTCTCTCGACTTTCTTCAAAGAAATTCCAAGATCTAAGTCATTCATAAAAAACTGCTTCAAGCTTGTACGAGAAAAGGGGTGTTTGGTTATTGCACTTTGATGTCCAAAACCGCTTTTATCCACTTTGACTTTCAAGCTCAAAGTCATTTGTATGGTCTAAGTAAGTTAAGTGATTTAGAAATTGGTCTAACAAAGTTTTGTGCAAGTTTAGTAAGAAAAAAGGGTCTTTCCCGTCGTTAAACCGAACTCGGAATAGCAACCATCGTATGATGTTCATGAGTCTTTTAATCGCTTAAGTAAGGTCTAAACCATAAAAAATTGTTTTTCCTGACTGTTTGTAGTCCTAACTTAATTTGGTTCCAATTTAGTTCATCATAGAAACCTTTAACTTGTTTAAATTGAAGTTTAAAACTGTCCATTGCATTTTTTTTCTGTCTCAAAACAGCAGCCATTTTTTTAGCTCTAGTCCACTTTTCAAGCTTATTTTTAAGCTGGTAACGGTTGTTCTTGGCCCCTAAATTTAGTTTCTCTATAATCTTGGCCATGTTAACTTGTTCCTTGCAGCTTGTGAAGGGACTGAGGATCCACCTTGCAGCTTAAAAATAAGCTGAAAATAGCCACAATGGGTCATTGCAACAGTATCCCCAACAGCCACTCCTCGGCTTATTTCAACCCGCAACAAGACAAAGAAACGGGTCACATCTTTTCTTTTCTTTTACTCATTAGCTTAATGGTAGTTTTCTTAGCTTTTAGTTGAATGCTAATTTAGTTGTTTAGATTAGATTAGATAGACTTAGCTTTAAAGTGCTTAATAGTTTCCTTTATTACATATGCTCCTTTAGTGGTTTAAGGATTTCCTAGTTTAGTCTCAATTGCCAACTGCTTTTTGCGCTTGATTTAAGCTTATCAGTAGCTAAGGGGCGTTTGTTTGATTATTGTTCTTGAAGCATAGTCAGTTGTGATATATTGATTTGCAGTAGGTTTAGAGTAGGATTTTAGCTTATTTGATTGTGATTATAGCTTAACTGTCTCCCACTATAGTGCTATTTAGGATTCGCCTTGGTTTGCCTAGGTTAGTCTATAGTTAACTGTGCTTATTAGATCACCATTAGGTTGTTTATATTGGAGTCTTTCATAGTTGATTTGTTGGCTCGAAAAGATCTAAAAGGAGTGTTTGGTTGTTTGTTTTAAAGGTGTTTGTTTGCTCACCGTTAAAATCACATATATAAAATCGCTTATACAACTTATTGTGAGTTTTCAAAACATAAGTGTTTGCAAAAGTTCCTTATTTTGTTAGAATCTTCAAGTCTCCAAAAGTCGAAAAAGAAAAAATCAAGTTTTCAAAAGAGAGCCAAGGATTCAAACCTCGGTCTCTCACCAAAGCACTTGACCACTTCACAACACCACACAACCAAATAGCGCCCTTGGGACTTGTCTTGGTTATATCTTGCAACATTTATTATATAAAGTCGTTTGTTAGTTTAAGCTTATTACACTTTGCTTATTTTTAACAGCTTATTGGTATAAGTTGTGGCTCCCATTTTATTTTTCATAAGTCCATTAGGTCATCAAGTATTTTTACAAAAAGTTTCACAATTTTCTAAATTAGTTTAATATTTTTAATCATTTAATTAGTGTTTAATAGTTTTTAATTCGTAGTAATTATTTTAAAAGTCAAAAAAATTCCCGGCTTTTTTCTAAAATTATTTTTAGTCAAATAGAACGTAGGAAAATTGATTTCACACCTGTAGCCCTTAAATTACAAAACTTTTACGTTTATGGCTCGGGTGGTTGTCGTTTTTTTTTTACGTTTTTTAGTTTTTGCACCTTAGGACTTAGTGTAGCTTCGTTTTATCATTCCTTAGGCTTAGTGATAGTTTATTTTTAGTTTATTAGGGTTCCCTTTCCTTAATTACCTTCCCGTTAATTAATTCGTAGAATCGTAATTCAAATCAACAAATCATAGAAATCCAATTCAAGTTCAAATCACGAAACTCAACGAATCCTTCCATTCACACCTCGTTGGGACACGACCCGGGGAAATCTCTTTCCCGGTATCACTTTTATCACACCCGTGAGGTTTGGCACGTTGACCTTTTTCCTAAAGGGTTAATTTGTCGAATTTTACGGTTAATTTGATATATTGATATTGTGTTTGTTTTTCACCACTCACTTCACAACGAATCAATTGCCAATGTGCTTTATTACTGTAGTGTGCAATATTTTCTTTTTCAATAATCAGTAGTCAATATCGTGTGCTTTATTAAAGGGTATATTTGGAAGTTTGCTTATTTTTTCTTACTATTTTTGGAAGTGGACATTTAATGTGGGACAACCAAATATAGTAATGTGGACAATTAATATGGGACGGAGGGAGTATAAAACCCCACATGTGCCCCTCACGTGCCAACAACATTTCAAACGTATCAATCCATCGTTCTTAAAATTCTTTATGTCCTCAAAAAGATTAAAGACACTCAAATTGAGGGAATCTAGCAATCAAGTCATCATATCTCTCCCAAGTGGCTTCATCTTTGTCTCTGTTAGACCACTGGACTAGGACATGTGTGCAAGTAAAGTACGGTTAACATGTGATTTAGTCATGATGAGTATATAATGCGAGTATGATTGGATTGTATATGATAATGCGTTATTACCTATTACTTACTAAGCGTAAGCTTACTCCTTTAGTTGTTAACCGCTTTTGTAGGTATTTATGTGATGCAAGTAAAGTCTTGGTTAAGGCCTAGGATTGGAAGCAAAGGAATGAAAGTGCATTGTTTTATGCATTTGCAACTAGTCCTAGAACGTTGAGCTTGAACGAGCTAAAACCCCCATGAGTCATCAAGTTGTGTTCTTTTGAAAATAAAGAGTACTGTGGGTTTGTTATAGTTTAAAAGTCATGGTTACATATTTTAAAGTATCTTATAGCGTTATGTATAACTTGTGTTAAAAGTGTTTAAGAGAATGTTTGAGACAATGGTTATTTTTACCCATTTTAGGTCAAATGGGTATATAGTGTAATTACAAACTAATGATAGTTGTATGTGCTTTTATTCAAGTCTAGAGTCCTTGTTATATGTTAAAGTGTCTTTTAGATCAAAGTTGAGAAGTGCATGTCGACAGCTTATACGGTGTAGAGGCCTGGTATGCTCTACGGCGTAGATAGCATATGGTTTTCAAGCTTTTGTGTCAGATATTCTCTACGGCGTAGAGGCCAAGTTGGCTCTACGGAGTAGAGCCTATAAAAAATATCGAGTCTGGTTTGGGGCATTTCACATGGACCTTACGATATCAAAAGTAGGGAGGTTTTCCCGATGACGAATGATTCGTGTTATCTCGAGAAATTTACTACGAAGTCCATTGATTGCATAAGTAACGAGACTTGAATAACTAACCCCTGGAACCGAGATTAGCAAGACGATTGGCTTTTGACTTAATCTCTTGAAAATAGTTATTCACGGAAAGATTGCCAATAGACATGTTACGAATCTCATTGTCAAGTTGAATGGTACGGGCGTCTGTATTATCATGGAAGATGTCCTTTAGTAGTTCCCAAACACCATGTGCGGTAACACTATCATCAATTACCATATCAACAAGTTTGTGAGAGATTGTGGAATACATCCACACGATGACTGACAAGTCATTGGATTTGTGTAAAGGGTCAAAAGGGCGGTGCTTGAGGAGGTTGAGGGAGCGACAAGATGATGATGCACATCATATGTTTTGAAAAAACGTTTAAACAATGCACTACATTGAATAGGCTTTATCATCCCTGCACCCCTTAGTTTATCTAGATTAAGGGGTGCGGGGATACACGTCTTGATATTAGCAATTGAATAGGCTTTATCTTTTAGTTGTTTAGGCGGATTTGGTGGTATATTTCCCGTCATGGTGCTATGACAAGATCAACGCAAAGTAAGTAGGAGGGGAAAAAATTAAAAAAAAATGAAAGAAAAAAAATCATGTTCACTATAGGAAGGGACGATTAGGGTTTTAGTGGTTTTTGTCGAAGATAATCTTGAGGCAGCTATGATACAATATTAGATTAGGTTAATCCCCATGATTCCAATTGACATTAAACCAATGAATAAATACGCAAAATAAGTTAATTGGGTTAAAGCCCATAGCGTGACAGAATAATAAACATGGCCATGGTCCAGATATGTGATAAGGTTTTAAAATGTACCTTTTTGAGGGGTCGTTTAAGCCCTTATTTGATCACTTTTGTATCCGTTATTACTTAATATCGTTCCTTTTCACTTTTTAGGTCTCTTGAAGGCAAATTGCTGGAATGGCACTTATTTGGACGAAAAGGCGGGGATATACGAAGAAAATGGCCAAAGTCAAGAATCGAGACACTCAAGTCATTGAAACACAAGGGACGGCGTCGGTGTTATCTGCGACGCCGCCGAGCACATGTTGTGACGATACAAGAGCTAAATTGCTTATTTTCAAGTGACGGTGTCGCTTTAAAAGAGTAGGTCGTCGCAACTCGACGGCTTAGATTTGATCCAGACGGCGCCGAGGTCAAGAGGACGTCGTCACAAGCATAAGGTGACGCCGTCGCAAGACTAATGTGGCCAAGACGAAACCCTAATGACGGCGACCCGACGGCGTCACAAATCATAAGGTGATGCCGTCGCGAATGTAATCTTATATATAGAATCCGAATTTTTTAGTTTTCAGTGTGTAGTCTTTTGGAGTAAAAACCTAAACCGAACCAAGGCTGTCTTGTATAGTATTTTAGGGTTCCAAACCCTATCTTACACTAAGATAAGTGTTTTACTTCATTAATTTAATTGCCTTCAATTATTTGTGTGTATGCTTGCATGTTCTCCATGTCCCATAATTTACTTGTGTGTTTGCTTAGGTATATGAAACTTAACTATTGAATATTGATTGGTTGTCTCTTATCTTAATTGTTAATGATCTATTAATGCGATAGGTCATTCGTTGTGTAGTTAATGCTTGATTAATCTTTGTGAACCTTAGACTATAACACCTAGAGTAGTTGTAGGCTAAACCATCCAAAGAGTACCTTAGAGTTAGAGTTTATAAATCCTAGAGATTTTGTAGACGAGACCCTTTGGTAGTTTCAAAGAGTTAGGAATAAACGCATACCCTACGACCTTAGACACACAACGCAATTAAGAATAAGGACGTGATAATTCAACCATCAATAGGAGATAATTAAGGAGTAATAAAACCTAAGTAAACACATCTTTAAATCATCATACGAGCACACAATAATTAGACATAGACTACCCTCACCTTAGTTAATTAGATAATTAGATAGTAGAGTAATCGGTAGAAATACCAACCCCCCCCAAATCCAAACCTCGAGATTCGTACTTTTCCATTTTCCTAAAAAACATAAAAGATAAAAATAATCTTCCTCAACCCCAACCTTAGCGTAGTAACTCCTCACTAGCATTCCTATTCCCTAGAGAACGATATCAATTCTCGTGGCTTACCCTAATACTACACTACAACGATTAGGTTCATCGCCTAGGGTGTTGAAAACTTGCTCGACGAAAAGGATGTTCCTTTGACCCGAACGACGCGTGTAGCATTATCAAGTTTTTGGCGCCGGCTGTCAGGGAATAGAATAGCTAGTTAGTAGTCCACCTCGTTTAGGTTTCTTTACTTGATTCCTATCAAGTAAACTTTTTCTCATTTTTAGCTTCCTCGTAGTCTATCCCCCTTCTTCGTGACCTTTGTTCGTAACCCATCACTTTTCATTATGGAAAGTGATAACCAACCACTAAACCCGCCATTTCCCCCCACCAACCCCCTTAGATAACTTAGAACCCACAATTCCACCAAAACCCTTCTTGAACCGTTTGCAGAACCCAAAAGAGAGCTCAATAGGCGAAGAAAAGCTCTCCATGACTCGGGACCTCAAGGCACTACCATCAACTTTGACGAAGCCACAACTGATGAAGATTCCGTTCAGTCCCCCCAATCCCCTGAAACCATCAACATTGACAATTTAAGACAATATAACGAGGAAATTCCCTCTACTCCGGTCAATGGACCCATTAACCCACCTAAAGCAAAGTCCCTCGGGGAATATTCTTCTCCCTCTGCATCTGGATTTACCAATGCCATTGTCTATCACTCGGAGCAAGTCAATGTGTTTTTACATGCTTCCGATATTTGGCTCATTCAGAATGCATGTCAATTCCGTGGATCCAACAGCGAAAACCCCATTCATCACATCAAACAATTTTTAAAAATTGTTGATGCTATCTATGCTGACGGAGCATCCAAGGAGACATCTAGACTCGGTTTTCCCATTCTCTCTTCAGGACAGTGCCAAGGAGTGGCTCGATAAGCGCCTCCAAAGTCCATTTTCACATGGGAACAACTCACAACCAAGTTCACCAAGAAGTTCTTTCCCTGAAGAACTCGCATTAATCAGAGCAAAATTCTTCATTTCCATCAAACAGATGGAGAGTCTATCGTTAACTCCTGGACTCGCTACAAAGATCTCATTCAACAAGCCCCACACCATGGTATCAACCTTTGGTTGCTTGTTCAAATCTTTTACGACAATGTCTCTCGAAAGGATAAAAAAGGGATTGATTTCTCAACTAGCCGAAAAATTTCTAATCTCACTGCGAAAGAAGGGTGGGACCGCATTGAGGAATATGTTCAATACCAAGACAACCCTTGGAACGAGCCAGTAACTGCAATGAGTATCTCTGCTCACTCGAGTAAAAACTTATCATCTCTCGATGATCGGATTAAGAAAGCGCGAGAGAAGCTTGCATACCTTACAAAATCGCCAGAACCCAAAAGGTTATTTAACCCATACCTTATATGCGACATTTGTGGAGGGCCACACGAGAGTGATGACACACGCCAAGAGAGCGCCTTCCTTTCCAATATGATATTTATGATGACCCTTCACTTACATTCTCACAAACGATGAATGTAATCCTTGGGGTAATCTGAAATGGAAGATCAAGGATGAAGGATCTGAATACACCATCCGTGATGCCTTTGAAAAGAACTCGGGCAATTTACCATAGAAGGGCCACACTCTTAAAAGGTCTTGAAGGATTCATCCAAGAGCAGCAAGCTGAATTAGAGAGTCAATTCGCCGAGCTCCATAAAAGAATCAGCGAATCTGGTCTAACCCGTCATGATCCTACTTGTGCCATTACTACTCGGTCAAGAATCACTACCAAAGATCCCCCGCACCCTGACCAGAATCCCACCACCAGGGAGCCCGCATCAAGAAACGAAGCAATTCGTGAACCTCCTCACGATCCCCCTCCACAAACCCCAGCACCTGCCCAGAAACCAACTCTCGCACGGGGTCCCTTATCCCTCGCGTCTAAAGAATCAAAAGGCTGAAGAAGACAATGAGAGACTATTGTCTTACATAAAACGGGCTTCCGTCAACATAACACTTCTTGATGTATTCTATCATATCCCTAAACATGGCAAATACTTCAAGAGAATAATATCTAATCGAAAGAAACTCAAAGGGTTGATATCATTAGGAGAAGAGTGCTCATATGTCATCCAGAAAGGCATGCCCAAGAAGAAAGAAGATCCAGGAAGTTTTACCGTTCCCTGCTCTATAGGGGCACTTTCTATGAAAAACGCCTTGGCGGATCTTGGGGGCAAGCATTAACCTGATGCCTCATTCCTTGTTCCTCAAACTCGGATATTCAGTGCTGAAACCAACTAGAATGTGTATTCAGTTAGCTGATCGATCAATTAAATATCCCATTGGGGTTTGTGAAAATGTTCTTGTAAGGGTGGGAGAATTCAAGTTTCCAGTCGATTTCGTGATTTTAGAAATGAAGGAAGATAACTCAGTACCAATAATCCTAGGAAGGCTCTTCTTGGCTACAGCTCGTGCCATCATCGATGTTCATGATGGAAAACTCACTTTACGAGTAGGGTCCGAGAGCTTGACCTTCGACATCAAGAATTCTATGAGTCATTCCTCCTCCTACGATCACCCTGTTTATTTTGTTGAGGAAGTTGATGAATTTGTTGATGACACAGATGGCTGCATTGACGAGTATCTATTAAACGAATTCATGAATGATGATAACAACACAATATACAACGACGAAGAATTTGAGATGGTTGGAGCCGTTTCCTTTTATCCACGTAAGGAAGAAATTGAACCCATTGAGCTTCAAAATCCAGAAAACAAGCTAAAACCATCAATCAAGGAACCCCCTACCTTAGAGCTGAAAGACCTCCCGATTCACCTGGAATATGCCTTCCTTCAAGGAGAGGACCAACTTCCTGTCATTATAAGCTCTTCACTGACCACTGGTCAGAAAGAGAAGCTCTTGGAAGTTTTAAAAGAATACAAAGGGGTGATCGCATGGAGTGTTGCTGACATTAAGGGTATTGATTCTACATTCTGTACTCATAAAATCCTCATGGAAGAAGATTACAAACCTACCATTCAACCGCAAAGGAGGGTTAACCCTAATATCAAGGAGGTAGTAAAGAAGGAGGTCGTCAAGCTCCTTGACGCATGTCTCATCTACCCCATATCAGATAGCCCATGGGTCAGCCCAGTCCAAGTGGTTCCAAAAAAGGGAGGAATGATGGTTGTTAAGAATGAAAAGGGTGATTTAGTACCACAGAGAACGTTTACGGGTTGGCGTGTTTGTATTGACTACGTAGTTAAATGATGCCACCCGGAAGGATCATTTTCCTCTGCCATTCATTGACCAAATGCTCGAAAGGTTAGCCGGGCATGAGTACTATTGTTTCCTTGATGGCTTCTCAGGATACTTCCAAATCCCCATTTCCCCCGAAGATCAAGAAAATACTATGTTTACATGCCCATACGGGACTTTTGCTTATAAGCGAATGCCTTTCGGGTTATGTAACGCCCCCGCCACCTTTCAGCGATGTATGATGGCCATATTCCATGAACTAATTGAGGACAGCATGGAAGTCTTCATGGATGATTTCTCGGTCTTTGAAAATTCCTTCGACCTTTGTCTATCCAACCTTAAGAAGATGTTGAAACGGTGTGAAGAAACTAATTTGGTCCTGAATTGGGAAAAATGTCACTTCATGGTAAGAGAAGGAATTGTCTTGGGGCATAAAGTCTCTGGAAATGGAATCGAGGTCGATAGAGCAAAAATCGAAGCGATATCTAAACTACCCTATCCTACTACCGTTAAGGCCATTCAGAGCTTTCTAGGGCATGCGGGCTTTTATAGAAGGTTCATTAAGGACTTCTCGAAAATTGCTCGCCCAATGACGCAGCTCCTTGGCAAGGATGCCCCTTTTGATTTTTCGGAAGAATGCAAAGAAGCATTCAATCGCCTAAAGAAAGATCTCACTCAGCTCAATAATGGTCACCCCGATTGGTCTCAACCTTCAAATCATGTGCGATGCTAGCGATTATGTCAGAGGTGTCTTGCTTGGCCAAAGAAAAGAAAAGCATTTTCAACCAATTTATTATGCTAGCAAAACCATGAATGTAGCGCAAGAAAATTACACAACCACCGAGAAAGAGCTTCTAGCTGTGGTTTTTGCCTTCGACAAGTTCAGACAATATCTCATCCTTTCTAAGACTGTCGTCTTCACTAATCATTCCGCATTACACTACTTGTTTTCCAAGCAAGATGCGAAACCCCGACTCATTAGGTGGATTCTATTGCTTCAAGAATTCGACATTGAAATTCGAGATAAAAAGGGGGCCGAAAATCTTGTTGCTGATCATCTGTCACGTTTGGAAAACCCTGATCTTGAGAAGTTGGATCATACTGATTCGCGACTCTTTTCCCGAGGAGCGACTAATGGCCATTAAGGAAATTGAGCCATGGTATGCGGATTACGCTAACTATCATCGAAAGAGGGTTTTGCCAAATTACATGACCAAGCAAGATAAGAGAAAATTTTTCACCACACTCAAACATTACTTCTGGGATGAACCCTTCCTATTTCGCGTATGCCCCGATCAAATCATTCGGCGTTGCGTGGCCGGAAGAGAGATTGATCGAGTTCTGAGAGAATGCCATGCGGGACCATCTGGGGGACACCATGGTGTAAATGTTGTGGAAAACTAGAAGGGAGGTTGAATAGTTTTGCCGATTTTACGTTAGTTTCAAAAACTTTTAGATTCTTTGATATGTGAGATCTTGTGGATGTGGAGAGAGTATAGATCTAATGATAAAGTAAGTAAATAAAGTAAAGCGAAGAGAAAGAAAAGACACAACCGATGTATAGTGGTTCGGCTACAAGGACACCTTCCTTGCCCTACTCCACTCCCCGAGTCACCTACTCGAGAGTTCAAGCACTATGTCAACAAGCTCCTTCACTTGGTGGAGAAGCCTTCACAACGTTGCTTACACTTTTTTCGGTACAAAGCTAGATACCGAGTCCGTAACACGGTGGACCAAACCAACACGACTATTACACAACAAATATGTGAAATATCAAATACAAGATCTTCGCTATGTAAATCTTATGGAGTGACAAATCAACCAAGGACCCCTTGCTTGGATGACTTGTAGAATGCTCGTGATCTCGCCTTAGAGAAGGACCTATATGAGGATCACAATAGAAAGAAAGAATAACAACTCTCTAGATCAAGTGATCTATATGTTAGAAGAGAATAAGAGTGTATGAGAGATTTGGTAAGAAGAGGGGTAAGTAAGAATGAAGAAATGGCTCTCTATTTATAGGCAAATTCCTTCACTGTTCCCACGGATCCCACGGATCCCTTCCACAAGGGATCCGTCTAGTGTAATCCTAGGGATCCGTGGAACGCTCCTCTTTGCCCATGGGTTTTTTGGTTATGGGTTTTTTGGTTATGGGTCATGGGTTGGTCCATGGGTTATCTTTAGATTCAATGTATCTAAGTATACATTGTATCAAGTCTCTTTGGGTATGGGTTAAGATCCATGGGTTATGGTCCATGGGTTATGATTTTTACCCATCCTAATAAACTATTACAACAAATGCTTAATTACTACATTTTGTATTTAAATGGCTATATGTAAATGCTTTACAAAACTAACATGTATCCTTTATAATTATACTTAAGATAACATTATATTTGTTATCAACAAAACACAAAGAGATCGCAAAATATTAATAAACGGTTTTACCGTTTATTTGTATTAACAATCTCCCCCTTTTTGTTGATGACAAAACATAATGTTATGATGAGTAAAACTTAAGAATAGATGTAAATTTTGAAAGCCCGAAAGCCCCTAAGTTTTACTTCTTCTCCCCTTTTTGTCGAAACAAAAAGTTAACCCTTGGAAGAAATAAATATAAAGGTGTGGAAAAAAACTAGTCCACATATCACTAACTCCCCCTTGACGGCAGCTCCCCCTTGTTTGGGGCGTCAAGTGAAGAAAAATAGAAATCCTACAAAAAGAAAGGTTAGTAACATGCTTAAATAATCTTGTGATTGTCGAGAATCAAGATTGGGAGCCAAGGTATGTAAACAAGGCCTTGTAATAAAACAACAAATTGTAGTGGTATTTATGCCACCTACAAGCATGTAAAAATAAGAACAAGACTTGTTCTTAAAAATGACTCAAATGAAAAAGTATAAAAAAAATAATAGAAAATAGTAGTAATGATTCCGTCCATGCTTGCATAAGGTTTATGGATGGAGGTTTTGATGATTGATGGTATTGATGCGATCAAGTATGAGGTTGAGTATGAATCGCATTTCTTCCCTAACTTCTATTGCGATTTCCCTAGTGGATTGGCAATGTTCACAATGTAGGTGATGTGGGTGATGAGTGCGGAAGTTTTCCGGGTTGTTTTGATTTGAGTTATGCGGAAGATGTGGTGGAAAAATAGGAAAATATGGATCAACATCCGAATATTTGTAAGTGGTGGTGGAAAAGAACCTAGATGTTCTTGTAATGTGATGGGAGCTAATGGTGGTGATGTTTCAAGATTTTGAAAGATATTATTTGGAGATGTGGGTGGTGTTGAAAGACTATTTCTTTTGTTTAGATTGTTTAGATCTTGTTGGAGTCTTAAGGAGTTCCAAAAGAGTGACTTTGGGTGGTGATGAGGTTGGTGTACTTGTTGGAGATGAGGAGGTGCTATTATGGAAGCATCTTGTGGTGAGTTATTTGTTGAGGATGAACCATTTGAGGTTGTTTTTGCTAAGCAACAAGATCGGATACTAATCCGTGCGGATATCCTAGAGTTTGATTGTGGTATTTCGGATGGTGGAAGTACAAAGGTTTGGGTATCATGATTGTTTGTACTAGATGATTCTCCTAAAAGGTTTTTGGATGACATGGTGTATTATGTATGTGAGGATGAGATGGATTATGCAAGCATTTTGGGAGTTCTATATATAGAAAAACAAAGCATTGTAATAAATGCTTGAACCAAAATGTGGATTAAAATCTAATGATTAGATATGAATTCAAGGCATGTGATCATGAGAACACAAGCATTAAAGAGCATACTCCCAAAAATTGAGACAAATGTGAATTTTTCATCCAAAATGAAAAGAATAGAAGTTAAAAACAGCTTCTGTCTTCACGGATCCTTCCCTTTAGGGATCCGTCCAGCATGAAGGCTGGGATCCGTGGGTCTGGTTATTCAGGCAACACAAAATTTTCTTTTTGGAAACATTTTTGCCTATTGTGTGCCTATATGCAAACGATTTGGAGTTGCAGTTTTCTCGACCTCTAAAAAGAAAAGGAAAATAACTAGAAAAATAAATCCTATTGAGATAACCTGAAAATACACATTTGGTACATAAGTACGTAATATTGTGTTATCAATGCTCCTAATTCATTTTTGCTTAAATGAATGTACCCGAAAACACATATTAATTATGTGTTCCCTTTAGCATTCAAAAGACATGAGATGCAATGAAAACGGGTTTTTACTTTGTATTAATAATGAAAAAGTGATTTGTCCTAGACGTGAGAAATTGCTTTAGTGAAATTGATACGGGAAGGTATCATTCCTTTTTGAAAACATTTTGAAAAGAGATTTTCTTTAAAAATGTGTATGTAGTTATATGAAGAAAAAAAATTAAAAGTAGAAGACTTATCTTGGGTTTTGAAAATTCCCGTATTGTTTGTGAGTTGTGCGTGAAATAGAAATCCTAGACTCAGAAAGAAGAAGGCTAGTGTTTACATACCTTGTAGAGTCAAATAAGTTACGACGTTTGTTCCATTAGACCAAGACCAAGACGAAGTAGGTTGAATTGTTCCCGCTTCAACGGTTTGGTGAGGACGTCGACTATGTTGTCTTCGGATGCTACCTTCTCAATAGAGATGTTCCCCTTTTGAACATTGTCTTTTAAGAAGTGATTTCGAATCTCTATATGCTTTGTGCGAGAATGCAATACCGGATTCTTGCTTAGGTCGATGGCACCTTTGTTGTCACATAGGATGGCTATGTCTCTTAGATGGATGTCGTAGTCGACTAACGCTTGTTTCATCCATAGTGCTTGTTGGCATGCTTTGCCGCGGAGACGCACTCGGCTCGGTTGTTGATATAGCTAGTGCCGCTTTGTTTCTTAGAAAACCAAGACGTTAAACAACATCCCATGAAAGTACATACCCCACTTGTACTTTTTCTATCAACGTAATCACCGCATGGTCGAATCAATATACAATTGTTTCTACTCCGTGCCCTTAGGATACCATAATCCTAATTGTGTTGTACCCTTAATATATCTAAATATCCTTTTATGGCTTCTAGGTGTGATGTTTTAGGTCTTCTTGAAACCTAGCACATAAGCAAACACTAAACATGATATCCGGCCTACTTGCCGTGAGGTAGAGAAGACTACCTATCATGCCTCGATATTTAGTATTATCTACGGATTCTCCGTCTTCATCTTTTGTGAGTTTGGTTTCGGATGACATTGGTGTCCTAATAGGTTTTGACTCTTCTAGACCGAATTTCTTTAACATCTCCTTGATGTATTTAGATTGATTGAAGAAGATACCATCTTCTACTTGTTTTATTTGTAGACCAAGAAAGAAACTAAGTTCTCCCATCATACTCATCTCGAACTAGTCATGCATGATTTTAGAGAAATCATCACACATGTCTTGACAAGTAGATCCGAATATTATATCATCTACATATATTTGTACTATGATTATATGTGACTCTCTTTTCTTAGTAAAAAGTGTGTTGTCAACTAAACCCATGGTGTAGTTGTGTTTAACTAGAAATGACTTGAGTCTATGATAACGCTACACGCGTCGTTCGGGGTCAAAGGAACTTCCTTTTCGTCGAGCAAGTTTTTCAACACCCTAGGAAGTGAACCTAATCGTTGTAGTGTAGTATTAGGGTAAGCCACGGGCATTGATATCGTTCTCTAGGGGAATAGGAATGCTAGTGAGAAGTTACTACGCTAAGGTTGTGGTTGAGGAAGATTATTTTTATCTTTTATATTTTTAGGAAAGGAAATGTACTAATCTCGGGTTTGAATTTGGGGTTGGTATTGCTACCGATTACTCTACTTATCTAATTATCTAATCTAAGGTGTATGTAGTCTATGTCTAATTAATGTGTGCTCGTATGATAGTTTAAAGATGTGTTTACTTAGGTTTTACTACTCCTTAATTATCTCCTATTGGTGGTTGAATTGTCACGTCCTTATTCCTAGTTGCGTTGTGTGTCTAAAGTTGTAGGGTATGCTTTTCTCCCTAACTCTTTGAACTTACCAAAGGGTCTCGTCTACAAAACCCACTAGGGATAATAAACTCTTACTCTAAGGCACTCTTTGGATGGTTTTGCTTACAACTACTCAAGGAGTCATATTCTAAGGTTCACAAAGATTTAATCAAGCATTAAGTACACAACGAATGACCTATCGCATTACTAGATCATTAACCAACTAAGATAAGAAACAACCAATCAATATTCAATAATTAAGTTTCATATTCCTAAGCAAACACACAAGTAAATTAGCTTGACATGGAAAACATGCAAGCATACACACAAATAATCAAAGACATAATTGTATTAATGAAGTAAAACACTTATCTTGGTGTAAGATAGGGTTTGAACCCTAAAATATTGTACAAGACAAACCTTTGGTTCGGTTTAGGTTTTACTCCAAAAGACAACACACTAAATAATTGAAAAATTTGGATTCTATATATAATATTACACATGCGACGGCATCATTAGGGTTTCATCTTGGCCACGTTAGACTTGCGGCGGCGTCACCTTATGCTTGTGATGCCGTCCTCTTGACTTTCGACGCCGTCTCGATTACATCCGCCGTCCGAGTGCGACGGCTACTCTTTTATAACTTGACGTCGCCACTTGAAAATGGGAGTTTTGGCTTCGTCCCGTCACAAATATCCTCCGACGGCGTCACACTTAACACCGACGCCGTCACCTTATGTTTTCAAGACTTTGAGTGTCTCGATTCGACTTTGGTCATTTTCTTCAGATAATCGCGCCTTTTCATCCAAATAAGTGCCATTCCAGCATTTTGTCTTCAAGAGACCTAAAAAGTGAAAAGGAACGATATTAAGCAATAACGGATACAAAAGTGATCAAATAAGGGCTTAAACGACCCCTCAAAAAGGTAACTTTTAAAACCTTATCAAATATCCCTACACTTGGTATTTGCTTGTCCTCAAGCAAATGTGCTTTTAGCCAATTAATTTATAAGTTAGAGATCATGGAGCATTGGTTTAAAACAGTCCACAACACATATAAGCCCCGCAAAAGTCATAACAAGCACGGAAATTACATACTAGCACCTTACATAGGGTGTTTGGATACTCACATCTCTCTCGGGTGTATATGAAATATAACAAGTTGGAAATGGAAGATTAAACACTCATTAACCGGTCCTAGTACAAAGATTACCATAGGCTTGAGAATAGATCAAACCTCCATCGCTTTGGCGTAAGCACCTAGGAAAGACTATCAAAGAGGTCTTTAAAGGGTTGTAATGTTAGGCTTATTGTAGGGAAACAAAGGGTTTGGTGGGATAGGCTATATAGTGGTGGTAAGTCAAAAATCTCTTATGTTACAAGCATACGAAGAATGGCGTTGCTAAGCCAAGACTCGACACTCTAAACTCTAGCTAACTCAAATAAACAAACATAAAATTAAAGGATAGATGTAGGATGGTAGCCCGTATGTTTTTTTTTTTTTTTTTTCCATACACTTTACTCTACCATCCTCTACGGTAACATCAAAATGATAGGGATTTATAGGTACATCCCTACACTTGAGTTTTTATTACTCTAACACTAATTTGACCCGAATTGAAAAGATCAAAACACTTGGGGTACATTATTACGCAAACAAAGGGAATTTGAATTTAACGCTCCTTCCGTCATTTCATACTTTAACTTTTCCCATGAATCCCAATCGTCCCAAAGCGTATACAAAGGATATGACTCGACTTAGTAACTCATGCAAGCAACTAGATAATTGAACTAAGGGTTTAAGGTGATAACAATAATGCACTAAAAGTGAGTGCATACAAGGTAGGCTAAGGCGATTTGGGTGTACATTTGGGGTGGGGTGTAAACAATGTTTTCATTGATATTTCGAAAACCGAAACATCACAAGAATCGCGAAAAGGATAGGCTCGAGGGTTAACTAGGGTATCGTGTACTAAAGATGAGTACAATGCAAAGGGTGTGGGGAATTACTCAACCGAGGTGGAAGAAGTAATTATATTACGGGTATCAAACAAGGGTTATCCTAATGCCTCTTATCATTTAGTTATTCCTAACTACACAAGTGTAGTCTTACTTGCGATCTCGGAATGCATCACTAAACAAGTTCTAGAATCTAATATACTACCGGTTCACATTCTAAGCATTGAAGATGAATGCTTTTAATTCCTACTAATCTAAGGGCGATCCTCACATTTTGGGTGGAATTTAGGTGGTAAAGGGTTTTGTGCTAGTCATATAACTTCCTATCCGTGAGATGCTTTTGTTAAGACTAATGGCCCACCCTATATGTCATGAAAATTTTAAATTTGGTGCCAAAATTACCCTAACCGACATTTTCTCATGGTTTATTACACAAATACAATTGATGAAGCAAATAATCAAGGATAAGTATAGTTTCAAAGTTCCGCTTTATTTTCCTCCCTACATTTAAACCGAACATTGTCCCCAATGTTCCCCGAAAGTATCAAAGTTATGATAATGGAAGGTAATCAAAAACGAAAGAAACTAGTACTCCCCTGATTAGCTCGGTAGGATCCGTGTGTGAAGTAGTGGTTTAATTCTTTCCAAGAAGAATTTATGCGTGAAAAGCTCCTTCCAATCTTATGTAACTTCTTCTTGATAAATTAAACATGCACACTTGAAGAAACAAACGAAACCTTCGCGTAAAATCGGCGGTAATAATATATATAATACTCGATTTAAACTAAGATATAATGCTTGTGGAATGGATGTTTACAAAATTTCTGGAAAATTAAGACCAGGAAAATTCCAAATTTTTTAGTAGCTCAGAAAACGAGAAAAATTAATCATTGTTTTACTCCTTCCCGACGCCGTCGATTGCGATCTGACGCCGTCGGTTATCCCGACAAAAAGCGGTCTCGATTTTACGAAAAAATTCGAAAACTTACATCTTTAGAATCGGAAAAATTTCGCAAAACATCCATTATGACTCGATACAAGCATTTGACTCGAACAAACACACAAATATATCTTTTAATGAATTGTTATTCTCATGTTTACGTTTCCTTGAAAACGTGTGTAATCCTCCCTACACTTATCCCTTATGTAAAATACCTTTATATGCAATTAAGACGAGGTTAAAAACAAAATAAAGCATTTTTACAAAATTAAACATGAGATAAACAATCGATAAAAGATATATGACACTAACAAGCAAACAATTAAGCATGGGTTGCCTCTCACGAAGCACTTTTCTTTATTTAAGAGTCTTGTAGCTAGACTCGTGGTCGTGCTCCTACGTTACTTCATTACCGCCAACTTGACGGTCTCTAATGGGGGATTCCATGTTGTAGAAGTGCCCTATAATGCACTTCTCTAAGAGTTCATTGATGAGTGTGTAAATACTCATTATTTTTGGTCAAATCTGAACTGCAAAACATTTAAAAACGCTCAAAAATGCATCAAAATACTGAAAATATCTCAAAATTGCATTTTATATGTTTCAGATGCAAAATGTTTAAAATCGATGAAAATCGAGCTAAGTTTGCATAATTGGCGCTTTAGGTCCCACTTTCAAATCTTGACAAAGTCGGTCCACGAGCATTTATTTTGGAATAAAAGTCAACCCAAGTCCTTTCAAAATCAAAATTTATCAAAATGATCCTTGGGTAAAAGTTTAGAGAATTTACAAGTTTGGTCCTTCAAGTTTCAAAATTGGCAAATTTAGTCCTTGAAGTTTAAAATGGAAAAATTTCTTGATTGGTCCTTGTACTAATGAAACTTGGCAAGAATGACCCTTGGAACAACTTTGCAAAATTGGCAATTTCAGTCCTCAAGTTTGGTGAATTACATGAAAGGTCCTTGTTATTAATACAAACACACTTGACCCCCTTGCTTGGACCATGAACCCCCTGCCATAATACCACTTGAACCCCTTGGACCTTGAACCCCGTCCACTAATATTAAACCCCCGGTCAAATAAACAGTCAACTCCCGCCCAACACCTTTTCCCTCCAAACACTTCTTCTCCACCTGCTCTGCAACCATCTCCCATCACCCCTCACCTCCAGCTCACACTCCACCCCTTATCACTCCACCTCACCTAACAAAACAAGAAACAATTAATGTTTCTCCTTCCTTGCACTCAAACCCCCTCCCCTGTTGCTATATCAATTTGGCGCCAAAAAACTCATCAATGGCTAAAAATGATTCAAGTGATCCAATGGCTCAGATTAGTGGTGGGAAATGCTCAGAGGCAAGTGGGGAAGAATTTTGATGATAAATAGAAGGAAGAGAAGGAGTGAAGGGTAGTAGTTAATTTTTAGAATTTCTTGTAAAAATCGTTTTTATTATCAATGTCTTAGTTTAAGTCTAAAATTATAATCTCCTGTTTCTATGTACTAAACTTAAGTTGTTTTATCATTGTAATCTATTTTCAAGTATCAATTCAAGGTTTTATCATAGTTTCATGTTTTTCTGGTTCCTGTTATAAGTTCAGTTTACATGTACTAAATTCCAAGCTTCAAAGAGCTTATTTACTTCTCAAATAAGCTTACTAAAGCTGTTTATAGCTTCTAGTAAACTTACAAAACAGATTCAAGCAATTTCTCATTTGGTCAACAAAAGTTAGCTGTGATCAAATGGGAAGTTGAAATGGTTTAGATACTTGATGCAGAGCTGGAATGGGTTGGATATTGTTTTGATTATGGGTTAATATCAGATTGGATATTGGTTATTTGGATGTTTGGCAAGCCATTGTGGCTGAACAAATTGTGAGTACTTGTTCTGTTTTCACTTCTGATATAAATAGTTACAATAATTAGATTAGCTTAATTTGCATCCTGCCTAGTGTCACCAAGAGTCTATTAGTTGCTTACTTAGTTATTATTGTCATTATTTTTAACCTTTTGCATAATTTCATCTTGCATAAATAGAACAAGGTCTGCATATTTTAGCATTAGTGATTATAGTGTAATATTGTTGATTAGATTGTCTCTAGAAGACTTTATAGTGACTAAATCAATCTGAGTTAGGTGTTAGTAGTGTTGCATAAGTAAAATGTTAGTTTAAATTTTCACAAGAGACTGCATATCCTAGTGTTTGGTTTAGTAGATAGAATTGAGCTTAGGCTGGTTTTGTGGTTAATGTCAGTCAAATTAGTCTCATACAAGGTTTTGTCTCTTGGCTAGCTCATTAGTTTGAATATTAGTATAAGATTAGTCAAGATCACAGTTAATGGGTTCCTAGGTTCACATCAGCTTACTTCCATAGGTCCACTCTTGCATTTGGGTTTGAATTTAGTTAACATAGCTTGCATTAGTCTTAGTTTGCCATTAAACATCAAACGCAGCCTGTCATTTGGAATCAAAACTCACATTAGTCAAACTCTCAAAACTGTCAAAAGTCAAAAATGAAAACTCGGTTTCACCAACCTTGGTTGATTTTCATGGATTCATTATTGGTTCAATTCAAGTGAAATTTTGGACTTAACAAGTTCAGTTGGTCTATTATTGAAATCGATTTTGTGAAATTTTGGAAACAGTTTTAAGCAATTAATTAGTCGTCAATAAGCCCTTTATGCCTGCTCACACTCAAGATATACCGAGTGTGAAACAGGCCTCTTGCAAGCTTTGCACAAGCTTCAAATTAGCTTTCTAGGGTCTGAAACTTGGTCTTGAGATAGTTAAGCTGGTGGTCTTAAGGTCTCCAGTTTTGGTTTTCACATTGGCTTATTGAATAAGCTGGTGCTTTAGCTCAAAAGTAGATAGAAAAACTGTTTTGGCACTTAAGCTTGTAAACCATCAAACCATTGTAGCTTGATATTCAGTGGTATAGCTTAGTTGATTTTAGCTCATTTCAGGTAGTTATAGCATAATCTAGCTTCTGTGTTCAATTGGTGCTTATTTGTGGCCTTTAGCTTATTTTTAAGTGCTTATTTATAAGCACTTTTCACTACAGCTTCATAATCTTGCACACTAGTATATGTTTTTATATGTTTTATAGACTTAGAATAATATTTTACACTTTTCCTGAATTTTTCATAATTTTCCATTACTGTTTGCTATTTTTCTTTATTTTAATCAGTTTTTAGGACTTTTTAAATAGCTTTTATTGCAAATAAATCAGAAAATCTTCAAAAAAATAAGTTTTCAATTTTCATAGATTAAGATAAATATAAAAAGCAAAAAAATAATTTTTCCAGATTTTTCCTAGTTTAATTTGTAATTTTTAGCAATTTAATTAGTTTTAAATAGTTTTTAAATCATAGAAATTAGAATATAAATCAGAAAAATACAAAATTAGTTTTGAAAATTCTCTTTAGTTATTTTAGATTTTTGAAAAATAGTTTCACAATTTTCCTCTTTATTTTCATAATTTTTAGTATTTAGAATAGTTTTAAAAGTTTAAAATTAGTTTTTAATTCAAATTTATAAAAGAAAAATCAAGAAATTCCAATTTTAAAAATAGTGATAGCATTTATTTAATATAATTTAGCTTTTTAATTTTATTTAATTTGCATTTAAGCCCCTGTAATTTATAAACTTTTTCTTTAGGTATAATTATTCAAAATCCACAAACCTTTTCCCGTTCAATATCACCCGATCACTATACGTTTGGTTATTCAACAAGACACTCGTTGGGACTTAACGACCGGGAAACACTATACTCTCCTGGACTTAATTGCATTGCGTTCTCAAGTCGTCGGCTTTTATTTGGTTGACCATTCACAAGTGGTTGACTTGTGTAATAAAAGATAGACCGTTTGGGAGCCAATCAAATTTTAGCGCCATTGCCGGAGTCGTGCTAATAATCTTACGTTTAGCAGTTAGTGATTTGAATATTCCTCCTTGTTCATACCATCTATATATGTTTATATTTTCTTATAAAATCCAAAATCCAAAACATCTTAAAATCAAAACCCAAAAGATTTTCTTTCTTATTTTTACAACATGTTTTCAAAATACCAAAAATATTCCTCTTTACCCCTTACCCTTTTGATTCTTTATCCCTTTACCCTCTATCCATTTGATTCTAACTTTTCTATTCTCATGGAATCTCTCGACTACGACAATTCGGAGCGAAGTTGAAAAATTTCATACTTTATCACAAATGTCAAGAATTGTGTTGTTCGTGATGATCCATTCATTCTGCGTGAGGGAAATGGAACGAGAAACCGGGGTGACAAAGGACCGGTACTTCCTCCGATAATGGAAGTGCTAAATCGTCCAACCTACGGTTATCCAAAGATCTAACCCTCAATTGCTCCTAAGCCGTCTAAAATTGATCCTAAACATTCACAATTTACGGTTAAAAGCAATCATGCGAAATTTAGACCGGTGACTAGCAAGAATGACTTGCCTACTCTTCACGCTTCTCAAGAACCGAACCGGAGACCATAACGGAAGAGGTGGAAATTGCTAGCTCTCGAGCACACCACTTGTCCCACCTCCCGATTTTTCAAAATGTTCTTGAGACTTGATAGTCATTCGGATCACCATGTTGGTTTTGTTGATTCTTTGAATGAACCGATTCCTTCTCATAACTCTCAAATGGAATCGTTTATTCCTTGTGTCGGTTGTGGTGAGCCTCTTTTGGTTTACCATGTCGCTGGTGTACGTGTGTGCAGTGTGGTAATGATATTCGAACGGAGTTGTTTGTTTTGTGGTTCGAGGAATTCATTTGATTATGATCCTAATCCGAACTCATTTAACGACCCTCAAATTTTTCCAATTACCCACCACACCCGACTTATCTTCATATAATCAACATAATCTTCTGTGAATTTTGTGGAGGTCCTCACCAAGGATTTGAGTGTCAATCCGAAACACGTTTGTCTATGAGCAGTTTTCGGTGATGCTCGTAACTTTGGTTATGACCAATATCCATATAATTCACTAGTCCGGACTCAGCTTTCTTGTTGTGAGAATTGTGGAGGTCCTCACGATAATCTTCAATGTCAACCGTGGAATCAAAATTACTATACTTCCGGTTTTGACAATTTCCAATCTCCACAGCACCATACGGTTCAAACTCCACCTGAGCCGTTGTCTCAAGAAATTTCCCAAGATTTTGAAACCGCAATGAAAACGCTTGATGATATGATTCGTAACTTTAAGAATCAAGTGAGTGGTGAAAAGACCATGGGAGAATTGCTAGCCGAAGAACGAGAGGCTCGCAATTCTAGGGAAGAATTATTGGTCTTAGAGCATGCAGCTCTAAGGCGTTCCCAATTTCTTAAGGCAATATGTATGATGATGACGAGGAGAGTTTTATCCTTTAAAGATAATATTTCTCAACTCCCTCGATCATTGTTATCACACCCGAGATTCACACTCACTCTCTTATTATGGGGACGAGCATCTTGACACTGTTCACGAAAAAGAATCGGACGAATTCATAAAGTCTAGTGTTGAGAACCTTGTCCCAATCCCAAGAGAGTCACGAGGAATTCTCGAGCATTTGTGTGATATCCCTACCCTCTTGTCTTCCCAAAAGATCATATTGAGATGTTCTCCGATTCTGATGATGATGATTCGTTATCTTGTGGAGACATCGTTTATGTGGAAGATTTACCTTCTGAGCTTGTTAGCTTAGAAGAAGAGAATGATGAAGTTACTGACACTGAAATCAAAGATGAAGCACTTCGTGCAACATTATTGAATGTTAATCTTCTCATTTCTAGAATCTAGGCTTTTAATGAAAAGCCTATTTCATCTCCTATCCCCATTAAGGATAGTGACATTCTTTCCGATGATTCTATTCCGGAAATGAAAGCCTTCTGTTTTGATAATATGGGAGAGAAGATTAGTGGCAGTACCACTTTTCATTCTCATAATTCTCTCCCAATTATGAATCATTTACATTGGAGGAGTTCACCGGTGAACCCACTCATATCAATTCGAATATGATTCATTCACCTTCAAGGAGTTCTCGACGAACTCACTCATATCATATCTCCACGAGTATGATAATTTCTACTGATCTAGACACACCCATAATATGTCTTGATCAAGCAAGCTTAACCGATGAGATTCATGAAACTATGAATTCTCCTATTGAGGATGAAGAGTTAGTCATGATTTTTATCATGATTTTCTTTCTTTTCTTCATATATTCTCATCACTTCTCCTGTTCTTCACTCCTTCGGGAATGAAGACATTATCTTTGATCCCGGCATTTCCATGTACCATTATCTTGAGTAGGAATATATCTCATCGGTGTGGAACTTTCATGTGCTTCAAATGTTTGTCCAAACATCTTAAATGAAAGTCCGATGGAGATTGTTTCTTCCACTTTGCTTCCCATGAGCCAATGAATGCGGGTCGAGTCAAGCTAGCGACTCGGTAATCAAAAACGATGAGTTAAACATGGGTTTTCACCGTGTGTACCACCACTAGTGTGGGGAGTTGCCCCATTGTTGTATATAAGTTTTCATCAAAAAAAAAAAAAAAAATCTTTCAAAATAATGGCCGTAGTATTTCCTTTTCGTTCTATGTTTCGGCATAACCGCGTGTACTTTGAATATTGAGGGCAATATTCATTTCTAGTGTGGGGAATTCTCACGAATTTTATCATGTTATTATACCACCCAATTCCCCATTTTGGCCAAAATTTTTTGGAGTAAGTGTTTTGCACTTACTCGACTTATGGTTATCGATCCGCCATGTCTAATAAACAAAAGGATTGGCTAATCCAGAGCAAACGGCTCTTGGTAAAGATATCTCAAATCCGTTGACGGCTTGCAATTTGCCCAAAATTGTATGGTGTTCACCACCATATCTTTAATTAGTAAAGAGTTGGCTAGCCCGCAAGTTTTGGCTTGTGGTAAAGGCGATTGAAAACCATAATTGGTAATCACTCACCAAAGATATTTTATCTAAGAGTTGGCTAGTCCGAAGCAAACGGCTTCGGTAAAGACAAATCAAAACCGTTGAAAGTCGGTGATTTGCTCAAAATCATTTGGTTATCATTGTGCCAAGGTTCTTACTTGAACTGAAACAATTGGCTACTCGAAGTAATGGCTTTTGGTAAAGAGATTCAAATCCATTAAGTTTTCTCAAAAGATTCCTAGGGACTAGCAATAGTTTAGTGTGGGGATTGATGAGTGTGTAAATACTCATCATTTTTGTCAATCTGAATCGCAAAACATTTAAAACGCCGAAATGCATCAAAATCTCGAAAATATCTCAAAATTGCATTTTATATGTTTCAGATGCAAAATGTTTAAAATCGATGAAAATCGAGCTAAGTTTGCATAATTGGCGCTTTAGGTCCCCGACTTTCAAATCTTGACAAAATCGGTCCACGAGCATTTATTTTGGAATAAAAGTCAACCCAAGTCCTTTCAAAATCAAAATTTATCAAAAATGATCCTTGGGTAAAATTTTGGAGAATTTACAAGTTTGGTCCTTCAAGTTTCAAAATTGGCAAATTTAGTCCTTGGAAGTTTAAAAATGGAAAAATTTCTTGATTGGTCCTTGTACTAATGAAACTTGGCAAGAATGACCCTTGGAACAACTTTGCAAAATTGGCAATTTCAGTCCTCAAGTTTGGTGAATTACATGAAAGGTCCTTGTTATTAATACAAACACATTTGACCCCCTTGCTTGGACCATGAACCCCCTGCCATAATACCACTTGAACCCCTTGGACCTTGAACCCCGTCCACTAATATTAAACCCCCGGTCAAACAAACAGTCAACTCCCGCCCAACACCTTTTCCCTCCAAACACTTCTTCTCCACCTGCTCTGCAACCATCTCCCATCACCCCTCACCTCCAGCTCACACTCCACCCCTTATCACTCCACCTCACCTAACAAAACAAGAAACAATTAATGTTTCTCCTTCCTTGCACTCAAACCCCTCCCTGTTATATCAATTTGGCGCCAAAAACTCATCAATGGCTAAAATGATTCAAGTGATCCAATGGCTCAGATTAGTGGTGGGAAATGCTCAGAGGCAAGTGGGGAAGAATTTTGATGATAAATAGAAGGAAGAGAAGGAGTGAAGGGTAGTAGTTAATTTTTAGAATTTCTTGTAAAAATCGTTTTTATTATCAATGTCTTAGTTTAAGTCTAAAATTATAATCTCCTGTTTCTATGTACTAAACTTAAGTTGTTTTATCATTGTAATCTATTTTCAAGTATCAATTCAAGGTTTTATCATAGTTTCATGTTTTTATGGTTCCTGTTATAAGTTCAGTTTACATGTACTAAATTCCAAGCTTCAAAGAGCTTATTTACTTCTCAAATAAGCTTACTAAAGTTTTATAGCTTCTAGTAAACTTACAAAACAGATTCAAGCAATTTCTCATTTGGTCAACAAAAGTTAGCTGTGATCAAATGGGAAGTTGAAATGGTTTAGATACTTGATGCAGAGCTGGAATGGGTTGGATATTGTTTTGATTATGGGTTAATATCAGATTGGATATTGGTTATTTGGATGTTTGGCAAGCCATTGTGGCTGAACAAATTGTGAGTACTTGTTCTGTTTTCACTTATGATATAAATAGTTACAATAATTAGATTAGCTTAATTTGCATCCTGTCTAGTGTCACTCAGTAGTCTATTAGTTGCTTACTTAGTTATTATTGTCATTATTTTTAACCTTTTGCATAATTTCTGTCTTGCATAAATAGAACAAGGTCTGCATATTTTAGCATTAGTGATTATAGTGTAATATTGTTGATTAGATTGTCTCTAGAAGACTTTATAGTGACTAAATCAATCTGAGTTAGGTGTTAGTAGTGTTGCATAAGTAAAATGTTAGTTTAAATTTTCACAAGAGACTGCATATCCTAGTGTTTGGTTTAGTAGATAGAATTGAGCTTAGGCTGGTTTTGTGGTTAATGTCAGTCAAATTAGTCTCATACAAGGTTTTGTCTCTTGGCTAGCTCATTAGTTTGAATATTAGTATAAGATTAGTCAAGATCACAGTTAATGGGTTCCTAGGTTCACATCAGCTTACTTCCATAGGTCCACTCTTGCATTTGGGTTTGAATTTAGTTAACATAGCTTGCATTAGTCTTAGTTTGCCATTAAACATCAAACGCAGCCTGTCATTTGGAATCAAAACTCACATTAGTCAAACTCTCAAAACTGTCAAAAGTCAAAAAATGAAAAACTCAGTTTTCACCAACCTTGGTTGATTTTTCATGGATTCATTATTGGTTCAATTCAAGTGAAATTTTGGACTTAACAAGTTCAGTTGGTCTATTATTGAAATCTGATTTTTGTGAAATTTTTGGAAACAGTTTTAAGCAATTAATTAGTCATCCAATAAGCCCTTATGCCTGTTCACACTCAAAGATACATCGAGTGTGAAGCGAACCTCTTACAAGCTTTGCACAAGCTTCAAATTAGCTTTCTAGGGTCTGAAACTTGGTCTTGAGATAGTTAATCGGTGGTCTTAAGGTCTCCGCTTTGGTTTTCACATTGGCTTATTGAATAAGCTGGTGCTTTAGCTCAAAAGTAGATAGAAAACTGTTTTGGCACTTAAGCTTGTAAACCATCAAACCATTGTAGCTTGATATTCAGTGGTATAGCTTAGTTGAATTTAGCTCATTTCAGGTAGTTATAGCATAATCTAGCTTCGTGTTCAATTGGTGCTTATTTGTGGCCTTTAGCTTATTTTTAAGTCTTATTTATAAGCACTTTTCACTCTGACTTCATAATCTTGCACACTAGTATATGTTTTATATGTTTTATAGACTTAGAATAATATTTTACACTTTTCCTGAATTTTCATAATTTTCCATTCTTGTTTGCTATTTTTCTTTATTTTAATCGGTTTTAGGACTTTTAAATAGCTTTTATTGCAAATAAATCGAAAATCTTCAAAAAATAAGTTTTCAATTTTCATAGATTAAGATAAATATAAAAAGCAAAAAATAATTTTTCCAGATTTTTCCTAGTTTAATTTGTAATTTTTAGCAATTTAATTAGTTTTAAATAGTTTTTAAATCATAGAAATTAGAATATAAATCAGAAAAATACAAAATTAGTTTTGAAAATTCTCTTTAGTTATTTTAGATTTTTGAAAAATAGTTTCACAATTTTCCTCTTTATTTTCATATATTTTAGTATTTTAGAATAGTTTTAAAAGTTTAAAATTAGTTTTTAATTCAAATTTATAAAAGAAAAATCAAGAAAATCCAATTTTAAAAATAGTGATAGCATTTATTTAATATAATTTAGCTTTTTAATTTTATTTAATTTGCATTTAAGCCCCTGTAATTTACAAACTTTTTCTTTAGGTATAATTATTCAAAATCCACAAACCTTTTCCCGTTCAATATCACCCGATCACTATATCGTTTGGTTATTCAACAAGACAAACTCGTTGGGACTTAACGACCCGGGAAACACTATACTCTCCGGACTTAATTGCATTGCGTTCTCGGTCGTCGGCTTTTATTACGGTTGACCATTCACGAGTGGTTGACTTGTGTAATAAAAGATAGACCGTTTGGGAGCCAATCATTCATCCTCTCCCCAATCGGTCCTAAATTCGGTCCTAAGCTCAAGCAATCCTTATAGAATCCGAAAATCTTAGCCATAACATAATCTACACCTTTCTCCCTATCCTCATCATTCCTATAATAGGCGACAGGTTTAAGTTCCTTTTCATCATTAGAGTGATGAAAACTTCTCAATCTTAAACGGCATTTGGTAAGCTATGTCATCGGTCTCATCCTTGAATCGCACTACTCCTAACGAGGATTATAGGTCATCCGGTGCTTTCTATGAAAGGTTTTCCTAGAATAACATGGGACAAGCTAGGATTACATGGCGTGCTAATATCATCCACAATTATGAAGTCCGTAGGAAACTTGAAACTACCTACATAAGCGGGCAATCCCTTAATTCTTCCGAAAAATTGCAACTAACATTAGGATCATTGGGGTCTTGCCTAGTTGGAATAGGCTTCTTCAATATCCAATTGTAGTAGGTGCTAGTCATTATGTTGATTGGGGACTTGCGATCAATGTAGGCCTTTGCCACAAAAAGGTATCCTATGCAACATGGTATGTTAAGATTCCAAGGGTTCCCAAACTTGATTCTAGGGCTTTTCCTAACATACATGTGACTGAGGTCACGCACTAAGCGAGGGTGGTGAGATAATTCTTCTTCCGTAGGAAACTTATTGAAATAGTCATTGTCTACTTCATCTACTTCCTCGGTTGTTTCATTATTCTCAAGTGTATGATCCTCTTCGTCGTTTTTTCCATTAGGTTTAACTAAGGCGATGGTATTGACGAATTGAACGTGCTTAGCTAGCTTACTTGGGTCCTTAATCTCTACACCGGAAGGCTCGGGAGTTGAGATAGCATTAACCTTCCTATCACTATTAGTTATGGCTTTCAAAAGGTTGTCTATCTTCCTATCCATCTCGGCTTGTTGTTGGTTAAAGCGGTCCGAGAGCTTAGCTATTTGGGATTCTAGGGATGCAACAAGGTTTTGCAACATCCCTTCGATGTTTTGTTGGTTAGGACCGTTAGGTGGGGGCCATGAAAAATCATTGGAAGTGAATTCCTTGGTTTGTCCCAGTGAAGTCGGGCTTGCCTTTCCATGCCTCTCGGGTTTCATTGAAATTCCTAGGTCCGGGTATTGTAGGGAATCTTCCTCCCGTTCCATTAATACGTGAGGATGCGTAGTCAACGGAAGCATGTTCGGGGGATCGAGTGCAAGTGCGCGTGTTATGAGGATCACAAAAAGGCTCACACGAGGAAGAAACTTTGTTCACATGGTGTGAAGATTTAGGATTTTCGTAGGAACTCGTTAGGAATTTTACTTGATCTTCAAGTTCAATCATCCTACGGTCGGAAGGAGGCAAGGAGATTGCCTTAACGGTTTTGGGCAGCTCACGGGGGTCATCCCAACTTTCTTTGTCATAGAGGGCGAGGTCCTCTATCATACCCCATGATTCTTCCGCGGTGAGATCACTAAGTTTTCCACCGGCCGCTTGGTCAATGGATCGCTTGGTGGGGAAGTTGACATGATCATAGAAAATTTGGACTTGGAGCCAAAGATCAATGCCGTGATGAGGGACTTTATGAAGTAAGTCCTTGAATCGAGTCCATGCTTCGTAGAGAGATTCACCTTGACGTTGTTAGAACATCAAGATGTCATTCCTAAGCTTAGTGGTTCTCCCGGTGGGAAAAATTGAGCAAGGAAGCGAGAGGTAAGATCATCCCAACTTGAGATGGAGCCGTGGGAAGTCGCTCAAGCCAATTACTAGCTTGGTCCCGTGAGAGAATTGGAAGAGACGCAGCGTGGTCTCCGAGTAGTAGCATCAAGGTCGATGGAATCGACAATTTTGAGAAATCCCTCGGATGTCGATTTTGATCTTGAACGAAGTCCATGGAATGCACATCCGTTTTGCACCAACCGGATGGTGTCGGATCGCAGGCCATAGTTTGGGCTTGGTCGGGAAGCTCAATGGTGTTCCTATAGCCCGAGTGGCTTGGTCTTGAGTATTCACCAAGAGTGCGGGCTCTTGGCGGGTCAATTGGTGGTGGGTTGATGAATGGTGGGTGGTTATCACCTTCCATGATGAAAAGTGATGGGGTTACGAACAAAGGTCACGAAGAAGGGGATAGACTAAGAGGAAGCTAAAAATGAGAAAAAAAGTTTACTTGATAGGAATCAAGTAAAGAAACCTAAACGAGGTGGACTACTAACTAGCTATTCTATTCCCGGCAGCGGCGCCAAAAACTTGATAACGCCACACGCGTCGTTCGGGGTCAAAGGAACTTCCTTTCGTCGAGCAAGTTTTTCAACACCCTAGGCAGTGAACCTAATCGTTGTAGTGTAGTATTAGGGTAAGCCACGGGTATTGATATCGTTCTCTAGGGGAATAGGAATGCTAGTGAGAAGTTACTACGCTAAGGTTGTGGTTGAGGAAGATTATTTTTTATCTTTTTATATTTTTTAGGAAAGGAAAGGTACGAATCTCGGGGTTTGAATTTGGAGGGGTTGGTATTGCTACCGATTACTCTACTTATCTAATTATCTAATCTAAGGTGTTTGTAGTCTATGTCTAATTAATGTGTGCTCGTATGATAGTTTAAAGATGTGTTTACTTAGGTTTTACTACTCCTTAATTATCTCCTACTGGTGGTTGAATTGTCACGTCCTTATTCCTAGTTGCGTTGTGTGTCTAAAGTTGTAGGGTATGCTTTTCTCCCTAACTCTTTGAACTTACCAAAGGGTCTCGTCTACAAAACCCACTAGGGATAATAAACTCTTACTCTAAGGCACTCTTTGGATGGTTTAGCTTACAACTACTCAAGGAGTCATATTCTAAGGTTCACAAAGATTTAATCAAGCATTAAGTACACAACGAATGACCTATCGCATTACTAGATCATTAACCAACTAAGATAAGAAACAACCAATCAATATTCAATAATTAAGTTTCATATTCCTAAGCAAACACACAAGTAAATTAGCGGGACATGGAAAACATGCAAGCATACACACAAATAATCAAAGACATAATTGTATTAATGAAGTAAAGCACTTATCTTGGTGTAAGATAGGGTTTGGAACCCTAAAATATTGTACAAGACGACCTTGGTTGGTTTAGGTTTTACTCCAAAAGACTACACACTAAATCTTGAAAAATTCGGATTCTATATATAATATTACACATGCGACGTCGTCATTAGGGTTTCGTCTTGGCAACGTTAGACTTGCAACGGCGTCACCTTATGCTTGTGACGCCGTCCTCTTGACTTCGGCGCGTCTGGATTACATCTAGGCCGTGCGAGTGTGACGGCTACTCTTTTATAACTTGACGTCGTCACTTGAAAATGGGAGTTTGGCTTCGTCCCGTCACAAATATCCTCCGACGCGTCACACTTAACACCGACGCCGTCACCTTATGTTTTCGGTAGCTTTGAGTGTCTCGATTACGACTTTGGCCATTTTCTTCAGATAATCGCGCCTTTTCGTCCAAATAAGTGCCATTCCAAGATTTTGCCTTCAAGAGACCTAAAAGTGAAAAGGAACGATATTAAGCAATAACGGATACAAAAGTGATCAAATAAGGGCTTAAACGACCCCTCAAAAAGGTACCTTTTAAAACCTTATCAGTCAATCATACCAAGCTTTTGGAGCTTGTTTAAGACCGTAAAGGGCTTTCTTTAATTTATAGACATGTTTGGGTTTTTCAAAATCAATGAAGCCCGGAGGTTGAGCTACATATACTTCTTCATTTATGACACCATTTAGAAAAGCGCTTTTGACATCCATTTGATAAAGCTTTAGATCATTAGCACAAGCATACGCAAGAAGTATTCTTATAGACTCTAATCTAGCCACGGGCGTGGGTCTCATCAAAGTATATTCCTTCTTGTTGGTTATACCCTTGAGCAACGAGTCTAGCCTTGTTCCTAGACACGACTGCTTTGCATCTAATTTGTTTTATAAACCCATTTGGTTCCTATTATGGTTTGATTACTAGGTGGAGGGACAAGTGTCCAAACATCATTAGAGATAAATTGATTTAGTTCTTCTTGCATAGCCATTACCCAACTCTCATCTTTTATGGCTTCTTGTGTATTCTTAGGTTCTAAGGTTGAAACAAAACAAAACAAGTTACTTTGGTTTTGAACTTGAGACCTTAATGTTCGTTCGTTTAGTTTTCCTATGACTTTATCTACGGGGTGATCTTTGGATTCTTTAATGTTTATTATTTCATCACTTAGAGGTTATTCTTCTTCACTAATCTTTTTCTTTATTACTATAGCTTCACTTTCTATAATCTCGTCATCTATAAGAGGTGGAGAGGGTTTGGGTGGACTTTCATCAAATTTTATATTTAATGACTCTTCTACCTTCATTGTTTCTTTGTTTAATATGACGTAAGCTTTGCTATTTGGCGAGTAACCTAAAAGATACCTTCGGTTGATTTAGGATCAAATTTTGTAAGGTAATCTTTAGTGTTAAGAATAAAACATTTACTACCAAAGACTCTAAAGTGATTTAACGTGGCTTTTTCCTCGAAGTAACTCATATGGTGTTTTTCCTAAGATAGGTCTAATTAAGACTCGATTGAGTATGTACGTTGAAGTATCAACGGCATTACACCAAAACTTTTGAGGTATGGATTGTTCATTAAGCATGGTTCTACTCATTTCTTGTAAGGTTCTATTCTTTCTTTCTACTACCCCATTCGATTGTGGAGTGCGTGGAGCCGAGAAGTTGTGAGTAATACCATTAGTGTCACAAAAAGCTCCGAATTGCACTTCATTATCGAATTCCCTACCATGATCCGTCCTAATAGACACTATGGGACTTCCTAGTTGTCTTTGGATCTTTTGCTTAATATTTCAAAATAGTTAAAGGTTTCGTTTTGTTCTTTAAAAATTTTGTCCAAGTATACCTAGAATAGTCATCCACTATGACCAAAGTATAGTAGTTGCCTCCATAACTTTGGATAGCGGATGGACCAAATAAATCCATATGTAGTAATTCTAGACACCTAGTTGTGGACACCATGTTTTTAGCTTTATGACTCGAATGAGCTTGTTTTCCTATATTACAAGCATCACAAAAATGATGTTCATATTTTAACTTAGGTAGGTCTCTTACTAGATCTTTGGATGATAGCGATTGAAGAAGTCGCATGTTGGCGTGACCCAATCTTGATGCCATAAGGTCAAGTATCATCCATAGAGGTAAGACATAGTTTGTCCTTAGGTTCATTACCGATTTTAATGACATAGACTCCATGTTTCCTAATTCCTTTTCCTATGGTAATGCCATTTTTAGTATCTTACTACGGTTTCGATAAAAGTACATTGCTCTTTTATCACATATTTGTCCTATACTTAAGAGGTTAAAGTTTAGGTTTTCTCGTGACACACATCGTTAATGGTTAGAGATTTGTTAGAAATCGTACCTTTACCGATGATTCTACTTTGCTATTTCTAAACACCACATTACCTCCATTGAAGGATTCATATGTGGAGAATAGATCCTATTCCGGTCATGTGCCTCGTGCATCCGCTATCCTTGACCCATTCATCGGGTCTAGATCGACCTTTAAGCACACCTAAAACAATAATAAACTCAAAGTTTGGTCCCCATTTGTTCATGGGTCCATTAGTGTTAAACATTCCATTCATGTTAGACATGTATGGATAAGATGAATATGCATTCCATGGAGCAAAGTTTTGAAAATGAAAACCGTTTTGCATGTTTGGATTCCATCCCATTTGATGGTTACTTTTAAACGTTATTAGGTCTCCTAAATGAATTAGGTTTTGAAAAGATGGAGCATTGTTTCTTGCAAAAGTAGGATTATATTTTGGAGGTGGTTGTCTAGTGGTGACATGAGTTGGTTTCTTCCTATTAACTATAACAAACTCGGTTCTAGATGAGGAAGCTACGTTATTGCTATTGTTTGCTACAGACGGATCTACGGATCCCTTTCATACACTATCCGGTTCCCTTTTGGGGATCCGTGGGATCCGCCACAACAATGGGTTGGTTTTCTAGTTCCTTAGCAAATTTTGTTTCTTTACTTTCACTAGTTGATGGATCAAGTTGTTGACTACCTAGACCCTTTTGATTGTTACCGGTTTTAACACCTTCGAGTATTGTATCTAAAGTGTTCGTACTCATTCTAGAAATTTTAGAATCTAAGTTATCCACTTGTGTTTGAAGTTGAGCATAAGTTCACATTCACCACTTGCTATTTTACCCTTTTCTAAACGTTTTAGTTTTGCTTTTAATTCTATGACTTCTTTATCTAAATGTTGATTTTGACTCTTTAAGAGTTTGTTTTGTTAATTAGTTTTAAGCTAATATTGCATAGTTTGTCATATTCATTATGCAATGAGTCGTCATCGAGTCTTTGAACTACTATAGTATTCGTGACATACCTCGTCATTTGCCATGAGACAAATTTCTTCATCCTCCTCGTCGCTCATTCCCCATGTGCCGCTCACGAACGCTTTTGATCATCCCGTTTGGGACACTTACTAATAAAGTGGTTTGGGTCCCCACATTTAAAGCAAGTACGATCATCCTTTGGCTTCGTCCTCTTTGCTTTTCCGAAAGCCTTTCTTATCGTCATATGGTTGTTTGACGTATCTTCCTTTCTTCTAAAGAACTTTTAAAGTCCCTCACCGCCATCGCGTACTCTTCGTCGTCACTACTCGAAGAGGAGTTCTCCTCATCGCTCGTAGCCTTTTTGGCTTTAAGCGCAAGAGATTTGTGTCTCTTTTCACCTTTGAAGCTTGAGAATCTTTAGCAAGGACAAGCTCGTAGACTTTCGGGTTGCCTATGAGTTCATCGAGGTGAGAATTGTCAAATCTTTTGACTCTTGATCGCATCACCTTGGATCTCCACTTCGATGGAAGTGCCCTTAGATATCTCCTAACATGATTACGGCTAGAAAAAGATTCATCAAGTGCTTGTAAAGATGTAATAATAGTATTAAAGTTAGCAAATGAATGATCTATAGTTTCCTCATCCGATATTGAAAATTGTTCATATTGTTGAACAAATAAATCAATTTTATTATTTTTAACTTGTTGGTTGCCTTGATGAGTTACAACTAAAGAATTCCAAATTTCTTTAGAGGTTTTAAGCATAGAAATTCTTTCAATTCCTTTTCGGTAAAACATTATATAAAACCATTTTGCTTCACTATTTTAGAAAGCTTTTTCTTCATTTCATCGTTTAGTTTATCATGAGGTATGTGAACTAAATTTCCTTTATCATCATTTGAGGTAGCCTCAAAATCACCTTCAACAATAATGTACCAAAGATCAATATCTTTAGACTTCACATATGTTTTGAATCTATTTTTCCAATAAATAAAGCCATTAGTTTCAAGTAGTGGTGGTCGTTGCATAGATTGCCCTTCCTTATAATTTTCAGAACGCATAGAGATCGAAAAGTTTTTAAAATACAATTTTATTTTAAAACTTTTATAAACTTAGCTCTTGATGCCAATTGTGGAAAACTAGAAGGGGGGGTTGAATAGTTTTGCCGATTTTACATTAGTTTCAAAAACTTTTAGATTCGTTGATATGTGAGATCTTGTGGATGTGGAGAGAGTATAGATCTAATGATAAAGTAAGTAAATAAAGTAAAGCGAAGGGAAAGAAAAGACACAACCGATGTATAGTGGTTCGGCTACAAGGACACCTTCCTTGCCCTACTCCACTCCCCGAGTCACCTACTCGAGTTCAAGCACCATGTCAACAAACTCCTTCACTTGGCGGAGAAGCCTTCACAACGTTGCTTACACTTTTTCGGTACAAAGCTAGATACCGAGTCCGTAACACGGTGGACCAAACCAACACGACTATTACACAACAAATATGTGAAATATCAAATACAAGATCTTCGCTGTAAATCTTGCGGAGTGACAAATCAATCAAGGACCCTTGCTTGGATGACTTGTAGAATGCTCGTGATCTCGCCTTAGAAGGACCTATATGAGGATCACAATAGAAAGAAAGAAGAATAACTCTCTAGATCAAGTGATCTATATGTTAGAATAGAATGAGAGTGTATGATAGATTTGGTAAGAAGAGGGGTAAGTAAGAATGAAGAAATGGCTCTCTATTTATAGGAAAATTCCTTCACTGTTCCCATGGATCCCATGGATCCCTTCCACAAGGGATCCGTCTAGTGTAATCCTAGGGATCCGTGGAACGCTCCTCTTTGCCCATGGGTTTTTTGGTTATGGGTCATGGGTTGGTCCATGGGTTATCTTTAGATTCAATGTATCTAAGTATACATTGTATCAAGTCTCTTTGGGTATGGGTTAAGATCCATGGGTTATGGTCCATGGGTTATGATTTTTACCCATCCTAATAAACTATTACAACAAATGCTTAATTACTACATTTTTGTATTTAAATGGCTATATGTAAATGCTTTACAAAACTAACATGTATCCTTTATAATTATACTTAAGATAACATTATATTTGTTATCAACAAAACACAAAGAGATCGCAAAATATTAATAAACGGTTTTACGGTTTATTTGTATTAACAAATGTCACGGCATGGAAGGTTTTCGATGTTGGGTTCTACTGGCCTACTATTTTTCGGGACGTTAAAAGATTGGTTCAGACGTGTGATGCATGCCAACGATCGGGAAACATTTCGCGAAGGGATGAATCACCTCAGAATTACATCCAGGTCTGCGAAATATTCGATGTTTGGGGTATTGACTTCATGGGACCTTTCCCATCATCCGGAGGAAATGAGTACATTCTCGTAGCTATCGACTATGTATCCAAATGGGTGGAGGCCCAAGCCCTTAGAACTAATGATGCGAGAGTAGTCATTCATTTTCTTAAAAAGCTCTTCGCACGATTCGGGATTCCCAAGGCATTGATCAGTGATAGAGGAACCCACTTTTGCAATGCTCAAATGGAGAAGTATGGCGTTCCACATAGATTTTCTACTGCATATCATCCTCAGACGAATGGACAAGTGGAAAATACAAATTGGGCATTAAAGCGGATACTTGAAAAAATGATCCACCAGAATAGGAAAAATTGGGCATTCAAAATGGATGAGGCACTCTGGGCATTCAGAACTGCTTACAAAACACCTATCGGAACAACCCCTTTCGCTTAGTATACGGAAGGCGTGCCACCTCCTATTGAACTTGAGCAAAAGCGTCTTGGGCACTTAAGGCTGTAATATGGATTATTCTCAAGCGGTCAAATAGGTTCTTCTGACTTCAAGAACTGGATGAACTAAGGTGGAAGCTTAGAATCGTCGATCACATACAAAGAAAGGGCAAAAAATGGCATGATCAACGAATAAAGAATCCTAAAGAGTTTTGGAAGGAGATAAGGTGCTCTGTATAATTCAAGGCGAGACTATTTCCGGAAAACTCAAATCGAGATGGTATGGACCTTTTCAAGAAAGAAGCGGATGAGCAATGGTGCCGTGGTGCTCTTGGACCACGATGGAAGGGAATTTACCGTAAATGGACAACGTGTGAAACATTATCAGTTAGATAATAATGAAATGGTGAACGAGGAAGATATTGTTTTAGAAGAAGGTGGTGGTAATAAAGTCACGTAAGAGCACAACTACGAGTCTAGCTACAAGACTCATAAATAAAGAAAAGCGCTTCGTGGGAGGCAACCCATGCTTAATTGTTTGCTTGTTTGTGTCATATATCTTTTATTGATTGTCTATTCTCATGTTTAAATTTGTAAAAATGCTTTATTTTGTTTTTAACCTCGTCTTAATCACATATAAAGGTATTTTACATAAAGGATAAGTGTAGGGAGGATTACACACGTTTTCAAAAGAAACGTAAACATGAGAATTTCAATTAATTAAAAGATATACATGTGTGTTTGTTCGAGTCAAATGCTTGTATCGAGTCATAATGGATGTTTTGCAGAAAATTTTTCCAGATTTTAAAGATGTAAATTTTCCGAATTTTTCCGTAAAATCGCAGACCGCTTTTTGTCGGGATAACTGACGGCGTCAGATCGCAACCGACGGCGTCGTGAAGGAGTAAAACAACATATTACTTTTTCTCATTTTCCGAGCTACTTATAAATTTTGGAATTTTCGGTCTTAATTTTCCGAAATTTCAGTAAACATCCATTCCACAAGCATTATATCCTAGTTTAGTAGAGTCTTCTATATATTATTACCGCGATTTTACGCGAAGGTTTCGTTTGTTTTCTTCAAGTGTGCGGGTTTTATTTATCAAGAAGAAGATACATAAGGTTGGAAGGAACTTTTCACGATACATTCTTCTTGGAAAGGATTTAACCAATACTTTACACACGGATCCTACCGAGCTAATCGGGGAGTATTAGTTTCTTCGTTTTAATTACCTTCTATTATCATAACTTTGATACTTTCGGAGAACATTGGGGACAATGTTCAGTTTAAGTGTAGGGAGGGAAAATAAAACGGGAACTTTGAAACTATGGTTATCCTTGATTATTTGCTTTGTCCAATTTTATTTGTGTAATAAACCATGAGAAAATGTCGGTTAGGGTAATTTTGGCACCAAATTTAAAATTTTTCATGACATATAGGAGTGGGCCATTAGTCTTAACAAAAGCGTCTCACGGATAGGAAGTTACATGACTAGCACAAAAACCCTTTACCACCTAAATTCCACCCAAAATGTGAGGATCACCCTTAGATTAGTAGGAATTAAAGCATTAATCTTTAATGCTTAGTGTGTGAACCGGTAGTATAATAGATTCTAGAACTTGTTTTGTGATGCATCCCGAGATCGCTAGTAAGACTACACTTGTGTAGTTAAGAATAGTTAAATGATAAGAGGCATTAGGATAACCCTTGTTTGATACCCGTAATATAATTGCTTCTTCTACATCGGTTGAGTAATTCCCCCGCACCCTTGCGTTATACTCATATTTAGTACACGATACCCCTAGTTAACCCCTCAGAGCCTATCCTTTTCGCGGTTCTCGTGATGTTTCGGTTTTCCGGAATATCAATAAAGAGCATTGTTTACACCCCACCCCCAAATGTACACCCAAATCGCCTTAGCCTACCTTGTATGCACTCACTTTTAGTGCATTATTGTTATCACCCTAAAAACCCTTAGTTCCATTATCTAGTTACTTGCATAAGTTGCTAAGTCGAGTCATATCCTTTGTATACAGTTTTGGGACGATTGGGACTCATGGGAAAAGTTAAAGTTTATGAAATGACGGGAAGGGAACGTTAAATTCAAATTCCCTTTATTTGCGTAATAATGTACTCCAAGTGTTTTGATCTTTTCAATTCGGGTCAAATTAGTGTTAGAGTAATAAAAACTCAAGTGTAGGGATGTGCCTATAAATCCCTATCATTTTAATGTTACCGTAGAGAATGGTAGAGTAAAAGTGTATAGAAAAAAAAATCAAAAAAAATTAGAAAAAGAGAAAAAAAAAATTGAGTGTTGAAAAAAAAAAAAAAAAAAAAAAAAAAAAAAACATACGGGCTACCATCCTACATCTATCCTTTAAATTTATGTTTGTTTGTTTCAGTTATCTAGAGTTTAGAGTGTCGAGTCTTGGCCTAGCAACGCATTCTTCGTATGCTTGTAACATAAAGATTTTTGACTTGCCACCACTAAATAGCCTATCCCACCAAACCCTTTGTTTCCCTACCGTAAGCCTAACATTACAACCCTTTAAAAGACCTCTTTGATAGTCTTTCCTAGGTGCTTACGCCAAAGCGATGGAGGTTTGATCTATTCTCAAGCCTATGGTAATCTATGAACTAGGACCGTTAATGAGTGTTTATCTTCCATTTCCAACTTGTTATATTTCATATACACCCGAGAGATGAGTACCCAAACACCCCATGTGAGGTGCTAGTATGTAATTCCGTGCTTGTTATGACTTTTGTGGGGCTTATATGTGTTGTGGATTGTTCTAAACCAATGCTTCATAACCCTAACTTATAAATTAATTGGCAAAGCACATTTGTTTGAGGACAAGCAAATACCAAGTGTAGGGATATTTGATAAGGTTTAAAATGTACCTTTTGAGGGTCGTTTAAGCCCTTATTTGATCACTTTTGTATCCGTTATTACTTAATATCGTTCCTTTTCACTTTTAGGTCTCTTGAAGGCAAATTGTTGGAATGGCACTTATTTGGACGAAAAGGCGCGGATATCTGAAGAAAATGGCCAAAGTCAAGAATCGAGACACTCAAGTCTTTGAAACACAAGGGGACGGCGTCAGTGTTATCTGCGACGCCGTCGGAGCACATGTTGTGACGATACAAGAGCTAAATTGCTTATTTTCAAGTGACGGTGTCGCTTTAAAAGAGTAGGTCGTCGCAACTCGAGACGGCTTAGATTTGATCCAGACGGCGTCGAGGTCAAGAGACGGCGTCACAAGCATAAGGTGACGCCATCGCAAGACTAACGTGGCCAAGACGAAACCCTAATGACGGCGACCCGACGGCGTCACAAATCATAAGGTGACGCCGTCGCGAATGTAATCTTATATATAGAATCCGAATTTTTTTAGTTTTCAGTGTGTAGTCTTTTGGAGTAAAAACCTAAACCGAACCAAGGCTGTCTTGTACAGTATTTTAGGGTTCCAAACCCTATCTTACACCAAGATAAGTGTTTTACTTCATTAATTTAATTATGTCTTCAATTATTTGTGTGTATGCTTGCATGTTCTCCATGTCCGGCTATTTTACTTGTGTGTTCGCTTAGGGTATATGAAACTTAACTATTGAATATTGATTGGTTATCTCTTATCTTAATTGTTAATGATCTAGTAATGCGATAGGTCATTCGTTGTGTAGTTAATGCTTGATTAATCTTTGTGAACCTTAGACTATAACACCTAGAGTAGTTGTAGGCTAAACCATCCAAAGAGTACATTAGAGTTAGAGTTTATAAATCCTAGAGATTTTGTAGACGAGACCCTTTGGTAGTTTCAAAGATTTAGGGATAAACGCATACCCTACGACCTTAGACACACAACGCAATTAAGAATAAGGACGTGACAATTCAACCATCAATAGGAGATAATTAAGGAGTAATAAAACATAAGTAAACACATCTTTAAACTATCATACGAGCACACAATAATTAGACATAGACTACCCTCACCTTAGTTAATTAGATAATTAGATAGTAGAGTAATCGGTAGAAATACCAACCCCCCCCCCACCAAATCCAAACCCCGAGATTCGTACTTTTCCATTTTCCTAAAAAACATAAAAAGATAAAAGATAATCTTCCTCAACCCCAAACTTAGCGTAGTAACTCCTCACTAGCATTCCTATTCCCCTAGAGAACGATATCAATTCCCGTGGATTACCCTAATACTACACTACAACGATTAGGTTCACTGCCTAGGGTGTTGAAAAACTTGCTCGACGAAAAGGAAGTTTCTTTGACCCCGAACGACACGTGTAGCGTTATCAATATGCACGACTAATATTCGAGTCGGATCACCTATGCTAATGTTGGTACAAAATGTTGAAATACCGATAATCTAGTCGAGCTGAGATCGAGAGTATCGACTACATAACAGCTCGACCTCAAACATCAATATTGATACTCATTGAAATCTAAGTCTAGAGTCTAGTCAAGTTTCCGGTTTGACAATGTTCGACTTTGATAACATCAAATTATCCTGAATATTAAGTGTCAATTTCCCCCGATAATGCTTGTAATTTATATCATTTATATGGATTTACGCTTGTTTTCCATTATATTCCACTTTCAGGTAAATTACGAGCATTGGAGCTAAAGAGACGCGGAATTGGAGAATTATTAAAGATTTATCATAGTATGCTCACTTTGAAGAAGTTACGGCGTAACTAATCTCTCACATTACGCCGTAACTAAAGTGTGACTCAGAAAGCCAACTCATCAGAAGATTACGGCGTAACTCTCCCAAAAGATTACGACGTAACTATATTAGGTCAAATGAGGTTCTGCGCCGCTGATAATTACGCCGTAACTCGTGCATAAACTACGGCGTAACCAAGAATTATTGAAGATACGGCGTAACCACTTCTAAGGTTACGCCGTAACTAGCAGATCTAGTGCAATTTACGAAGAAATAGATGATTACGGCGTAACTATTTTATTAGTTACGCCGTAACCAAGATCTGGTCTATAAGTACCCCACAATTTCCAGCATTTCAAAGCATCCCATTTCACACACCACAACCAAAGAACGCGGGAAAAAGCCAAAGGCAGGTCTAGAGGAGCATACGGAGCTATCTCCAAGGGATAAATCACTCCCCTACGATAAGCATTAGCATTTTATCTTTTCTTTACTTTCGATTCATGTATTTCGTAACATTAAATATTGAATTGATTTGTATGGTTAATATGAGCGGCTAAGCACCTCTTGGTGTTGGCCTAGTTATGATTCCTTAATTGTTTTGTTTACGTTTACATTACTTTCAGTATAATTATTTCTAAGTGTATGCATGCATAGTTTATTGGTAGCTACCCTTGTTTGATGAGTTTTGAATGGCGGTAGAGGCTAGTTGCTTAGGATATATGACCAATCGACCCTAAGTGAGTAGGCGAGACGGGAAGGGTAAGATATGACCAACCGACGACCCTTTCTACTTGTGCGATTTGATCAACTGATCACCCACCGTTTGCATGAACTTAAGAATTAGGGGTGAGTGTTTAAGTTGCTAACGCCCGGCACTCACTATTATAAGTCTAGCATGTAGCGGAACTTAATGACTCGGCTTAGGGACCGGGAACAAGCGGAATTATGAAGGGACACTGACTTATCTAGTGGTGGCATCTTTCTTTGATAGGGCGAGGCGAATTGACCAAATGTCGTCCTCTAGACTTTGACCCCACCAAGTATTTGGAAGTAATTAGGCGTAGACATTACTAGCTAGGATGAATAACTAGGTTAGCACCACTCTCCTCTATTGATTACACCTTTGCCTTTATTTTCTTTATTAGTTAATTAATTAAATCATCTTAAAATCATGACACCTAGACTTAGTATTAATCCAACACACATAGCTCTTGGGACGACCTCGGTTTTACCGAATACTACACTACACACGACCGGGTACACCGCCTGTTAGTGCATTAGGGTAGACCATAGGTATAACGAGACATTATAAATATTAAAACCTGGTCAGTAAAACATGCATCAAGTTTTTGGCGCCGCTGCCGGGGAGTTATATTAGGATTGCTATTAAGTCTTTTATTTTTGTATGTTTTAAAATTTTCTCAATTTCTCACGATCACTTTTCAAGTTTTCAGGTACCATGGAAGTTGTTAACATTGATGACCTCACTCTTGAGGAATATTTGGCGTTGACGAGAGCAGAACAAGGGTCGGGGCTCGTAAGACCGATAATTGGAGCTGATGTCCGTTTCGAAATTAAAGACCAATTTATGAGGGAGCTTCGTGCTAACCCTTTTTCTGGAAATAGGGACGAAGATGCGTATGAGCACGTTGAAAATGTCCTATACATCGCAAGCCTTTTCAACATTCTGGGTGTGTCTCATGGCGTTGTTATGCTAAGGATATTCCCCATGACTCTTACTGGGGCTGCCAGAAGATGGATTGAAAATTGCCCGCTGGGGCAGTTAATACTTGGGCTCTACTAAAGAAGCACTTCATCCAGAGGTATTGCCCTCTGTCGAAGATTTATAACCAGCTCTTGGAAATCCATAATTTCAAGCAAGAAGACGATGAAACGTTGTATCAAGCCTGGGATAGATACAACGATCTCCTTTACAAATGTCCTACACATGATCTGAACAACCAGCAAAAAGTCAACATCTTCTACAAAGGAATCAACGTAACTACAAGACAAATGCTTGACTATCAAGGACCAATCCCGAACATGACTCCTACTCTAGCAATTGAAGCCATTCAAAAAATGGCTGATCATTCTAAAAAATGGCACGATGGAGGATGCAAAAGAAACCAAGGCGAAAGTTTTGATGGAATTGCGGCCATAACTAACAAGCTAAAAAATCTAGGTCGAGATATGCTAAAAATCAAAGAAACTGTTCATGCCATCCAAGTTGGTTGCGAAAGCTGTGGGGGAGGACATCTAACTAAGAATTGTCCTAACATTGACGAAGAAAATACGATCGAAGAAGCTAAATATGGATAAAATCGACCATTCTACGGGGATAATCGTAATGGCTATCGTGGAAGACCCCCACCATATTATGAGCGTAGTGAAAGAAGAACTAACTTGGTGGAAATGATTAACAAGTACCTTGTGGATTCGACCAAGAGACAGAAAGAGCAAGAAGAATGGCTGAAAAACTTCCAAGCTAATACAAACAAAAGCCTTTCTAGCCATGACGTATCACTAAAGAACTTGGAAACTATAATTGGGAAGCTTGGTGACGAGGTACAAAAGAGAAATGGGGCACAAAAGAACAAATCTACAGTATGTAAAGCCGTATTTTCTAAAAATGACAAATCCTCCGATGAGTATAATAGAAACAATGATACTGAAGGCAGAAGAGAGCTACGCTATAACCAAACATCAGAGTTACGGCGTAACCAGAACATAAGCAATGAAAAGTCTACCAAAGTTGACAACTCTAAAAGGAAGAATCATTTGTGTAAGGCTATTGCAATTGACGATGGAGAGTGTTACAGCTTATGGGACTCTTGTGACCCTTGGAAGACCTGCGATGGTGGGGTCGATAAGGAGAGGGTTAATGATGACAGATACATGTGGACTACACTTAACGATGAAGAAAGATTATCCAAGTTCTCAATTAACGAAGTGGAAGGACCACCTATCAAGCATTACTGCAGACCCTTACTAATCACGGAAGATGAGTTCACACAAGCATGGACGACTTGCAACCCCTTTTGTGAGTATTGCAACGGAGGAGGCAATGTTAAAAACGAAGTTTGGATATGCCCACATGAATCGGGAAGACATGACGTTAATTTTGGGGACCTATCATTCAGAGATTGGTACTCAGTAAGGTTCGGTGACGCAATAATTAATTCAGTCTTATTGAGAAATCTAGAGCTCAAATATGAAAAACATATTCTTCAAAGAAATACCATTAAGCCTCTCAACGATATTCCTTCTGGCAATAACGATGACGAAGGAACTCAAAGTCATTGGTGTGAGCAAATTAAAACCACTGACAAAAATGTTTGGGCTTCCTGCAACCCTTTTGATTATGAATGTAACGGGAGAAGCAGCATTGAGAGAGCTGGGGAAGACGAGTTCCTATGGACCTCGACTAATGACTCGGAAAGAACAGAATTGCCTTGGCCAGATGATCTAGGATTCGACGATTGGGTCAGAATCAAATACGGAAAAATTGACGCGCTAACTAAGGAGAAAATCTGGAATGGGTGTATGAGTAAAGATCAACCAAACAATAAAGTTCCAAATGGAGAATCAGATAATGACACCGAGGATTCATCAACGAAGGAAAAAGAGGAATGCAAACAAATGCTCGTGGAAAATTTACTCGACGATAAACCTTTTAATGATACCGATTCTGACGATGATGATTTTGATTACCTCGAACTACAGGAGGAAGATGGATTCATTGATCCCGATGATGAAGCACATGAGAAGAGAAGATGCAAACTACGTGGCATTTCGTATAAGAGGCCGCCACCGTTTATAGCCGAAAAGTATGAGTTCACTTGATACCACTTGGGGCCGGAGGAAAAATTTTGCAAAATTCTGAAGATCGAGACTAAAGAATACCTCCGCACTACCACAAATGTCGCTTGGGTCAGACACAACTTAATGAAGGACATGGAGGAAGTTGGCCAAGTCCAAAGGCCGCCATAAAGCCCCGAGGCTCTGAGTCTAACTTAAAGACTCGTAAATAAAGAAAAGTGCTATTTCGAGAGACAACCCGAATTATCCCTTTTTTTTATTTTATTTCCATTTCTGTGGGTTTTGTGTTTTTAACCATTTTTCGAGGCGAAGAGTGATTCTTTGCTTGCGAAGATCTTTGATCGACTATAGTTACTGGCGTAACTCATCTAAGTGGTTACGCCGTAATGAACCCTTTGCAAACAAAACTTGGATGCATCACCAATTACGTCGTAATTCCATCTCGATGGTTACGCCGTAGCTACACTCTTGCAACAGATGCGGGTTTTGCCTAGTTACGGCGTAACTCCTCTAAGAGTTACGACGTAACTATCCTCTGATACTTCTTTCATTTTAAACACAATAACCTTGTATTAGTATTTTAAATGAACTTTGTGGGTGTGTTCCAGTAAACCCTCACGAAACTTCACTCGTCCACTTGGGACACCAAGTGGTTTAAAACTTGTTGCATATGCTAAATGCAACCGTGATTCCTACGAAAGTGAGTTAGGTTTATTTTTCATTTTCTTTTTAGAATTATTCTTGTCGGTAGTGTGATTTCGTGGATTGAAAGCTTGCTCGTGGATGCTTATCTGAAGGCACGACTCTTTTCGTGGGCCTTCTTTCTTTTTGGAGCAAATTTGAGGGACATTCTCGCCTAATTCTACTTTTCTCTTCACCTTTATTTAACGCTTAGTACAAAGGGACTTTGTACAATTCAAGTGGGGGACGGAATAGAATTATCTCTTGAACTTTATTTTGCCCTCGTTTTCTAGTTTATTTCAAAAATTATGCCATTTTAAAATTTTGACATGTTTTTCTTAACCTAACTAGATTAGACCTTAGCCGAGCACATACAACCCTTGATATTATATGGTGAGATTAGCCTTATCCGTTTCCAATATTTTACCCCAAATCCACCAAAATTATGAGTGTGCCGGTAGCTTGTGAACTTTAGAACTTGGCCTTTGCATCATTTCGAGACCATAGACGAGGTATGTTGAGTTAGCTCGATGTATTTGGACTTTTCAGTTTAAGAAGGCAGTATTATAAGATTATCACCCAAATAGCCTACCATCGTGTGTATATCGATTAGTCACCTCGACTTCTTGACCCCCATGTGAAACCATTTTGTTGCACTCGCCTTTAGTGCAAGATACCCCTAGATACACCCATCTGAGCCATTCATTTCATTTTGTTAACCCAATATATTGTTTCGATACACCTATACACCTTAGCCTACCCTGTAGTCTTTATTTGTGATTGAGAAGTCATCATTTGCCTAAGTTCAAGGTTCAAGTGGAAAGGTTTGGGAATCACGCTTTCGTCGACGACATATTTTTAAAGATCATTGAAGACCCCCCAAATTCCCGTTGTTCATCTCAAGTGGGGGGGGTGTTATGTTTAGTTGTTATATTTATGTTGAAAAAAAATATATATGTTATTTAGTTTATTGTAAAGTGCGATGTTATAAGCACTATGTTATGAGCTTTATATAGATTTAGTATAGAGGAGGTCACCTCGGTCACATTCGAAGATTGGAGTTGGTTAGTGTCCCAACAGTTGAAGAAAAGGTAGTGTGCCCATCATGACGTTCTCTAATGACACATCTACCTAGTATTTCATGATCCGGTTTCTTAACTTCAAAGCTTGAACTTTGGGCGGACGGTAAGTGGTGATGACTTGGTTATAGATTTAGACTATCTGCTTGATTTTTATTTTACACCATTTATATATCCCATGTCTTATCCTACCCTGTAGTCATGAAGCATGTCTAGGTGATGCAGCGAGCAACCTTTGGTGTCTTGGACATGGATTTGGTCATGTACTATTGGTTTTGTCCACTTCGCCGTGACATGTTAGTAATGACAAGTCACCCTTAACCTTTGTCGTGTCTACCCACATTGCCTTCGAAAAATCTTTAGCCCTTAACTCTAGTGGTGGAGATTTGTGTAACCGCCAATCTTATCATAGAATACATGCTATGACTGTGCGATTGAGTGATCACCCTGAAATTGACACTTAGAATAGTTGAGAGATTTGAGTATTTCGTTCCCATTTCGTGAGGTGTTCGGCTTTGTTTTATTCTAGCATAAGGGATTTGTAAACTTATATTTCCCACGTAATGGGAGATATCTTTTTAGTAATCTATCTAATAAGGTCTACTTGAGGGCAAGTAGAGTTCAAGTGAGGGGATATTTGATAAAATCAAATTATCCTGAATATTAAGTGTCAATTTCCCCCGATAATGCTTGTAATTTATATCATTTATATGGATTTACGCTTGTTTTCCATTATATTCCACTTTCAGGTAAATTACGAGCATTGGAGCTAAAGAGACGCGGAATTGGAGAATTATTAAAGATTTATCATAGTATGCTCACTTTGAAGAAGTTACGGCGTAACTCATCTCTCACATTACGCCGTAACTAAAGTGTGACTCAGAAAGCCAACTCATCAGAAGATTACGGCGTAACTCTCCTAAAAGATTACGACGTAACTATATTAGGTCAAATGAGGTTCCGCGCCGCTGATAATTACGCCGTAGCTCGTGCATAAACTACGGTGTAACCAAGAATTGTTGAAGATACGGCGTAACCACTTCTAAGGTTACGCCGTAACCAGCAGATCTAGTGCAATTTACGAAGAAATGGATGATTACGGCGTAACTATTTTATTAGTTACGCCGTAACCAAGATCTGGCCTATAAATACCCCACGATATCTAGCATTTCAAAGCATCCCATTTCACACACCACAACCAAAGAATGTGGGAAGAAGCCAAAGGCAGGTCTAGAGGAGCATACGGAGCTATCTCCAAGGGAGAAATCACTCCCCTACGATAAGCATTAGCATTTTATCTTTTCTTTACTTTCAATTCATGTATTTCGTAACATTAAATATTGAATTGATTTGTATGGTTAATATGAGCTAAGCACCTCTTGGTGTTAGCCTAGTTATGATTCATTAATTGTTTTGTTTACGTTTACATTACTTCCGTATAATTATTTCTAAGTGTATGCATGCATAGTTTATTGGTAGCTACCCATGTTTGGTAGTTTTGAATGGCGGTAGAGGCTAGTTGCTTAGGAGATATGACCAACCCGACCCTAAGTGAGTAGATCGAGGCGGGAAGGGTAAGATATGACCAACCCACCACCCTTTCTACTTGTGCGATTTGACCAACCGATCATCTACCGTTTGGATGAACTTAAAAATTAGGGGTGAGTGTTTAAGTTGCTAACGCCGGGCACTCACTATTATAAGTCTAGCATGTAGCGGAACTTAATGACTCGGCTTAGGGGACCAGGAACAACTAGACTTATGAAGGGACACCTGACTTATCCAGTGGTGGCATCTTTGCTGATAGGTTAGGGCGAATTGACCAAATGTTGTCCTCTCGACTTTGACCCCACCTGAAGTAATTGGAAGTAATTAGACGTAGACATTACTAGCTAGGATGAATAACTAGGTTAGCACCACTCTCCTCTATTGATTACACCTTTGCCTTTATTTTCTTTATTAGTTAATTAATTAAATCATCTTAAAATCTGTGACACCTAGACTTAGTATTAATCCAACACACATAGCTCTTGGGACGACCTCGGTTTTATCGAATACTACACTACACATAACCGGGTACACTACCCGTTAGTGCATTAGGGTAGACCATAGGTATAACGAGACATTATAAATATTAAAACCTGGTCAGTAAAACCTGCATCAGACTTGGTAGCGCATAATTTAAGTACATATTGTTAGTCATGTATTTAGTATGTCCTGTGAGTCTTTTTATGCTTTGTTTGGGCTAAGGCCCATATGTCTCTTGTTAGGGTTAGCCAACTATATATTGTATTATTCGGTTGTGGAATGAGATACAGAAAACACTTTACCTTCCTTCATGGTATAAGAGCCTAACCCTAAAATCATAACCGATCCTTAATTTTTTTCCAGTCGATCGTTGGTATTACAGGATAACCAGTCAACTTGTTTACATTGTTGTTGCTTGGTCGATAGTTGGTTGAAGTTGAGAACCAGTCAATCGTTGGTATTACTGCTCGTGTAGATTGGTTGAATTTGAGACCAGTCGGTTTGTTTTGTTGCTTCAACTATCAATACTAGTCAACTGTTCCTAGGTATTTACTTTGCTTTTTACTACAAACCCTACACCTACAAGTATATATTCGTACCTCCTTAAAAACCCTACTACCCCAACTTCATCATGACTGAACAACCCTTACCCCCTACTCCACCCATCATATTGCTTTCGGATAAGCTTATGACGATTACCAACCTTAACCAACTCGTTCCCGTAAAGCTAGACATTGATGAGATGAACTATACGTCATGAGTAAAATTTTTCATGCATCTTTGTCGTGGTAATGGTATTTTGGAACATATTATTGGCAAGGATGAAGCTACGAAAAGTGCTACCCCTCCTCCGGATGTAGAGTGGGTGAAGATTGATACTATTATCCTCTCTTGGATCTTTGTGACATTGTCCTTAACAATTCAAGCGCGCCTTGTTGTTGATAATCCTCAAACAGCGAAAGAAGCATGGGATCTTCTTGCTTTGATCTTCCATGATAACAAACATTCTCTCTCTATTGCATTGAACGTCGAATTGTGTGCTTTAAGGCTAGGGGATTTGAGTATCGATGCTTACTTTCGTAAGATCGAAAACATTCCCACTGTTTTGAAGAGCATAGGTTCTCCAATTAGTAATGATGATATTATTACTTTTGCTTTGGAAGGGTTGCCCACAAAGTTTGATCACGTTGCTACTATCATTGCTCATTGTGAAGTTTTTCTCGACTTTAAGATGGTTCGTTCTATGCTAACTACGGAGGAGATGCGGTTAAAGTCACGGGCAGAAGATACGTTTGTCGATCCTACTTCCTCATCACCCGTGGTTTTGTTGGCTAACTCGGGTTCTAATGTTTGGCGTTCTACTACGAAAAAGGTACATAAACCATGATTCAATTTTAATAAGGGTGCTTGTCGTTTTGGTTCGTATTGCAAATTTCTTCACAATGGTGTTCATGGTAACGCCTCTTTATCAATCACCAATGGCAATCAACATTCTGTTACCTCCACATCTTCTTTGTCACAAAACGAGTTAAAGACTTTACAAGGTTTGTTAGCTAAGCTAGGGTGTCATGATACTACTCTTGGTACATTGCAAAATAACATGTCTTCTGTTAATAATTTATGTGGACTTCATGCATTGCAAAGTAATACACATATTGTTACTCCTTCGTCTGGACTTCATGCTATGCACACTAATCAACCCACTGTGTACCATGTGGCCCACACATATGGACCATCATCAGGTTTTTCAAGCCCACCCACGGCCCAACAGTCACAGCCCACTCCCTTTTATCCTATGACAAATTCAGTACCATACGATTCATATGGTTTGGGGGGTTCACTGGGTACGACCGGTTCACATCAGGGGTCATTGAATACCCCTTTGGCAGGTCAGTAGATGCAAGGTCCTGTAACCCCTCATTTTCAGCCGGTTACTTTGGGATGGGGGGAGTCCAGTTGGTTTGACCGGTCCACCACAGGGTTCAATGCCTAATAATGTTGTTGGACCACAACCTTTTTCCTCTGGTCAACAGTTGGGTGTCGCTGGTCAACACGCACCTTCTGGTCAACAGTCGAGTCAAACTCCGGGCAAAGAGATGATTTTACCAAGTGCTTTTAATGCGGTAGATCTTCAGGATCCCACCGCAGGTAACTGGAATATGGATACAAGTACGTCTTCTCATATTAATGAATCTGTCAATTGTCTTAGTGATGTTTTAAATTCGTTCATCTACCCATCTGTTGCGGTTGGTGACGGGCATTATATTCCCGTTGTCAACTCTGGCCATAACATCTTGCCTACACCCCATCGACCTCTTTATTTAAACAATGTCTTAATTACTCCTAATATTGTCAAAATTTTGATCTTTGTTCGTCAGTTTATTCGCAATAATTATTGCACTGTTGAGTTTGATCCTTTTGGTTTTTCTGTTAAGGACTTTCAAACGCGTCGGGTGCTGCTCCGCTGTGATAGCAATGGAGATCTTTACCCTGTCACTCAGCCTTCCATAATTCCGCATGCTTTTCTTACAAGTCAATATACGTGGCACTAACGTCTTGGACATGTAGGAAGTGAAGTGTTACGTTGTGTCCTTTCAAGTAATTCTATTTCGTGTAATAATGAGAAGTCTCCCGCTCTTTGTCATGCTTGTCAGCTTGGCAAACACGTGAAACATCCATTTGTTAGTTCTAATAGTTTGGTTCAGTATTCCTTTGATATTGTACACTCAGATTTGTGGACTTCCCCAATTTTGAGTCTTTTTTGTTTCAAATACTATGTTTTATTTTTTGACCATTATTCACATTCTGTTTGGGTTTATCCAATAGTTAATAAATATAATGTTTTTTTTTTCTAAATTTATGGTGTTTTGTACCTTTATTCGTACTCAATTTAAATGTGAAATCAAGTCATTTCATTGTTATCATGGTGGTGAATTTGACAACCATGCATTCCATAAAATATTTGGTGATAATGGGATTCAATTTCGTTTTTCTTGTCCACGCACCTTACAACAAAACAGGAAATCTGAACGGATGATTCGAACCATCAATAACCTTATCCGTACTTTATTATTTCAGGCTCATCTTCCTCCTAATTATTGGGCTGGAGCTCTCAATATGGTTGTTTATCTCTTAAATATTTTACCCTCACGTGCCATTGACAATGAAGTCACATTTACTCGCCTTTTTGGAACCATGCCTGACTATACCATTTTACGTACCTTTGGGTGTCTTTATTACCAACATCTTGATGTCACTCACAAACTTGAGCCCCGAGCCACCCCTTCGATCTTTTTAGGCCATGCCACCAATCATCGTGCTATCGTTGTCTTGACCTAAACACTAACAAAATCATTATTTCCTAAGTCTTATAATGCTGCTTTTAATGATCCCAATTGGCAACGTGCTATGTGTAATGAGTATGATGCTCTTATTAAAAATAAAACTTGGACTCTTGTACCTCGACCTGCGGATGCCAATATTGTTCGTTGTATGTGGTTATTTTGTCACAAGTTTTTAGCAGATGGCACTCTTAGTCACTACAAGGCTCGCCTTGTTACTAATGGCAACACTCAGATAGAGGGTGTTGATGTTGATGAGACATTTAGTCCAGTAGTTAAACCTGGCACTATTCGGACTATTGTTAGTTTGGCTATTTCTCGACATTGGCAGGTTCATCTGCTAGATGTCAAGAATGCTTTTCTTCATGGTGATTTGGCAGAGACAGTTTATATGCATCAGCCACCTGGGTTTCGGGATCCTGATCATCGTGATCATGTTTGCTTATCGCAGCCGTCTCTCTATGGTCTTAAGTAGGCACCTCGAGCATGGTTTCAATGGTTTGCTTCTTACATTACTCGGGTTGGGTTTAGTCATAGTCGTTGTGACTCATCCTTATTTATTTATACACAGGGGACGAACACTGCGTATTTGTTGTTGTATATTGATGATATTGTTCTCACTGCTTCGTCTGAGCTATGTTACACATGATTCTACAGGGATGTTCTTATCTCAACGTAAGTATGCTACTGAGATTTTAGAGCTCGCTCATATGCTTGGTTGTAACTCCAGTCGGACTCCTATTGATACTGAGTCTAAATTGGGTGTTGAGGGTGATCCGATTTCTGATTCTACACTATAGCGGAGTCTTGCAGTTCTCTACAGTATCTTATTTTTACTCAACCAGATATTTCTTATGCCATACATCAGGTTTGTCTTTATATGCATGATCCTCGGGAGCATTCTCGTCTCTTAAGCGGATTTTGCGGTATGTTCAGGGCACTTTAGATTATGGGTTACAGTTGTTTACATCTACTAATTCATCCTTTGTGGCTTATTCAGATGCTGATTGGGCTGGTTGTCCTTATACTCGCCGATCGATTTCTGGCTATTGTTTTTTTCTTGGCAACAACCTGCTTTCGTGGTCCTCTAAGCGTCAACCAACGATTTCTCGTTCTAGTGCCGAGGCAGAGTATCGTGGTCTTGCCAATGCTATGGAAAAGACCTGTTGGTTACAAAACCTTTTACATGAGCTGCACACGCCCTTGTCTTCCGCTACGCTAGTTTACTGCGATAATGTTAGTACGGTGTATTTATCTTCTAATCAGGTTGAGCATCAACGTACGAAGCATATTAAGATTGATATCCATTTTGTTCGGGATTTGGTCGTTGTTGGTCTGGTTCGCGTCCTCCATGTTCCTTCACGTTATCAGTATGCAGATATTTTCACCAAAGGTCTACCTTCAGCATTATTTGAGGAGTTTCGGACCAGTTTGAGTATCCGGTGTCCTCCCGCTCAAACTGCGGGGGAGTGTTAGTCGTGTATTTTGTATGGCCTGTGAGCATGTTTATGCTTTGTTTGGGCTAAGGCCCGTATGTCTCTTGTTAGGGTTAGCAAACTATATATTGTATTATTTGGTTGTGGAATGAGATACATAAAATACTTTACCTTCCTTCACATATAATTGTTGTACTTCATGCTTTTACACTAGGGTTCTCGTGAGCCTTCAAAAACCCCTAGGTCCTTTCTTGGATGGTGCGACTGAATCGCACCCCACTCTTTTGTGAAGGGGTGTCCGAATTCTAACCTAATTTCAAGGCTTTATAGTAAAAGTAAAGTAAAGTAACTCCCAATGCCGTCTTTCACGGTTATGGGTACCCAATACCGTTTTCGGTGTTTGAGAGAGGTTAAGATGTGAGCAGCCTACACTCACCAGGTAGAGACTAACTTGGGTTCCTACCTCCTCGAGCTTTTATAATGAACAAGCTAAAATTTGAGAGGCTTGGGCTCAACAACATGTGCTAAGATCTATATATAGGCGCAAATAATTTTCCAAAGAACAAAAAGATAAAGAAAAAGCTTTTAAAATAAAAAGAACCATCTTGACTGTTGTTTACTTTAAAAATCCACAGAAAAGTATAGAACCCTAATCAAGAAGAAGCTAAAACCCTAACAAAAATGGTGCTCTGCACTTCGTCTCCTTCAACTCGTTTCATCCCAAAATTCAAATCAAATTTAACTTCTTACAGAACAACGACCAGTCACCAGTTCAAACCCTCTTTGCCTTTAAAACCTGCTACCAATAATCAAGGTACACTCATTCTCACCTATGTTTAACTGAAAGGGGGCAAAATGAAATCTTTATGATAGTTGTTTTAAAGGATTATGTTATTTGATTGTTTTAGTTTGCAAAATGGTACTTGTAGCGGATACTAGCTATTGTTATGCCTTATATATATCATAAGCTCATAAGGTCATGTTGAGTGTTTGAATTAGGCTGCGTTTAATAAGCTGATAAGCTCAAGTATTTCAGTATTTGGTTTAGTTTATGTTGGTAGATGACCAAAAAGGACATGGGTCAATACTCTTATAAACTAAGGTGTTTGGATTAGCTCATAGGGTACAATTGTAATTTGTAATGGAGCAGGTTATAATGTCTAATCCCCTTAGAAAGCCACATTTTTTGGGCTTATCAAAAACCTCTTATATAATAAGCTCATAAACTCACTTGTAAAAGCTTAGCTAAACACTTGGTTTGAGCTTATTTTAGTCATATAAGCTAATAAGCTCATAAGCCCATCATATAAGCTTACCCAAACGCCCCCTTTGTTATGAGTTATGGCTGTATCGGTTTTTGTGGCTATATTAGTGAAGTTCAGGTATGATTTATGAGTTTGGTGTTGAAAAGTTATACTACCTCCGTCCCAAATTATATGGCCACATGCAAAATGCACGCTTATTGTTTCTGAATTATTTTGTTAGGTTGTATTTTAGAAGTGAACACTTATATAGAATGTCGATGTGGAAGTTTAGTTCGGGATGGAGGGAGTATATTATATGAAAGAGTGCAAGTATTTCAAGAGCATTTTGTTCCATTTAGTTACTTTTAGCCGGGGAAGCACAAGTTATTATGTCGAGCTTGGTAGTGATATGTTTAGTAGAAAGCTTTTGGCTAAGGTTTTATATGACTTTGCTGGTGTGATTTGTGCAACGTAAATTGGGCTGTTGCACCTGATCTTAGATTAAGTTAGTATAAAAAGATTGTGCGTTAAAAGATTGTAGTTCATGGGGAACAAACGGGTACTCACTTATTTTTGTTTACAGGCTTACGCTACTACAAATACACTTCTATAAAAGCAAAAGCTTCTGATGAAATATCAACTGGTGCAAACCAGTATGTCAAAGATGAACCCGATGTAGTTGACCACTCGTCTTTGAAAGCAACAACCAATGAGGAAACAGCAAATGGGGCTAATCAGGATGTCAAAGAAGAATCTGATAGTGATGTGACGGTCAAAGCAGAATCTGATAGTGATGTGACGATCGAAGAAGCTCAAGCTGAGGAGAATAGTGGGTTCGGAGGATTTAGTTTATTCAATGATGGTGCTGCAGCTGATAATGAGTTGCCTCAGTTTGAATTTCTGGATAAGCTCAAAGTAGAGGTATGCTTTTGCCTTCATTGTCTTGCATAATTTATATAGTTTTCTTAGTTGTACGAACAGTTAAATCAGATTTATATACTTCGGTAATCTAATTAGTTCTTGACTTTCTTTAATTAGTATTGTGAAAGAATTAGATAAGTCGTAGTTTCAAAATTCGAACAGGACTAGATTTTATATATTGACCCATTTTCTGTACTTCTCTTTAAATAGAACGATTCATGTACAAGCACATGGACCTTTATATTGAAGTATTGAACATCCCCTGAAATGTGAGCATATATATTAATATAGTTATTTCATAGATAGATAAACATCGACTCCTCTCTTTGAAAATTACAGTGGTCAACTAATTACACATAGCCCACGTATCTGTCTGTTAGTCTATGTCTAAAATGTTTTTAAACATTGACATAATAACATTAAACTTATGTGCCAAAATAGATAACACGACAATGAGTAGATAGGTTATTTTACCTTAAAATTTCATTACACACAACGGAAATTGCTATTTTCATGACATCCTAAACTAGAAGTCTCCAAGGTTGTCATGGAAACAACTAATTAGGTACTACAGAGTATTATTCACTGATAACAAGCTGATGTTTGTTATGTAGTTGGATCTTCAAGATTCCTTTTCAATCGCTTTACTCGCTGTGGGTGGTGTTTCAGCCTTGTGGTTAACTGTATCCATAGTTGGAGCCATTGACAAAATACCTTTGGTATGTTTTTTAGTTCTTGCACTTGCTTTTTTTTTTGAACAAGAGTTCTTGCACTTGCTAAAGTTGATTCTTGTAATATATGATAACCTGTATTACTAATTTTTGGCTCAACTTAATGTCATCAGTTTCCTAAGTTCATGGAAGTGGTTGGTCTTGGCTACTCTATCTGGTTCAGCTCACGCTACTTGCTCTTTAAGGTATGTGAGAAAGTGCGCTTTGGCGAAATTGTGCTTTCGAGTATCTATATAGACATGGATGACATAATGAGTAAATTTATTTATTTTGTATTTGGATCCTTAGCTTACTATATTGCTTTTCTGTTTTGCAGAGAAACAGAGATGAATTAGCATCAAAGATTGAAGAGATTAAGCAACAAGTTCTGGGACCAAAGAATTAGCATGTGAGGTCACTGGAATTTTACTTTTGTACTACTTCTTATCAGTTTAGCATTGCATTTTGAATAGCTTTCGGTACCTAGTAGTATGCGTATCTGTGAATAATACCGGCTTTGAGTCTGTCTCCTACATCTTTAAGGTTGAATATGGTGAAATGAAGTTTTTTGAGTCAAGTTGTTGTCTAAACTTTTGTGCTTTATAAAAGATCTATATCTATCATTTTATTGAGTTTTTGAATCTGAATCTTTTATTTTGTCTATGTTGTGGATCTTATGAATAATATTTTAATCAAACAAGTTGCAGGTGTCATTATTTTTATCCTTTGTTAGGTCAGTGGTTTGGGACTTTCTGTTTTTAGCTATTGTTCTCTTCATTGGTTTTGGGTCATCTTTAATTTTTATAGATACTTTATGATCTTAGTCCCTCTTGGAAGATGGCGGAAATTGTGTAGTTTGAAATCTTACACTCACAATTTCCAATACTACTATTAAGCACAAAATTTTGAAAGAGGTGACCATGACCATCTAAACCTCGACGCTTGAAAATAGTTGAATTATTGCGTTAAACCCATCGTGAAAACGTTCAGTCACACTACAAAAACTTATCTTGTCAAAACATATCATGCTTCGAAACCTTGAGTCCTTGATCTTAAACTTGCTATCAAAAAACAAATCTCATCTGTCTAAAAACCCAAGGAAAGAAATAAAAAGTTACTGACGTTGTATATAGTAAGTATAAAGTTTTTGTGGTGTATAGCTCAACTGCTGTGTACATATTTGTTCTGACTCAGATGATTGTAATAATAGCATGTTGGTGTAGTTGAGAGGTTGGTAAACTGTCCATCAAAGAGGGTCCCTTTATATGTCGGTCATTGGCTGCTGCTTGTTCCACATACACTCCCCACTCCCACTTCCTTCGATTGTCTGCTGTCCTACATTATTGGATTTTTTATAAATATTTTTTAGGTCCGACGACTCGTATGATGTCAACATCAGGTTCAAAACATCACTAGGTAAACGTATTTGGTTTGGCCAGAGAAAGGGTTCAGAAATAGTCATGAGATATCCGGTTGGCCCGCATACATTTGAGTCTTTGCTTTCGTCATATGAACTAGAAGACCTCATACGTTTTACCGTTTAATGAACATATTAACTACTAAGATTTTAAATTAGTTACTAAATTTGTCGGTAGTGAAGTATATTTTGTTGATGGCTAGAAAAATCACGCTATCGATAGCATACTAATATGTACAAAGTCGGAGTAAACTCGTCAAAGGGTGCTTTTACCCTTTCTGATATATACCAAAGGCCTTTGACCAAGTGGTGCGTGATCCAGCTATTAATCAAGAGGTTGTTAGTTCTAAGTTTCGATGAAGATGTATGTAAGATTATATATGTGAGATAGGTAACGCACGTGGTAAAATGTTGCCATTACAAAAGGTCAATACTTATGTATGCTATACTCCAAGTTTAGGAATGATAAATCAAATATCATTATTTTCATTACAAACATGGCTTTATAAAATAAAACACACCATATAAGACTTTCATATAAATATTAGAGGGGGAATTGATATTAAGGAGATAAGAATAAATAAGAATGGTTCTCGTCATCCCAAACTAGTTCAGACTTTGACATTCTGCTTACAAGCAAACCTTCAAAACTACTTATTTTTTGTGTAAAAAAGATATTCAGAAATAACAGGTTTTGAAAAATCCAAACACCCCTGAAAACTAAAATCTCTTAATTTTTTTAATCAACTTCTATTATTGAAAGTTACATTTAACATTCAAAACCATATATCTCTTTTGTGGAAATTAAATTAGTCATTGTCATTTTGATTCCTCAAAATATAATCTATCACGCAGTGATTCTGGTATTTGTTTTGTTTTTTAGTTGTGTATGTTTTGAAGTTTGTACAATTATGATGCATCTGCAATGGAGTATAAAAATGTCTAAACAAGATACATTGCCACATCTACAATCAACTGTTAAAATAATATACAAAACGGCAATATGACGCAACAATATCTGTGATACCAATTGAATATAGTCACGTGTTGATTTGTTAAAATATGCATATTTATTTTGGTGTATTTAAATACAACATTCTGTTACCAACTTTTATACTATTCTATCTTTTTGTATATTGGTTGATTTTTATTGATATTTCTTGGTATCAAAAGAAAGTTTAAAATTAATATCTCAATATAAACTATAGAAGTTCTTTATATAAAAGTAAATGACATTCTTAATACCCATAAAAGTAAACTGTATAAATATAAAGTCATAAATAAAATAGAAATGGAAGGGAAATGAACAGAATAATAAACTATGGAGTAACTTTTATTCCACAAATAGCAAAATCATCTATCGTCATAATAATAAATTAAATCAATATCAGAAATCCTTAAGCAATTTTCGGACCTGTTCCAATGTGACAAATAGCACGATAGTAAATGGTCCTTGTCTCGATATTGTAGGAATAAACCCTTTGTAAAGTGCCATCGGTCCTTCGGCTTTGATGGTTTTCAGAGCGCAATCAGCTGCGCCCGCATAGGGTGGAGCCTGTCCAGGCTCTACCTTCATATTCATAACCCGAGTTTTGATCACATCAATTGGGTTCGTGACTACTGAAGCAACGAACCCTGCAGCAAAGCTAGCTGTCACATGGGTCCCAAGCCCATCTTTCATCACACCTTTATCGAGTATTGTCTCCTTAATTTGATCATAAGATGCCAACTGTGATGCAGTCACTAACATGGCGCGGTTCACGGTAAGTGATGAACCGCGCCATAAACTACCGATCCCTTCATTTTTCACCATTTGTGAAATCGCGTCCACAACGCTTTTATAATTACGACGTTGTGCAGCCGGGAGCCTGCCATCAGCCTGCATGCGAACCATCGATACATCAGCCGGGTTTCCACAAGCAGCCCCGATCCCACCTGCAATCAACCCAGCTCCAATCTTTTTCCATAACTTCATGTTTCCTGTTTCAGGATCTGTCCATTTTGTCTTCATCATATCATAGAGACCCATACGGGTAGTTGAATAAAGCGTTTGACGAAGAACCGTAGCAGATACACCCGAGAACAGAGCTTTTGCTCCATCCTGCCGGATGATCTGCATACCCACGGCAACGGGCCCCACGCGTGGAGGCCCCTTCACGTGGATATTGGCACCACCTTTAGGTGCGGATGCAGAACTTTCACCCTGTAGCTGCATCCGCACCTTGATCAGATCAAGCGGATGTGTTGAACATCCTGCTACAATAGAGGCTATTCCACCCTCAACAAATCCTTTAACTCCCATTATATATTCTTTAAAATAAAAGATCAAAACAATAAAGAACACAAAATGGGTCAAAACAGTATGAGATTAAAGTGATGAGGGTTTATGTTGGTGGAGATGATGATGCAAAGAAAGAGGGATGAGATGATACTTTTTGGGGAAAATTTGAACAAGTAAAGGAAACATGTATACATGTACCATAAATTTTGGGTATTTGCCGTTACATATATTAATGTTTTGACATCTTTGCTTGTATTTAGATGATATTTTTATACTTAAGAATCGTGGCTTATGGTTAAAAGATCTTATATATAAAATACTAAATTACGTCATCTATACTTGCACATGCCTAATGTCGATGGCATAATATTTAGGGTTAGCCAAAAGTCTAATATTAAGACCCTACGGTAACCTGTGCGGTGAGTGTGGCGTGTCCCAAAACGCCAACTCGATGGCACCAACATTACACTAAGGTCGGTGTTTTCGCGTCTCGCGTCGTCTCACTATTCGAATGGTTCAATATTTTCTTTTTTCTGTATGTGTTGTATTTGTGTTTTAGTGGGTTATGTGCGAGCCAGAGGGTGTCATATGGCAACAAAAATAAGAGAGAGGTGTTTTGTGTTGTGCGGTAGATCAATTGCTATGAAAAAAAATGCTGAGGTGGCAACACTTTTTTCACGACACCTCCCCATGACACAAGAGGGTACCTAGTAGTCTAAGAAGTTGTATTGTAATTTTTATAAAAGTTACAATATAAGAATGATTATCAATTAAAAAAGTATAAAGTAATTTTCACAGAGGATGACGCTAATACGCTATTTGAAATTAAAAATCATTTGAAATGTCAAATGTTAATTCTTAAAAGAACTGGGTGAAATAAGAAATAGTTGACGTGACATAAAAAAATAGGTCATGGCCAAGGCATAACAGCTTGTGCTCTAAGATATGTTTGTATCTCATCACCCGACATGGTTTTCTAATAATATAGAAAAAATGCACTCTCATGATATATATGGCAAATTGGCAATGGTATCCTCACTATTTCGGTGATCTTTATGAACTAAAGTTAATTATTCGAATGTAACATGTGTAGTAGTATTAGATTAACGAATATCTAGATGATGATTGTCGCGCATGCATATTATTCAATAACGAATATCTAACGTGAACGTTTTGGCGTAGGAAAGTCAAAAATGTGAAGTATTTATGGTTTATACAGTTTGAAACTTAACCTTTAGTAAGTTTTAGATTTAAAGTTTATAGATGCTATCAAGTTAACGTCAACATCTACATCTATTATTTGTGTGGACCTTGAACTTGTCCCGCAAAGGTGATAGTGAAGTTTCATACGAATTTAGGATCATATATACTATGCCGTATTAAGAGTATGCGGTATGGTAATATGGCAAAATTCATTTGTTTGGTGTAATTTCAGCATCATCTCACCATTTACACTTTTAATACTCATCCATGAAAATACTCCTTCACTAATAACCTCTTTTTCACATATCATTTAAGACCCACCATACTCAATTAAAACAAATCATTTGCACACAAAATCAATTAAAAAAATAAAAGAAAAATGAAATGTTGTATTTAACGTACAACACTTAATTAGCTTTCAACTTGGCATAAAGGGGAGTGGTATGGTAACATCAGGGCCGTCCCGTGGATTTTGGAGGCCCTGTGCCTTGTTATGCTGGAGGCCCTTGAACAATATGTGCAACAAACTCAATAAATTTGACCAATTATGCACAGTAAATTCTTAATCAATTTGATAGTTATTTTTCTATTTTTTGTTCGTAAATTGTAAAGATTATCTTTAAGTACAAATGACTAACATTGAGTTTACTTTTAAATATATGTGCAAATATTTTTGAAACATACTTATAGCCCAAACATTTGCTACAAATTAACGGTAGCACATCTTGATAATTTTGAAGATCAAAATACAGCTTTTATATATTTTATTTTTGAATGGTTTTGACTTTTCCTTAAAAGATGCTAAAGTGCTAAGCAAAATACTATAGAAACATAGCTTAACCGACAAACTATAATCTATAGGGGTTAAAATTGTAATTTACCAAAAGTAAAACAAAAACTTGGTTTTATGTCATCCCCTTCATTGGAACATATCCTGCATATTTACTCCATTAAAATCATATTTAAGCTCCATTTCTCGATCTCGACTCAAATCATTAAATTCTAACATTGAAAACGATTTACTCCTTCATGAAACACCATTTCTTGTATAAAAACATCAAAAATAAGTTTATACTAACGCCACAGATCCATAAATTGGGGCCCTAAGAAAATGGAGGCCCTGTGCCGTCGCACACCCCGCACATGCTTAAATCCGGGCCTGGGTAACATGGAGATGGCACGCCAAATGAAGTTGCGGATTTGGCGCAACCATGCGCATGATACCCCTGTGGAAAACGGTGTACACTTTATTTATGAAAAACAGATTATAATTGGTGTACACTTTATTTATGAAAAACAGATTATAATTACAATAAATAAATGACAGAAAATAAATAATGATGAAATGGAGTAAGTAGAAGACATACACTATTCAACGAAATTTAAATGAAAGCGATAAAGAGAATTGCACGAGGCTCGTGTTGAACACGATTCCTTAAAACAGTTAATCGTCTGCTTTCTAGGGTACAACGACACAATTGTTGTCACACGGGACTAGACTACTTGCACGAAGATCACGGAAAGCTTGGCGTTTCGATCGAAAAGATTCTTGGAACGTTTACGTGCTAGAGTCTGCGTTTTGTGAATGTGTAAAGCGAATGAGACATATGGCTTTATTTATATTGAAGACTCAACTTGTCCTCCAAGAAAAATATTCCACCACATAAACGAAAATCATATATCTAAAACAGTTCGCAAATCTTCTAATACATAAAAGCGATTGCATATCTTTTAAAACATAAACCGATTTACGTAAACTTACTTGATAAGTTTAAATCTATTCCTAAAATAGATTTACGTAAAATTCGGAAAAAGGAAACTCGAAATATGACAAAAAGATACGCACGTATGCAAGGCTTGAAGTCGCATTCGTGTCCGCAGGTCGCAGGCTCGCATGAGTTGAAGCTTGAACTCATTTTGACCCGAAATCCCATTTTCGCACCCCCTGCACAGACGTAGGAGTGGGAGCATAACAAACCTAAAGGAATTTGATAGCCAATACTATGATTTCCTTATAAACAAGCATCCACTTCTTGTTTTGGGCGATGTGGTATTCTCCCATTTTTCCAAGTTTTTATGTTTCAAGTGCCTCACTTTGAGACACGATATCTCATTCATTTCAACTCCATTTTGGACATACTTTAGCTCGTTGCGAAGCTCTCGTCGAGGAGAACGCAAAGCTACCAAGAAACATAAATATATATAACATATAACATATATTAAATAGTGTCCAAAATTTGTAAAAACTCATTTTGCAAAACTAATTTTCCAACAATCCCTCACATGAATGGAGATCGGTCGAAAACACACGAAAGTTTCGGTGAAATTTCTACGGTTAAGTCTTGCATAGGATATGTAGGTATAACCCTTTGAACCTTCCCTTGTGAGATGTACTTAGTCTCCTAGATCTGAGTAGACGCGATGTCCTTGAACTCATCATCCATTTACGTAGACGACATTACACTTCACACAAGACTCTCCCTGACATTGTCAAGTCCTCATAGTCGTGTTCGTTATGGTCATGAACACTATCCTGGTTCTGCAAGAGCTTATAGGAATTGCGCCCCCACATTTCCCTTCGAATCTCACATAGGTGATTTCATCTTGAATCATTAAAAACATATGTTTTGTGATTTCATCTTGAATCATTATGCTTTATGATTTCATCCTGAATCATTAAAGCCATATGTTTAACCTCTCAACAAGTCACTTTGGTTATAAGAATGGACTAGGAAGTTATAATATTTAGTAACTCCCCCACATTGACGTGACTTCCCCCACATTTCTATGATTAGGTTGTCCTATTGAACCTAGATCTTGGGATCTCCAGTCAACTAGGTTAGGTTTTCCTTCATAGAAACTCATTCCTTCAAGGGCTTTAGTCCTATTCCTTTAGACGACTTACTAACTAACTCTCTGCTTAAGCCTTTCGTAAGCGGATCCGCGATGTTATCCTTTGACTTCACATAGTCAATTGAGATAACTCCTGTTGAGAGTAGTTGTCGTATCGAATTATGTCGACGACGGATATGTCTCGGACTTTCCATTATACATTATGCTATGAGCTCGCCAATTGCCGATTGACTATCACAATGTATACTAATGGCGTTACCGGTTTAGGCCACCTTGGTATGTCCTCTACAATTGACGTAGCCATTCCGCCTCTTGTCCGCATTTATCTAACGCGATAAATTACGATTCCATCGTGGACTTAGCTATAACGGTTTGCTTGGAAGAATTCCAAGATATAACTTCCTCCTAGTGTAAACACATATCCACTAGTCGATCTAGAATCCTTTATGTCGGATATCCAATTTGCATCATTTGTATCCTTCGATAACAATGGATATCGATCATAATGCATCCATAATCGCGATTGTATCTCAAATAGTGAAGTACCCTAGTCATAGGCGCCCAATGTGCATAGCTTGGGTTACTAGTATACCTACTTAGCTCGCTAACAACATATGCTAAGTCGAATCGGTGCACATCATTAAGTACATTAACATGCCAATAATTCTTGACTACTCTAATTGGGCAACACCTAAACCTCTATTTTAGATAGATGCTTCTTGGTGTCAATTGGAGTTCTAGCTAGGCCGAATCCCCGCATTATGAGTATTAAAATTTTGTCCACATAATGTGCTGACTTAACACAAGTCCATTTTGAGTTCGTATGATCTTTATTCCAAGGATCACATCACCAAACCCATATCCTTCATGTCAAACTTTGATTTCAACATGTCTTTAGTAGATTTGATCATCTTGTCGGTACTGCCAACGATAAGCATATCATCAACATATAAACACAAGATTACATATCCACTATTTGTGTCTTTGACATAAACACATTTGTCGCATTCATTAATTTTGAATCCACTCTCTAGCATGGCGTGGTCAAATATTTGATGCCATTGAGCTTGCTTTAAGCCATATAATGATTTAACAAGCCTACAAACTTTGTTCTCTTGTCCAGGAGCCATGAAACCCTCAGGTTGGTTCATGTAGATTTCTTCTTCTAAATCTCCGTTTAAAAATGCCGTTTTCACATCCATTTTGTGAACTTCCAAATTTCTTAAAGCGGCAATAGCAAGTATCATCCTAATCGAGGTTATTCGCGTAACATGCGAATATGTATCAAAGTAATCAAGACCTTCTCGTTGTCTAAATCCTTTGATTACTAATCTTGCTTTATACTTGTCAATGGTGCCATCGTCTTTCATCTTCTTCTTGAAGATCCATTTATAGCCTAGTGGTTTACAACCAGGAGGTAAATCCACGAGCTCCCAAGTATGGTTTTGTAAAATAGAATATATTTCACTTTTAATGGCTTCTTTCCATTGAGGCCCTTCTGAGGAAGTAACCGCTTCTCGGTATGAAGTAGGTTCGTTTTCAACCATAAAAGAAACAAAATCGGGTCCAAACGATTTCTCGGTTCTTGTCCTTTTGCTTCTTCTAGGTTCAACCTCTTCTTCCTCAGTTTGATCTTGTCTCTCATCTTGGAGATCATTATCATCTCGTTGTCTCTTATCTTGGACAACTTCTTCATCTATTCTAGATGAATTTCCGCTTCCTTCGTTAAACAAGGAAATATAGTTTCAAAGAATGAAGCATTCCTTGATTCCATTAATGTACCTTTTGTATATCCGGATTTTTGAATCATGTACAATAAAACGATAAGCACGCTATTCTTAGCATATCCGATGAATATACAATCCACATATTTAGGTCCAATCTTTTGGGCCTTGGGAGTCGATATAGCTACCTTTGCTAGACACCCCACACTCGTAATCTTGATATGATGGTTTTCTTCCCATCCATAATTCATAAGGGGTCTCTTCTTTTTCCTTACGAGGTATCTTATTTAAAAGATAAGTAGCCGTTAGAATGGCTTCCCCATGTCCCGGCTTAGACCGAACTTATCAACATGGCATTAACCATTTCTTTCAAGGTACGGTTCTTACTTTCGGCAATACCGTTCACTGAGGTGAATAGGGAGCGGTGAACTCGTGTCTAATTCCATGTTTTGCACATATGTCGACAAATGGAGACACATATTCACCTCATCTATCACTTGGACCACCTTGATTTTCTTACTAAGTTGATTCTCAACTTCGTTTTGTATAGAACAAACTTGTCTATAGCTTCATCTTTACTTTTCGATAAGTAAACATAGCAATACTTTGTACAATCATCAATAAACGTGATAAAGTACTTATTGCCACCTTTTGTGGGTAGTGATTTCAAATCACATATGTCAATGTGTATCATATCAAGTGGTTCGGTTTTTCGTTCAACCGATTTGAAAGATGATCTTGTAAGTTTGGCTTCAACACAAGTTTCACATTTATATTTTGAGTCAATATGGAAATTAGGTATGCAATTAAATTTAATCAAACGACGCATTGAATTAAAATTTACATGTCCAAGACGGCCATGCCAAATATTAGAAGACTCGATCAAGTAAGCGGAAGAATTCATTTTATTGATATCTTTCTTAACAACCATTACATTAAGTTTAAACATACCATTCGGGGCATATCCCCACCAACATATACTTGATTCTTAGAAAGAACAAACTTATCGGACTAAAAACAAGGCGAAAACCAAACTTGTTCAACAACCAACTGGACACAAGATTCTTGCGAATCTGGAACATACAAGACATTAGTCAACTTGAGCTCTTTCTCGGATGTCATCTTCAAGATTACATCTCCTTCGCCTTGATTTCAAAGATTGCGAGAGTTGCCCATGTACGACTTCTCCACTATCAATCTGCTCCGAAAGAGTGAAACATACTCTTATCAAGACACATATGACGGTAGCCCAGTATCCACCCACCATTCCTGTTGTTGGAACCTACCGGGTTAACCCGATATCATGGCAATGACATCGACACCATAGCAATCATTTCCACATCTTCAATCACCATATTAGCTTTGGCGTGGAGTCACCCGCTTGGCATCTTCTGATTAGCGACACGGTGACTGGCCGGTCACGCTTGAAACACACCCCTTGGAACTTCGTTTCACAATTGCGACTTTAGGAGCAAGGTACTCGGACTTCTCTTTACCCTTCTTGTCATTCTTTCCTTTTCCTTTGCCTTTAGCTTTGACATTGAACTTTGAAGATGACGAAACATGCTCAACCATATTTGCCTTTGCGAATCGGTGATATCGTGTTTTTGAGCCGACTTGTTGTCCTCTTCAATAAGAAGACGAACAACCAAGTCTTCAACACTCATCTCCTTTCGCTTATGCTTGGTAGTTCTTGAATTCTACCCGACTTGGGTAACTTTTCAATAATAGCAAGAACTTGAAAAGTTTCACTCAAGGTCATTCCTCAACATGAATGTCGTGTAGCAAAACTGCGGATCTTGAACGACTTATTACATTCTTTGAATCAACCATCTTGTAATCCAAAAACGAGCTACCACGAACTTCTTTGTACAAACATCCTCGGTTTTGTACTTGCATTCCAATGACTCCCATAATTCTTTGGCGGTCTTGGTCTTGCAGATACACGTTGTACAAAGAATCAACCAAACCATTCGAACATAGTTGTGACACAAAAGTCCGAATGTTTCCATGCTTCAAGGCTTGAACAACTTGTTGATTAGAGGATTGACCTTCTGCGGGAGGTTCCACGTTAGGTGGGTTCTCTTTAAGAACCGCGCAAGGTTCAAAGTAGTGAGATAAAGAACATCTTTTGTTGCCACCTCTTGAAATTACGCCCATTGAATTTCTCTGGTTTCTCGAGATGATTAGCAGATGTTAGTAATCGGCGCACGATCACGTTCACGAAGTAGTCACGGGAGGGTAGTGGTGTTTGTCATCCCGAAAATTCAAACATAAACAGTTAAACAAACTGTTTTAAATGGTATCTACTTGTACCAGATCTGATTCAACAAAACTCTAGCTTGGTTTTGATGGATCGAGTAAATCAATTTTAATAGAAACTCTATCTTGGTTTCGTTAAAACTGTTAATAAAACTGCTTAAAAAAATGTTATAGATCTGTTAATCCAAATTAGAATGTAAAAACTGTTAAAAGAAACTAATTTCCAAAGAAACTCAACAAGGTTTCGACAGAAAACAGTTTATAAAATCCTGTTAATTATAAATCCGATTTTATAACAAAGTGTTCTAAATTCGGTTAAACCGAATATGTTTTAAGACTGTGGGGTTGAATAGTTTTACCAATTTAAAACTTCCTTTTAAATATTTAGATCGACTTATGTCAATCTATTTGGTTGTTTATGTTGGACGTTGATAGATAGATATATAAACGTGTAATGAAAGATAAAGAGTAAGAAGTACATCACCACAACACAAGTATTTATAGTGGTTCGGCTACAAGGACACCTTCCTTGCCCTACTCCACTCCCCGAGTCACCTACTCTAGAGTTCGTAAGCACTACACCAATCTCCTTATGGCGGAGAAGCCTTCAAAACATCGCTTAACCTTTTTCCGGTACAAAGCTAAATACCGAGTTCTTTCACACCAAGGCGAACCACACCTAACACAACGTCGCCTACCCTTTATACGGTGCTAGGCTAACCACCAAGTTCTTTCACACCAAGGAGAACTAATCCTATCACAACGTCGCCTACCCTTTATTAGGTACTAGGCTAAGCACCTAGTTTCATTACTATGGAGGAACTACTACCCTTCACAACGCAACACCTAATATCAAGGAGATCCACTCCTTGTTACAATACCATCGAGGATATCACCATCCTTGGAAATAAACAAATACTTATATGTATAACGATGCACCTCATCGATTATACGACCTAGGCATTCTTCCCAAATGCGACTTGATTTGATTCTTCGGCATCCTTCACTAATGCCTTAGACACAACGCTTGGCACCCTTTACTAATTCCTTCGTCTTGACACCTTTAGCATTCTTCACTAATGCTTTGACACGGATGATGAGCACCTTTCACTAATGCTTTCATCTTGACACTTTCGGCATTCTTCACTAATGCCTTCAACCCAACATCTATTGAGAAAGTAAGAGCTATCAACAAGAGAACCTTAGTTGTCTTGATGATGACGAAGCATGGCAACTCATGGACTTGAGCTTGCTCGTCTTCAAGAAGTGGTGATCTCGCCTTTAAGAGGAACCTAGAAGATCACACAAAAACAAAAGACAAACTACATAGATGTTAGATATTGGTTATTGTTTTAATCAAAGAACATGTATGAGGATTGAATCAAACAAGAAGATTTTAGAGAGAGAGATTGGTGGGATACTTTCTATAGAGAGAAAGAGATGAAAGAAAAAGAAGTTGTATGATTAAAATAAATGAAAGCACCAACCCTCTCCACATGAGGAGAGGGCTATTTATAGTTCTTACAAAATCGCCACCTACGGGTCATGGATCGTGGCATACATTGGGTAAAGACCCGTCAGTCCTCCACGGTGTTACTCTAAACTAAATAACTAACTAAATGACTAGTAAATAACGATATGTCTACCACTAACTTGTGCTAGTCTATAGTTGGGGTGACCGACACTTTACATGGAATTTCTAATTCCTAACAATCTCCCCAAGGAGGTCACCCCATGAAATACATTTTGCACCCTAGCTTTCTATCTTTGTCTTTAGTTACGAGCTCGTGACTTCAATTCTTGATTCCGCATCATTGTGCTTTAGTAGTGATTCTTCAAAGTCCGACTGCTTTGTGCTTTTAGTGGAGGTCTTTTGTTGATCCACGTTTGGTGATTCTTTGAGCCAGGTTAGAGATCATCAGCCACAACAAATCTTTGACTCATCCTTTGTTATATCGCCATTGTGTGATGTTGTGACTTTCGGACCGACATGCTCACAATTTGGATCATGATATCTTCTTATCGAGTAGCGAAGCTTTTGTTGATTCATAATATTTCTAGTAGCGTGGCGAAGCATGGATTGAAAATATCGAGCCGGTTGATGAAGATATGCACTTATCATGATTTCTTTAGAAGTGAATGTGATGTGTGAGCATGCGGCTATGGATTGACTCCTCAATTACGATCACCGCAACCGTCGGGTGTTCTGCATAAAACGATTAGCAATAAAGCACACGAAAGTGTCTTTGATCACTTTTGTTGAATTGAGGTACACGCCCACGGTTCCCGTTGATCGATACAAGCTTGCATGTGATCGGTGGGATTCCTAAGAATCTTCTTGACAGGTTTCGCAATGCTCTAGTTGTTATCAAACCGAACGTCTCAAAGAAAACAACACGGAGTGAGTGAACCAAATAATTGAGATTCACCGATTGATGAAAATGATTTGAAAAACAATCGCGTATTGCTTAGAAGAAAGAGTTTTGCAATACGATGAAGGTTTTATGAGAAAGATCAATTTTCAATCATAAATACTTTTATATTTGAAATGAGTACACATTCAATGTGCTAGAAAGAAGTTTGCACATCGAGCGGTTTTCCAAAAGTATTTTTCAATCGGAGATACTTTTGAGTTTGAAATATAAGTACACATTCGACGTGCTAGAGAAAGAAGGTTTTCACATCGAGCGGTTTTCCAAAAGTATTCGTCAATTCCATTCTCGCCCAAGGTTGATTCAAGATTGAATCTCCCATCGTTTCTATCCGTTATCACAAGCTTGATCTTACTAGAAGATCTCACATGTCACCCACCAAGAGCTTGTTTGATGTTGGCTCTAGAAGGATTTCCATCTTCATTGTGAATATTTTACATATCACTCGGATGTTACGGCAATACCACAAGGATAATCGTGGGACTCTTAATATATTCTTACTTTCCACATTGTGTGAAACGACAAGTCTTCATTAATTTTGTGTCCTAAGGAGATATTGTGGATGATCTCGTGGCTCTAGACTCAATTAGTGCTCTTTTGGTTTCTGTGTCGGAGACTAGGGAGAGGTCTCCTTCTTCAATATCAACGATCTCTAAGAGAAAGTCGATAGATTATGTCGGTTCCCGTGAGAATGAAACAAGCCCTTTTAAGAGGAACTTGAGTAGTTTGGGAAGTTTAGTGCGATCGTCCTTTGGGTCCATGACGTCTTGTCTTCAATACCGGTGTTACCTTGGTAACCACCAAGAGCATATGTATTGAACCCGATTCTTGCCCTAAGGTTGAGTTATTGGAGTGCTATTTCTTTTCACCCTTTTCACATTCATTTCTTTTTCATTCTTCAACCCTTGATTACTTACGAGACTTCATAACTAGAACTTTGTTGGGTTTATTCGATTACTAGCTCTCTCGATCCGCACTCTTCCCATTTCTCATTTTTCTCCTTTTTTTCATCATACCTAAGGACTTCCACACTATCTAGTGGATTATCCCTGGGTAGATTCATCCGGCTCTGGCGGGATCGTGGGAACAAATACTCAACCTAACCATCCTTATAACACCATGCATAAAGTAAATTGGTCGGTCTTTTGGTATTGTTCATTCCTTCTCGAAACCAAATGAAAAATCATTTGGAAAATTAATCAAGGTACTTGTGATATAAGATCAAAACATTTTGTACCTTAATTGTTTTGATCATTTAGAAATGCTCCCCCTCAACATGTGCACATGATTTGAAATTGTTTAGCACATGGAGGCAAGAGTTCTTTGAAATCTTTTCTTGATCACAATTTCCTTAGGAAAAGCCATTTGATTTTCTTGGTAAATTCTCCTCTCAATATGTGCATAGGATATTTAAAAACATTTTATCACATAGAGGCAAGAGTTCATTTGAAGCACTTTTACGATCACACAACCATTTAGAAACCATTTGAAAACTCCATTTGAAAACTCAATCAAGGTACTTTATGTTAAAACATAAAAGCTTTTGTACCTCGATAGTTTATTTTCTTTTGAAATGCTCCCCTCAATATGTGCTTGAGTTCATTTGAAAGCGTTTAGCACATATGAGAGAAAGCGACTGCACAATTGAATCAATACGATCACCTTTTATCAAATTTCATATTAAATCACAAATTCTCCCGATCAAAATATCAAACCCTTTGAGATTTTGGATCTCAATTGATTAATTAGGTTTAGAAAACATGGGAGAAAATGTGGCGGTTTTAAATACTCATCTTGTTTTGGATAAATCCTCCTCCTCAACATGTGCATTGTGTATTTGAAATCGATTGGCACATGGAGGCGTAGTGCCTTTGAAGGACTAAAACCGGTTCCATTAAAACAGATTTGAGATTTAAATCACGATCTCTCCCGATCAAAATATCAAACCATTTGAGATTTGTGATCCCAACCGATTAAATCATTTAGAAAAATTTGGGAAAGACGTGGCAAGATTTGATTTTGAAAATGACATATAAGGACCATTTTAAGACATTAAAGATTGTTAGTGTCGGTATGAAAGTTTTAAGAGATCTTTTAAGTAAAACAAAAAATTTCACAATCAAACATAAATGAAAAAATTTCATTTTGCAAGATCTTTGAGTTTTAAAGAAAATCATACCATGACATAACATTAAATCTTTAGATCACCACTTTGTTTTGTACAAACGGACTTGATAGATGAAATATCGTTTGAAAATATTTTATTTTAAATCACTCTCCCCTCAATCGATGACCAAGTCGTTGATTGAGTGACTTAAGTTTTGATAAAATGAAGTCCGGTGATTTTCAAAATTAAGACCAATTTATTTTCAAAACAATATTTTTCCATTTTCAAAACACTATTTTCACTACTTTTCCTGCACAAGATCGTTAGGTGGAGAGAATCATAAAATCGCTTTTGTTGATGTTGTTGTAGGGCTTGGAAGAAAACCGTCTGCAGATGCGGTGAGACTTCTTACGTTGCATTTAATGCCAAGCGAGGTCAAATTAAGCTCCGTTTCTTCAATCACTTAGAAGAAAACCATATCGATGCAGATGAGACCTCTTCGTTGCATTTTCCATGCCAACACTCCATAGAAGTCCAATTAAGCTCCGTTTCTTCATTTGTCAATCCAAGATATAGTTACCCTTTCCTTCGGCATCCAATCATCTTCAATTGTGGGATCCGGATCGGGAACATTCTTATAACCAATATACCGAATACGTTAGTGAACACACATACGATATATGGTGGTCGACATCACCCATAACAACAGATCGACTAATTAAAGTCAATTCAACATAACAATCGGATCATATAAGGCATGGGGATAATGTGTTTATCAAACTCTAATCATCTAATCCTAACAATCATATCCTAGGCACCTAGTCCTTCAACATAGGTTAACATGATTTTTAATTAAGCATATAGGATAATTAAGAAAGCCCGTTAGATGATATAGATTTGAAAACATTCTCCCCCTCAATCAATGACTCATTTTCTGAAAATTTTAAAAGCGCTGAAGTCATTGATTGAGTTTGCAAATTTTTATAAAACTCTGAAACTGATTGATTTTCAAGCAACTCATTTACCACCAATTTTGAAAACACCAAATATTTTTCTGAAGAATTTTAGACGGAAAAACATTTGTGTAGGAACAACAGTCTTTTTGGCGACATGCTTTCCTTGTTTTGTTTTAGGAAAAGTGCACGAAATATTTGAAAAATTGGTTTAGCGCAGCACTTTCCTTTCTTAGAAGAGCGGGTTGCTATCTGAAATAATAGCAAACCATAGTTTAAGCACGGTTACTGATCAAGTAATCTGCAAGCCATATTTAGTGACATGTTTTGAAAAGAATATTTACACCTCCTGCTCGAACTTCATCTATGGTCCGTGCCATTATTGAATGACATTTCTAAGACCGTAGATGTTATCGATACCGAAGACATGTCTTTGAAAAACAATATTTTGTCTTTTCAAATTTTACGATTTTATGGGTTTTGAAATTTTCTATTTTTCTATATTGTTTTTGTTGGTTTTATAATTTTGTATTTTGTTTTCGATAAATATATACAAAGATAGAGTAGATGAAATAGTTTAAGAAGATGATGATACGAGTACCGAGATAAGGATATCAAGCAGCATCGTTGCAGAAGAAAGAAATCAACATCTCTTAAACTTTCACCACCAAAGCATTCAAGGCTTCTAAGAAAATCGACTGAACATGAGCCTTCTCAATCAGAATCTTTGGTAGCTTCCTCCCAAACCGACAAACATCGAATAAAGACCATTTCCCCAAGAAGTAGAATTGAAGACAAAACGGTCTCATTGAATAAAGCTCAACACCCCAAAGAAGAAGAAAACACCAAGTAACAAGATAAACGGATCATCTTTGCGTTTATCAAACCCGAATAAATGATTAAGCCCGATCGCATGATCTGTTGTGCATCCCGATGTACACATTACTCTTCAAGTTTGAGCGGTTGTCAATTACGGGAACAATATATCAACATCTTCATTTTACCAAGTGCATTCGAGTTATCTTCCATATAACCAATCAGCCCATAATGTACACAAGTACCCAACCAGAGTAGAAACACCGACATCACAGTAACTGGTTTGAATCACTGATCTTCTCTGCGGAAGTCAACTCCGGAATAACTGATTAAGCTCGATCATGTTAACATGTTGTGTGACCTTGATGTACACATATCTCTCCCCTGGTGGTTGCGATCACATCGGAATCATCATTACATTGTGTACATGAAGCAATAGCCGGAAGCACTTTATCATAAAACATATAGAAGATGTCGATCATCAATATCATCTCACGTTCCAAATATTCTTCTCACATTTCTTCCTACTGAAAGCTGAGTTAACACATACCAAAAGTATCCAGAGACCACTTCCCCCCAAATGGTTGGAATAATGCATCTATCCCCCAAATAGTTGGAATAATATATCCTTCCCCCAAATAGTTGGAATAATACATCCTTCCCCAAATAGTTGGAATAACACGCCAAAGGCTACGAGTTAAACACTGAGTTTCTCTGCGGATGTGACATTTGTCTTTCCCGGGATTACTTCACTAAAGAAGAAGTATTAAGTTCATCATGTGTACTCGTTGTGTGTTTAGATGTATGTCTCCTTCCCCCTTGCTGGTTTTGATACCTCAGAATCAACAACACATTATATATACCAAATATTCTTGAAATAAAGAAGAACAACAAATTAGCTCAAATGAATCCTGTGAGAATCAACTGCTACAGAAACTCTCTCTGACTATTTTTATCAACCCATATGTAGACAATTTGACGTAACCACTAAAGAAGAAAACCTGATATACCAAACTTGAAACTGAAGTCGAATTCCCCACATTTGTATCTTAAGCTTGCACTTAATGATGGAAGAACGGTGTCGAGAATTTATGCTTCAAGCAAATCTCTAAGTACTCACTACTCAAGCAAATATGAGACATTAACACCTCTTGCGAATATCCACACCGTTATATGCGTGTGACACTGAGTAAAACAAAGTAACTCCTAATAGTGATAGTTAACCAGGTCTTCAACCATCCACCTCGACTGCTGGTAACTAGATAACCCAAGTCTTCAACTCTAATTCTTAAGCCCTAGCAAGTTATCAAATAAGAACACGCTTTTGTGAACGTTAACTTCAACCTCAAATAAGTGATAAATGAGTAACTTCGAAGTAATCAACTTGTGTCAAATCTCCAACACGTGAATAAACATACAATCGGATGTACATTGACCCACTGAGTGAACCGGAGCAAATGATTCCTCAACATCAATGCATTCTTCCTTAAGGTATACATGTAGAAACAGATCTGGAAGATTCACCAATAATGTTTTTAAGCGGATGAGGAAGTCATTTTCCTTAATGTTCATGTGGTTGATTCTGAGTGCACATTTAGGAAAGAACAATGAAACAATGATCCGTGAAGATTTGGCAAAGGAATACCAAAGAGCGGATCACTATTCATGAGTGCAAGCGCAATGATAGTCATTAACAACGCCTTGAGGAATAGCGGAGATTAGGCTTCTTGAGTAGTCGACCATTATACAAACATCCATCAATATGTAGATCCACTTCCCCCCTCAAAAATTGCATCCGAAGTTGCCATTTTTGATTTGAACAAGTGAATAAGAGTAAGCTCCAATGAATATAGATCCACTTGATGACGAAACGAACATGGAGAAAGGCATGAAGCTCGAAGATGGAGAATGTAGATGAGAATGGCTATTCACGAGAGAATTTCTCTTTAGTCAAGATTAAGTGCATGAAGAGCGTACACTTTTCTTTTCTTTGAAGAACGGGACACAAGTGTTATCTGCAGACACCATAATGATGAAGTACGAGGCTGAATCGATGTGAGCAGGCGTCATTCTTTGTTTGAATATCAATGTTGAGTAACTTGAACCCGTGAGTTATGAGATATCAATCCTTTTGTTATCCATACTTTAAGCCAGTCCATGTATTGAAGGATCGAAGTATCTGCAACTGAGTAAGGACTACCTGCACTAACATTACAAGCTTGATTGCATATAAGAGGGTTAGTGACATTAGTATCCAAATCCTTTGGGGATTCATGGTCAACCTTGATTTTGCTATCGGTAAACAGCTTTCCAGTAGGTATCCACCTAAGTCCAACATCCTTAAACATTCTATCAGATGGTATCCACTTATGGCAAGGTCTAGGATTGTTAGGCTTCTTATGCATAGTGGAAGACTTATCCTTATTCCTATTTTCCAAAGATTTAGCAGTTGGTATCCATCTAGGCGACGTTTTTGGTTTGTTTTGCTTCACAACATGTTGAACCTTAGTCACGTTAGTAGTCTTAGTGGATTGTACCTTAGCATGTGAATTAGGAAAATGTTTCTTATTCGGAAAAGACTTAGAATTTCTAGTTTCATTTTCTACATGCTTAATATTCTTCTTCATAAAACTACTCTTAGATGCAAGCCAACCCCTAGTCTTTTGAGTGTTCCTAGGTAATGGTTTACAACTATTAGCGATGCCTTGAAATCTTGTAGAATTCATCACCCTAGGTCTTGCACCTAAAATTCCGTCTTTTGAATTTGTGCCTTTTCCTAGCTTCTTGTAGATAGTAGTTCTTCCACAAGTCATTCACATCATATGAATTACGGGTTTTAATGCATGGTTTTGACAATTTGTTTTCGAACCGATCCTAGAGGTCTTTGGGAGTAAAAGTAGTTGCATGTTGAGGTTTAGAGGAACTAGAAACATAACTCTTAGGTAACACAAGTGAAGTGGTGGTTTTGACAAAACTTGTTTCTCATCAACTTGGGAGGCAAACCGTGTTTTGAAAATTTTGGTCTTTCGGATATAAACGCAGAGGGCTGCCTAACAACCGACCGGTTTCTAATGGGATGAGAAACTGGTTTCCCAAGGTTGATGGTTTTGTAAACTTAGTGTTCACACTTTTCCTATGGTTTTCTAAGCTCATTCTTTAAGGCAACAATAGCGAAACTCTTTTCACGAAGTTGATCTTTGAGATCATCAATTTTGCTATCAAAGAGTTTGTTTGTTCCATTGACTTAGTTCTAGCTTCTTTGTGAGTCACTTAGTTCTATGTGATGCTTTCTTAAAGACTCGTTTTCATTTAGTAATTTGGCCACACAAACCGCTAATTCATCATTTCTCATTTGAATATCATCAATAACATTAACATCAGAATTACTTGTAACCAAATTACTTTTCACATGCATATCAGAAATATGTTTCTTCAAGTTGTTAATAGTCGAGTTTTTGGCTTGAAGCTGAGCTTTTAAATCATTTATTTCAAAAAATTCACGAAATTCAGGAAATTCCGGATTTTTACATGGTTTCATAGATTGAAAACTTTCCTCTTTTCTTTGTATTGCAATTTCAAGTGAAATGCAATGTTTTTCAAGTTTTGAGAATTTGTTTGAAAGTTCATCAAAAGCCCTTTTATCAATCATATTAGCTGTTTTGAAATTATTAGTCTCAGCCTCAACCAATGAACATTTATCAGAATCATGTTCAGCATTAAGATCAGTTTGTTTAGGTACATTAGCAGATGCACTATGTTGAACAGTTAAGGGTACCTCATTACATGACACCTGTTCAATTGTCGGTCTGATATCTGCATCCACATCATGTGTAACAAGAGTTACTGGACCGTTGGCTGTGTCAAGCTTATCTATCTCTGAGCCTCTATATTCAGTGTCAAATGATCCATCATCTGGTGTATTACCCAACTCAACACTATCATCTTTTGATTGTGCCCGACATTCATTCCCCTTTATGATTACTGCATCTACTTCATGTGTGTTAGGAGTAACTGAACATCTGGTTACGTCATTCATTGTTGTCTTTGATATTCTGCATTCAGCAACACCCGATTCTTCAACTGATACATTACCCAACTCATCACAACTATCTATCAACTGCACCAGATAGTCATCCACTTTTTCATCTTTCTGAGTAACTTCCTCAATATACTTCTCCACATTATCCATGAGATGGATAAGTGTCTCTAGGAACACGCTAATTTCCATTCCAGTGTGTCTCTTGAAAGATATTTCAGTCATGTCTTGATCATAATCTGATGTAAATTCCCCACTTATGAATGAATGAAATTGGTTGTGGATCACTTGAAGTGCAGCACTGGAACTATCCTTTTGAACCTTTTCTTTATCAAGTTGTTGTTCTAATTGTTCTAAGTTCAATAGTAATGTTCCCGTTAATGTGGATAAGTCATGACGGAAAATGGCAATGCATGTTCGTTCCATTCTTATCGGTGTGAGTAACATGAGGTGTGAGTGAAGTTGTTGATAAGGTTCAATGCTACTTTCCTTTTGCATGGCATTCCGTAGCCTAAACAGGTGCAAATCTTTCTCATTGGACTCAGAGCATGAGGAGCTCAAATCATCATTGATTGATTCCATCATCAGTAACCGTTCAGTGTAGCGTACATTATCATTGTTGTCCACAACATCATACAATTTAAGTACTTCTGAAATTACTGGGTCAGTAGTGTAGGACATGATGTTGTAGTATACACGGGATTTTACAAGTCTATGATTTAAACCGAGAAATAGAATCTTTCGCGGGATTTTACTAAAATCAAGACGAAACCGTGTGACAAGATTAATTAAGAAGGATTGTGTGAAATGAATTTACGGATCTTGTAGACGATAAAGAAGTAATTTTGATGTTTTCGAATCGAGTTATCCAATAACTAGCACGGTAGTTATATCCAATGAACCCGAAAAATTCAATCCAAAAGAATAATTAATCTCGGATTTAGCGAAGCTCAACAATCGTAGAAAAATGCCTTTGCAGATATAGAGTCAATATTAAAATGGAACCATTCACATGGAACAAACATGCATTAATATTGAAAATCAGTGAATCAGTATATATTAATATTGAAAATCGCTGGTTCAGCAACAATCGTATATTAATATAGGGATTAAAGAAATTTGTTTACGGATGAGATATGGAGCAGCCAAGGCCCAAAGTTTTTCACGCAGCCCACCACCACAAAAAAAAACTGATCAGCCCAAATCTTAATAATCTACACAACCTTAATTATCCGGACTATATAACACTTACTTATAATTCACTATCCCTAATTTCACTCTAACCCTAATTAAAACAAATTAGCAATTCGTCACTTTGAATCACTGGTCTTTTCTTTCTCACCCAAACGCATCCACCAACAAATTAGCAATTCGTCCCTTTAAAACACACGAAGCTACACAATAAACAAATGTAATCTCTCCTTTTCGTTATTGATTTGATTAGCAAATGATAACCACGAACTCAACACTGTCACGTTTTCAATGTTTGGCTTCAAGATCTTTGAAAGGTCTAAGGTAGGGATTTGTCTTGATTTCCGTTTTTGATTTTGATAAACCGAAAGGAAATGGGGATGAAAACCGTGTGGTTTTTTTCGATCTCACTTTCAATTTCGAAAATTATTAGTAGGGAAAGTCTTGTAAAATGATCAATGATGAGATTGTGTAAATAATCTTTTAAAATATTTGTTGCTTTGACACTTGAACACACATCTAAGATCTATTTTGTTGCGTTTTTTTTTTTTTTTAAATCTGCGCAAGTTGCTTTAAAAAAATTGCACAAGTCGCTAAGTTTTGTAAATACAAAACCCAAGTCGCTAGTTTTTTTTTTTTTTTTTTTTTTTTTTTTTTTCTATGAAAACACAAGTCGCTATGCAAACATGACCCAAGTCGCTTTTAAAGTCTGCATAAGTCGCTAAATAGAGACTGCACAAGTTGCTAAAAGAAGCTTCACAAGTCGCTAAGAGGAAATTGCACAAGTCGCTAATATGAATGTCAAATAGCGAAAAAAAAAAGCTGGACAAAAGCAGTCCAAAAATTACCAAAAAGCATTTCAAAACATAAAATAAGACTTGACCAAGCATCAAACTAAGCTTATCTACCCTCCTAAACATAAAAGTACAAAGCTTTAGTATATTTGACCAATTAAAATTCGAACTTGGTGCATAAACAAATAAAATTCGAACCAAAGGAAAAAAACAATAACCACTTAAAAATTCAAGCACACAAGATATCCAAGATCAAACCATGGCTCTTGATACCAATTGTGCATATTGGTTATTGTTTTAATCAAAGAACATGTATGAGGATTGAATCAAACAAGAAGATTTTAGAGAGAGAGATTGGTGGGATACTTTCTAGAGAGAGAAAGAGATGAAAGAAAAAGAAGTTGTATGATTAAAAGAAATGAAAGTACCAACCCTCTCCACATGAGGAGAGGGCTATTTATAGTTCTTACAAAATACGCCACCTACGGGCTGTGGATCAGGCATACATTGGGTAAAGACCCGTCCGTCCTCCACGGTGTTACTCTAAACTAAATAACTAACTAAATGACTAGTAAATAACGATATGTCTACCAGCTAACTTGTGCTAGTCTATAGTTGGGGTGACCGACACTTTACATGGAATTTCTAATTCCTAACAATAGATCACTTGGATCTGAGGTTAGAGGGTTATAATACTTGGGAAAGTATGTGTGTAAACTGATGAATAGAAAGGAAGAAATGGCTCTCAATTTATAAAGAAAATTATCTAGTGTTCCCCGGATCCCACGGATCCCTACCACAAGGGATCCGGCTAGCACAAAGCCAGGGATCCGTGGAACGCTCCTCTTTGCCCATGGGTATTTTTGGTTATGGGTCATGGGTTGATCCATGGTTTTCTTTCTAGATACAATGAACTTGGTTAAGTGGTATATATAAAACCATTGGTTATGGGACAATACCATTTGCTAGTTTTTACCCATTTAGTATATACTTGTTTTTACCCATTTTAGTATACTTAGTTTAAGTATATGCTAACCCAATATGTAAACACTAGTTGTTGTACATATATATCTAAATCATAAATCACTTATATTTGTTTTAGTGTTTTATGTGAAAACGTAAGTGTGTTAGGAAACTATTGACTCAAACTATTTACGTATTCTATTTGCTTCGTTAAAATGATTTTACGTTTGTTATCGACAAAATATTAGAAGATCGTAAAATATAAATAAACGTTTTTACGGCTTATTTGTATTAACAATCTCCCTTTTGTTGATGACAAAGCGTAAAATTATTTTAAGAAAAACTAAAATTCGTAGCAAGTTTGAATTAGTAGTTTTTACTTTCTTCTCCCCCTTTTTGTCGAAACAAAAAGTGTTAAAAGAAACTAACACAATTTTTATAAGAAAAATGTGTAAAAGGAAATGTAAAGAGAGCAAGTGACGGGAATGGTACTCGTCTTAACTCTCCCTTGACGAGTCCATCCCTTTGAGAGGGCGTCAAGGACATAACGTAAAATAAGCTAATTGTGTTTGCAAATAAGTTTGCAAATGGTTAGTCTAAGTGATGAAAACGAGCTCCCCTTAAAGATTGCAAAGTTGCAATGGGGTGTTATGATGTATAATCCAAAATCGGATTAAGTTGCAAATGTTTTTGCAATATCGTTTGACACAAAGCTCCCCCTAGCTTTATGGTGTCAAAATCTTCATATGTATTTTGAAAATCTACAAAGTAAAGGTTAGAAAACAAGAGTATAGTGCATAATTTCCTGCAAATAAAACTCAAGTTAGTAGAAATTTGTGTTTCTGTACCACGGATCCCACGGTACCCTTCTTGGAGGGATCCGTCTAGGCATTTTGGAGGGATCCGGCTGTCTGTTGACAATTTCTTCAGCAATGAGAGTGTTTCAATCAATGCTAATGAAGATGTGAAGTAGTATATGTTATAGCAAGCACAAAACACAAAGCACATAAAAATTATGGCATATAGATATTCATTCAATAAAAACAAGAGACGATCAACCAAATCTCTAAAACTAAGAGAATGAACTAGCCATATAAGTGCTACTAATGCTAATGAGTTACCCAAACTCTAGATTCAACTTAAAGATGATCAAGGATGAGATAGGTTTCCTAAACATTCTAAGTTTGAGCTTTTGACTTATGATGCTCATTGTAGTTTAGGCTTGTTGACCTCTTCGAAACGTTCGAGGAGGTGATAAAACATGAAACGTTGTTCTTCACGTAGTTCATGTATCAACCTTTCAACATGTTTACAATGATAGCAATCCTTGTCGTGGTTTTGAATTTCTTGAAGTGGAAGTTCAAGTGAAGTGGGTTGAGGATCTTCAAATGAAGGAGGAATTGGTGGAGGCTCATTAAGTGATGTCTCTACAATGTTTGAGGGTGGAGGTAACGAAGTATCAACTTCCATGTGGTCGGGTGGTTGTCTTTGATGTCTTCTCATAATCCAAAATGGACTATTGGGCGGAATGAGAGTTTGACATTGGATCAAGTGTTGATTCAATATTTTGATTTTGTTGCCCAACCTTTTCAAGTGAGTTTGTTGGTAGTGGTGGAAGGTGAGATGGCCAAGGAGGTAAGTCTTCTACATTATGAGAATGTGGAGATGATTGTGAGGTGGCTCTAGGCACCAATGATGTTGGTTGAGTTGTGGAAGGTATGTTTGGTTTGATAGAGTTTGGTGATGAAATCCTAGTGGAAACAATTTTCTTGGGGATTAGTTTGATTGGTTTCCTTGGTGTAGGAAAAATCCTAGCATTAGTGGATTTAACCGGAGATGATTCGGTTGAGGAAACTTCGTATATGATCCTAGCAAGTTTCTTGGGTGATTCTTGATTGGATGAGTTAGCACTAGGAGCCTTTATCATGATGAAATGACTAAGGGAGATGGTTGTAATTGCTGATAATTGTGTTTGTGTTTGATGACTAAAGTGTTCTTAGCAATATGGCTTATAAAGGGAAGAGCTTGGCAAGTGCATTTAAGACTTAAGCTACTAATATTCTTAGAGATGTGATGATTAACATGCACAAGGTTGAAGTTCAGAGTTTCACTGATCTAGGAACTCATTTAAGATGAGATGGAGTGTTTTAGTTTAGGAAGATAAGTTGAAATGATTGTTTTAGCAAGGTTTGACATAAATTGTCACCCGGATCCCACGGTTCCCTCCTTTGAGGGATCCGGCTAGGCTAATCCTAGGGATCCGGCTCTCAGCAGTTATGACAGGTTTGAACTGAGGTTTCTAGGAGCTAAAGCCTATCTTATTTTGAGTGTTTCAGTTCTCCTAAGTGTTTTAAGATGAGAAGGTACTTGAATGATCAAGGGTAATAAGTGTTGTAGCAAATGATTGCTTCTTATGGAAAGGAGATGAGACAAGATGACTACCAATGGATGTCCAAGGATAACACTAAGAGTTTTGGTGGTGTCAAGTAATAATAAATGATCCTAGAGATCAGATTTTAGCTTGAGGTGAAATTAGAAAAATCCTTAAAAGTTACAAGAATTGAAAAACTAATTTTTGACCCACTTTGAGATAAAGGTGACTAGAAACAATTTCCTAAAATTGTTCAATATGTCCACTTAAATGTTTTGAAAGGTGAGAAACAATTTGTGAGTATTGAAGCGGAAATATGGTGAGTTTTGATGTGTTGATAAATCAAGTGGCATTTTGACTAAGAACTTAAGTAAGCCATAAGTGAGTCTAAGCCTTTCTCATCCCTGAAGTGGACTTAGTTAGGTTCTAAAATCATATGTTTAGCTAATGTGATGTTATCTAGAAAGCTATCTTGATGTAAGGGATGTTGTATTGCTGATCTGATGTCACGGATCCCACGATTCCCTTAAGGGAGGGATCCGACTAGGCTAATCCTAGGGATCCGGCATCTGCAGATCAGAATCTTCACAGAATTGCTGTGCAGATTTTGCACACTAATAAATCTTTAAACAAAGCAATAAGAACAAGCATGTCATCACAAAACACCACTTATAAAGATATGATAAATTAACAATATCCAAATTACCATAAACCAAAGTGCTAAAACGTAATCATCCAAACATAAAATAAAAGAAAATAAGCACATTCCTATTGTCTCTTTCGTCAATCCTTTCTTTTCCTTTTTGGCGGCTTAGTGAGGTTGTAAGCGAGGTTTTGAATCATGCCCTCAATTGTTTGAATTCATGGTCTCGTTTGGAATGGTTGGAAGTTGTTCGTAGTAATCGAAGGGTTCCAATTCAATGTTGGCTATGGGGTCGACGTCTTCTTCTTCTTCACTTTCTTATCCTTCCGAGGAGTCCGAGAGAGCTTTAGGTTTCTTTCCATTCACCTTGAAGCGTTTAGAGGGTATTTTGGTAAGAGGTATCATTACATGATCGGCAAGGAAATGATCATTGTTGATAGGAGATGGTTGCAATGCACTAACATACTTACAAAGTCGTGTTAGGAGCATACCATATGGAAGTACCATGTTGGAAGATTTGAATACCCTAGCCATTCTCCTTACCATGTAATAGGCGAGATTAAATGGCTTTTGAAGGATAAGACAATAGATCATTTGCACAAGACATGCGTTTGGATGATCTTTGTTTCCAACTAGGCTTATGACGTTTTCCCTAAGAATTTTTTCCCATTTTCTATACATGGGATGGATTTCGAAAAGTTCCATTTGAAAAGGATTACGGTGAATAAGCTTCTTGTTTCGGTCGAAACGGGATTGGTCGGCTCTTATTTTGAAAATAGTGTCTCGGAAGGTTTCGGGTTCATCAAGAGGAGTATGGTACATTGGTTTAGAATCAAGTGCAAGGTTTTGAGTGTTGATTGCCCAATCTTGAGAGTACATACAAATTCCTTCACACGGAATACGAAGAATTTGAGCAAAGGTGTTGAGAGGAAGAGTAAAGTTTTGTGTATTGATGATGAAAGCGATTGAAATGCTATCATCGACGTTTCGAATGATCCTAATGCTTCTATAAAACTCAAAGATGAAGACCGGACAAATTTGTTCATCAATGTCAAGAAGACAATCAAAATTGATTGCCGAGAAGACTTGGCGAATGTTGGTATCCTCAAGGAAACATTCCTTGATTACACGACCTTCGTGGATAAGTCATTTTTTGAGCTTTTTGAAGACCTTGCGATCGGTTTTTGAGAATTCCTCATTTCGATAATAATGAGTAAGGTAATGGACGGTATCATGATGATCTTTTTGAGTGGCTTTAGGCATGGTTGGTCCTAAAAGCACAAAATTTTCAATTAGGTAAGATTAGTTGAGGTGGGTTTATGGTTTTGATTTGTATTAACAATGTTGTTAACACAATGTGAATTTAGTTATGTTAAAAGCCCTTTTTCATGATTAATTTTGAAAAACCCTAATTAAACTAATTGATTAAAGATTTGTGAAACCATAAACCCTAGAATGAGGATGATGAAAATTAGAACAAGTTAATGTAATTACTTACAATGGTGTTCTAAGAAGGAATACTTGAGAGTATGGAATCCAATGATGATGAAATCAGTGGTTTGGACGTTTTTGTGTTATGTGAGTAGAGGAAAAAATCGGTGGTGATTTTTGAAAGCGTATAGTGAGTTACATTCCACGGTTCCCTCGGATCCCTTGTATTTGGGATCCGGCTAGTACAACTAGAGGATCCGCTCACGTGACGAGAAAAAGGGTTGTTTGGCATTATTTCTGTAGTAGGCTTATAAACCAGCTTACTAAAAAATAGTTTGGAGGTATTAGATGAAGATTGTTTTTGGATAACGGGTTTTGATGAATCACATATCGAGGGTTCATGTGTGACGACGGCGTTAGTTTGACGAATCAAAAGAAATACTATTCCCGATGATGATAAGAAAGAAAAGTGACGAAAGAGACTTCTAACGATGCTAGTAATTATTAAACAAAGAGAACTATGAAATAAATTAAACTCATGTAACCTATCTAATGAAACGTAAGACATACCTCTATGCTTCTTGGTTTGGCATGATACCAAAAATACTTCATGAGCTTTTAAAGTAACCCTTTGTACTTGGTGTACGTAAGTTGTGATTACTTTTTAGATCCTTCCTTGAATGTTGACTTCATTATTCTTTGAATAGAGATGAAGATTTTTGGAGAGATTCTAGCATGAAGATTTCTTGAAAACAAAAATTGTTAGAATGATCTATCAATGTACAACAAAATGATTTAAGAGAAAATATGACCTAAAAAAATCCTTCTTTGTAGTTTTCAAACATACACGGATCGTATCAAGTCTTTAAAGTACAACATACTTTAAGAAACTTGGTAACGAAGCTCTGATGCCAATTGTGGAAAACTAGAAGGGGGGGTTGAATAGTTTTACCAATTTAAAACTTCCTTTTAAATATTTAGATCGACTTATGTCAATCTATTTGGTTGTTTATGTTGGACGTTGATAGATATATATATAAACGTGTAATGAAAGATAAAGAGTAAGAAGCACATCACCACAACACAAGTATTTATAGTGGTTCGGCTACAAGGACACCTTCCTTGCCCTACTCCACTCCCCGAGTCACCTACTCGAGAGTTCGTAAGCACTACACCAATCTCCTTATGGCGGAGAAGCCTTCACAACGTCGCTTAACCTTTTTCCGATACAAAGCTAAATACCGAGATCTTTCACACCAAGGCGAACCACACCTAACACAATGTCGCCTACCCTTTATACGGTGCTAGGCTAACCACTGAGTTCTTTCACACCAAGGAGAACTAATCCTATCACAACGTCGCCTACCCTTTATTAGGTACTAGGCTAAGCACCTAGTTCCATTACTATGGAGGAACTACTACCCTTCACAACACAACACCTAATATCAAGGAGATCCACTCCTTGTTACAATACCATCAAGGATATCACCATCCTTGGAAATAAACAAATACTTATATGTATAACGATGCACCTCATCGATTATACGACCTAGGCATTCTTCCCAAATGCGACTTGATTTGATTCTTCGGCATCCTTCACTAATGCCTTAGACACAACGCTTGGCACCCTTTACTAATGCCTTCGTCTTGACACCTTTAGCATTCTTCACTAATGCTTTGACACGGATGATGAGCACCTTTCACTAATGCTTTCATCTTGACACTTTCAGCATTCTTCACTAATGCGTTCAACCCAACATCTATTGAGAAAGTAAGAGCTATCAACAAGAAAACCTTAGTTGTCTTGATGATGACGAAGCATGGCAACTCATGGACTTGAGCTTGCTCGTCTTCAAGAAGTGGTGATCTCGCCTTTAAGAGGAACCTAGAAGATCACACAAAAACAAAAGACAAACTACATAGATCACTTGGATCTGAGGTTAGAGGGTTATAATACTTGGGGAAGTATGTGTGTAAAGTGATGAATAGAAAGGAAGAAATGGCTCTCTATTTATAGAGAAAATTCTCTACTGTTCCCCGGATCCCACGGATCCTTACCACAAGGGATCCGGCTAGCACAAAGCCAGGGATCCGTGGAACGCTCCTCTTTGCCCATGGGTATTTTTGGTTATGGCTCATGGGTCATGGGTTGATCCATGGTTTTCTTTCTAGATATAATGAACTTGGTTAAGTGATATATATAAAACCATGGGTTATGGGTCAATACCATTTGCTAGTTTTTACCCATTTAGTATATACTTGTTTTTACCCATTTTAGTATACTTAGTTTAAGTATATGCTAACCCAATATGTAAACACTAGTTGTTGTACATATATATCTAAATCATAAATCACTTATATTTGTTTTAGTGTTTTATGTGAAAACGTAACTGTGTTAGGAAACTATTGACTCAAACTATTTACGTATTCTATTTGTTTCGTTAAAATGATTTTACGTTTGTTATCGACAAAATATTAGAAGATCGTAAAATATAAATAAACGTTTTTACGGCTTATTTGTATTAACAATCTCCCCTTTTGTTGATGACAAAGCGTAAAATTATTTTAAGAAAACTAAAATTGTAGCAAGTTTGAATTAGTAGTTTTACTTTCTTCTCCCCTTTTGTCGAAACAAAAGTGTTAAAGAAACGGCACAATTTTTATAAAAAAAATGTGTAAAAGGAAATGTAAAGAGAGCAAGTGACGGGAATGGTACTCGTCTTAACTCTCCCTTGACGAGTCCATCCCTTTGAGAGGGCGTCAAGGACATAACGTAAAATAAGCTAATTGTGTTTGCAAATAAGTTTGCAAATGGTTTGTCTAAGTGACGAAAACGTGCTCCCCCTTAAAGATTGCAAAGTTGCAATGGGGTGTTATGAAGTATAATCCATAATCGGATTAAGTTGCAAATATTTTTGCAATATCGTTTGACACAAAGCTCCCCCTAGCTTTATGGTGTCAAAATCTTCATATGTATTTTGAAAATCTACAAAGTAAAGGTTAGAAAACAAGAGTATAGTGCATAATTTCCTTCAAATAAAACTCAAGTTAGTAGAAATTTGTGCTTCTGTACCACGGATCCCACGGTTCCCTTCTTGGAGGGATCCGTCTAGGCATTTTGGAGGGATCCGGCTGTCTGTTGACAATTTCTTTAGCAATGAGAGTGTTTCAATCAATGCTAATGAAGATGTGAAGTAGTATATGATATAGCAAGCACAAAACACAAAGCACATAACAATTATGGCATATAAATATTCATTCAATAAAAACAAGAGACGATCAACCAAATCTCTAAAACTAAGAGAATGAACAAGCCATACAAGTGCTACTAATGCTAATGAGTTACCCAAACTCTAGATTCAACTTAATGATGATCAAGGATGAGATAGGTTTCCTAAACATTCTAAGTTTGAGCTTGTGACTTATGATGCTCATTGTAGTTTAGGCTTGTTGACCTCTTCGAAACGTTCGAGGAGGTGATAAAACATGAAACGTTGTTCTTCACGTAGTTCATGTATCAACCTTTCAACATGTTTACAATGATAGCAATCCTTGTCGTGGTTTTGAATTTCTTGAAGTGGAAGTTCAAGTGAAGTGGGTTGAGGATCTTTAAATGAAGGAGGAATTGGTGGAGGCTCATTAAGTGATGTCTCTACAATGTTTGAGGGTGGAGGTAACGAAGTATCAACTTCCATGTGGTCGGGTGGTTGTCTTTGATGTCTTCTCATAATCCAAAATGGACTATTGGGCGGAATGAGAGAGTTTGACATTGGATCAAGTGTTGATTCAATATTTTGATTTTGTTGCCCAACCTTTTCAAGTGAGTTTGTTGGTAGTGGTGGAAGGTGAGATGGCCAAGGAGGTAAGTCTTCTACATTATGAGAATGTGGAGATGATTGTGAGGTGGCTCTAGGCACCAATGATGTTGGTTGAGTTGTGGAAGGTATGGTTGGTTTGATAGAGTTTGGTGATGAAATCCTAGTGGAAACAATTTTCTTGGGGATTAGTTTGATTGGTTTCCTTGGTGTAGGAGAAATCCTAGCATTAGTGGATTTAACCGGAGATGATTCGGTTGAGGAAACTTCGTGTATGATCCTAGCAAGTTTCTTGGGTGGTTCTTGATTGGATGAGTTAGCACTAGGAGCCTTTCTCATGATGAAATGACTAAGGGAGATGGTTGTAATTGCTAATAATTGTGTTTGTGTTTGATGACTAAAGTGTTCTTAGCAATATGGCTTATAAAAGGAAGAGCTTGGCAAGTGCATTTAAGAATTAAGCTACTAATATTCTTAGAGATGTAATGATTAACATGCACAAGGTTGAAGTTCAAAGTTTCACTGATCTAGGAAATCATTTAAGATGAGATGGAGTGTTTGAGTTTAGGAAGATAAGTTGAAATGATTGTTTTAGCAAGGTTTGACATAAACTGTCACCCGGATCCCACGGTTCCCTCCTTTGAGGGATTCGGCTCTCAGCAGTTATGACAGGTTTGAAATGAGGTTTCTAGGAGCTAAAGCCGATCTTATTTTGAGTGTTTCAGTTCTCCAAAGTGTTTTAAGATGAGAAGGTACTTGAATGATCAAGGGTAATAAGTGTTATAGCAAATTATTGCTTCTTATGGAAAGGAGATGAGACAAGATGACTACCAATAGATGTCCAAGGATAACACTAAAAGTTTTGGTGGTGTCAAGTCATAATAAATGATCCTAGAGATCAGATTTTAGCTTGAGGTGAAATTTGAAAAATCCTTAAAAGTTACAAGAATTGAAAAACTAATTTTTGACTCACTTTGAGATAAAGGTGACTAGAAACAATTTCCTAAAATTGTTCAATATGTCCACTTAAATGTTTTGAAATGTGAGAAACAATTTGTGAGTATATGTTTAGCTAAGTGAGTCTAAGCCTTTCTCATCCCTGAAGTGGACTTAGTTAGGTTCTAAAATTATATGTTTAGCTAATGTGATGTTATCTAGAAATATATCTTGATAGTCATCCACAGAGATAATCAGTGATTCGGCCTACTTCTTCAATGTTATCGGTTATTCTCTCTTTGGGCATTCGGGTACTTCGGGTTCTTGAGCTTCATACACTTTCTTCAGGGGAGAGAAAAGTATTTATCGGGGTTATTCTTTGGCTATCAGACTTAATCTGCTACTTCGATGTTATAAGTTTCTTTGTCTTTGGGTATACGTGTATTCGGGTTCGTGAAATCTAGTCTAAGAGACTGACTGCATCAATTCATCTACTTGGGGGAAAGTGGTCTATTGACAACTTTTTGGTATGGATCGCTTCAGACTTCAGTTGAAAAGAAATTTGAGAAGATTCATTCATGCGTAGGAAGATACGTTGTTGATCTATTGTGATGATATAACCCTGAACGGAGAATCTCGATTATCGTTCTTAAAAGGAGCAGCGGGATTTATGATAGTGGTGTGCTTCTCTGTGCACCTGGCTAAGGCAAGCTTGAAATAGAGCTTCGAATCTGCTCATCTAATGGATTTTTAGTTTGGGGGGAAGCTGCCAAAGTCTCTCTTTCTCAAAGGCTCGATTTCTCTCTTCGATTCAAGAGCCTTGGAAGCTTTGGTGTTGAATGTTTAAAAGATGATGACTTCTATCTTCTACAATGGGGCTGCTCGATATCCTTATCTCGGTACTCGTATCATCATATTCTTAAACTATATCATCTATTCTATCTGTGTATATAGTAATCAAAAACCAGAATACAAAAAATAGAAAACCAACAAAAGAAAATAGAAAAATATAAAACCTTCAAAAACCCATAAAAATCAGAAAATTTTGAAAAATTCCAAAAATATGTTTTCTCAAGACATGTCTTCTGGTATCGATAACATCTGCAGTCTTAGAAATGTCATTCAACAATGGCACGGGACCATAGATGAAGTTCGAGCAGGAGGTGTAAATATTCTTTTCCAAAACATGTCTCAAAAAATGGCTTACAGTTATTTTAGACTGTAACTCGGGCTTCAAATGATGGCTTGCAGTTACTTCAAACTGTAACCCGTGCTAAAACTATGGCTTGCTATTATTTCAGATAGCAACCCGCTCTTCAAGAAAGGAAAGTGCTGCGCTAAACTAATTATCTAAATTTTCGTGCACTTATCCTAAAAAATTTGAGGAAAGTATGTCGAAGGACTGCTGTTCCTACACAAATGTTTTTCCGTCTAAAATTCTTCAGAAAAATATTTGTTGTTTTAAAAAAAAAATGGTGGTAAATGAGTTGCTTGTAAATCAATCATATTCAGAGTTTTCGTAAAAATTGAAAACTCAATCAATGACTTCAGCACTTTTAAAAAAATGGTGGTAAATGAGTTGATTGAGGGGGAGAATGTTTTCAAATCTATATCATCTAACGAGCTTATCTAATTATCCTATATGCTTAATTGAAAAATGATGTTAACCTACGTTGAAGGACTAGGTGCCTAGGATATGATTGTTAGGATTAGATGATTAGAGTTTGATGAACACATAAATCCCATGCTTTATATGAACTGATTGATATGTTGAATTGACTTTTATTAGTCGATTGCTGTTTGGGTGATGTCGACCACCATATATCTGTATGTGTGTTCACTAACGTATGCAAGTATATTGGTTATAAGAATGTTCCCCGATCCGGATCCCACAATAGATTATGATTGGATGCCGAAAGGAAAGGGTAACTATATCTTGGGTTATCAAATGAAGAAACGAAGCTTAATTTGACCTCTATGGAGAGTTGGCATTAGTGCAACGTAAGAGGTCTCACTGCTTCAGCAGATGGTTTTCTTCCAGCCTTACAGCAACAACAGAAGCAGCTTCTACACCACCTAACGTATCTTGTGCAAGAAAAGTAGTGAATGATACCATTTTTAACAATTTTTGAATAATATTGTTTTGAAAAATGGAAAAATATTGGGTTTGAAAATAAATTGGAATTAATTTTAAATTTCACCGAACTTCATTTTATCAAAACTTAAGTCACTCAATCAACGACTACGGTCATTGATTGAGGGGGAGAGTGATTTAAAATAAAATATTTTCAAACAATATTTCATCAATCAAGTCCGTTTGTACAAAATAAGTGGTGATCTAAAGATTTAATGTTATGTCATGGTATGATTTTCTTTAAAACCCAAAGATCTTTCAAAATGAAACTTTTTATGTTCTTGTTTGATTGTGAAATTGTTTTATTTTACTAAAAGATCTCTTAAAACAATCATACCTGACACTAACAATCTTTAATGTCTTAAAATGGTCCTTATCTGTCATTTTTCAAAATCAAATCTTGCCACGTCTTTCTCCTAAAATTTTTAAATGATTTAAATCCATTGGGATCACAAATCTCAAAAGGTTTGAAATTTTTGATCGGGGGAGAGATCGTGATTTAAATCTCAAATTGGTTTTAAAGGGTGATTGTTTCAAAGCACTCCTTCCTTCATGTGCCAAACGATTTTGAAATACATAATGCACATGATTGTGGAGGAGCATTTAACCAAAAACCAAAAGAGTATTTAAACAAGGCCACATTTTCTCCCATGTTTTCTAAACCTTATTAAATCACTTGGGATCCAAAATCTCAAAGGGTTTGATATTTTGATCGGGAGAATTTTGTGATTTAATTAAAATCGATAAATGATGATCGATTTGATTCAAAAGTCAGTCGCTCTCCCATATGTGCTAAACGCTTTCGAATCTCGAAGCACATATTGAGGGGGAGCATTTCAAAGAAAATAAACTTTCAAGGTACAAAGATTTCTATGTTTCAACATAAAGTACCTTGATTGATTTTCTAAAGGTTTCTTAATGACTTTTGTGATCGTGGATGTGCTTCAAAAGAACTCTTTCCTTTATGTGATAAAATGATTCCAAATATCCTATGCACATATTGAGGGGGAGAATTTACCAAAGAAAATCAAATGGCTTTTTCCATGGAAATTGTGATCAAGAATTTATTTCAAAAGAACTCTTGCCTCCATGTTCTAAACAATTTATAAAATCATATGCACATGTTGAGGGGGAGCATTTCTAAAAGATCAAAACAATTAAGGTACAAAATGCTTTGATTTCGTATCACAAGTACCTTAATTGATTTTCCAAATGATTTTTCAATTGGTTTCATGGAAGAATGAACAATACCAAAGACCGAACAATTTACTTTATGCATGGTCTTATAAGGATGGTTAGGTTAGGTATTCATTCCCACGATCCAACCAGAGCCGGAGGGATCTACCCAGGGATAATCCACTAGATAGTGTAGAGTCCTTAGGTACGATGAAAAAATGAGAAATGGGAAGAGTGCGGACTGAGACAGAGCTAGTACTGGAATAAACCCAACAAGGTTTTAGTTATGAAGTCTCGGTAAGCACCGAAGGGGTTGAAGAATGAAAAAGAAATGAATATGAAAAGGGTGAAAAGAAATAGCCTCCAATAATTCAACCTTAGGGCGTAAACCGGGTTCAATACATATACTCTTGGTGTTTACTAAGGTAACACTGGTATTGAAGACAAGGCGTCATGGACCCGGTGGACGACTGCACTAAACTTCCCAAGCTACTCAAGTTCCTCTTAATAGGGCTTGTTTCATTCTCACGGGGAACCTACATAATCTATCGACTTTCTCTTAGAGATTGTTGATATTGAAGAAGGAGACCCTCTCCCTAGTCTCCGGCATAGGAAATCAAAAATGCACGATTGAGTCTAGAGCCAAAGAGATCATCCACAATATCTCATTAGGACACTAAATTAATGAAGACTTGCTGTTTCACACAATGTGGAAAGTAAGAATATATTAAGAGTCCTACGCATTATCCTTGTGGTATTGCCAGAAGATCTGAGTGATATACTAACATATTCACAATGAAGATGGAAAGCCTTCTAGAGCCAACATCAAACAAGCTCTTAGTAAATGGCATGTGAGATCTATCCAATAGTTCAACCATGTGACAACTGAATAGAAACGATGGGGCGATTCACTCTTGAATCAACCTTAGTCCAGGAAATGAATTGACGAATACTTTTGGAAAAACTGTTCGATGTGCAAATCTTCTTTTTCTCTAGCACATCGAATGTGTATTCATGTTTTCAAACACAAAAAGTATCTTTGATTGAAAAAATACTTTTGGAAAAACCGTTCGATGTGCAAATCTCTTCTTTTCTCTAGCACATCGAATGTGTACTCTTTTCAAATACAAAAAGTATTTTTGATTGAAAATTGATATTTCTCATAAAACCTTCGTCGTATTGAAAAACTCTTTCTTCTAAGCAATACGCAATTGTTTTCAAATCAATTTTTATCAATCGGTGAATCTCAATTATTTGGTTCACTCACTCCGTGTTGTCTTCTTTGAGATGTTCGGTTTGAGAACGGCTAGAAACATTGCGAAACCTTGTAAAGAAAATTCTTCGAATTATACCGATCACGAGCGATGCTTGTCTTGATCAATGGGGAACCGTGGGCGTGTACCTCAATTCAACGAAAGTGATCAAAGTCACTTTCGTGTTTTATTGCTAACTCTTGTTTGCGGTACATTTGGACGGTTGCGGTGATCGAAATTGAGAAGTCAATCCAAAGCCGCATGCTCACAAAGATCCACACTTAATTGGAGAAATCATGGTGGTGCATATCTATAGAACTGGCTCGATATTTTCATTCAATGCTTCGCTACTGTTCTTTGCAAATATCATGAACTAGTAAAGCTTCCGCTACTCGATGAAAAATGTCATGATCCGAGAGTGTGAGCATGTCGGTCCGAAAGTCACAACATCACATGAAGGCAACACAACAAAGGGTGATCCAGATATTTAATGTGGCTGATGATCTCAATGAAAGCTCGAAGATCATCAAAGATGTGGATCAGTCAAAGGCCTCCACTAAAAGTAAAAATCAATGCGGACTTTGAAGTATCGCTACTAAAGCACAAAGATTGTAGAACTTGAAGAATAGAAGTCTACGAGCTCAGAACTAAAGACAAAGATAGAATGCTAGGATGCAAAATGTATTTCATGGGGTGACCTCCCTTAGGGGGAGATTGTTAGGAATTGGAAATTCCATGTTAAACTGTCGGTCACCCCAATTATGGTCTAGCATATGTTAGCTCGTAGACGTGTCGTTATTTACGTTATTCAGTAGTTAATTAGTTAGTTAGTAGCGTAGAATAGTTTAGTGTAACACCGTGGAGGAAGGACGGGTCTTTACCCACTGTATACCTGATCCACAGGCCGTCAGGAGGTCGTGTAGTGTGTAAGTATAAATACCCCTTCCATCTTTGGAAGGGGTGGTGCTTTTCATTAATCTAACCTTTCATTTGTTAGTTTCTCTCTCTAGAAAACACCCTCTCCTCTCTTCATCTCTCTAACCATGGCTATCTTGTTTAATTATCTACCTAGACCACCCGAATCATCTAAACAACATAAAATACATGATCCTACAATCTCACATGCCACCTACCAAGAGCTTGTTTGATGTCGGCTCTAGAAGGCTTTCCATCTTCATTGTGAGTATGTTGGCATATCACTCAGATGTTCTGGAAATACCACAAGGATAATGCGTAGGACTCATAATATATATTCTCACTTTCCACACAGTGTGAAACAATGAGTCTTCATTGATTATATCCTAATGAGATTTATAGATGATCTCGTGGCTCTAGACTCAATAGTGCACATTTGGTTCCTATGCCGGAGACTAGGGAGAGGGTCTCCTTCTTCAATATCAACCATCTCTAAGAGAAAGGTGATAGATAATGTAGGTTCCCCGTGAGAATGAAACAAGTCCTTTTAAAAGGAACTTGAGTAGCTTGGGAAGATGTAGTGCAGTGTGTCACTGGGTCCATGACGTCTTGTCTTCAATACCAGTGTTACCTAGGTAGCAGCCAGTAACATATGAATTGAACCGGTTTACGCCTAAGGTTGAAATAATGGAGGGCTATTTCTTTTCACCCTTTTCACATTCATTTCTTTTTCATTCTTCAACCCCTTCAGTGCATACCGAGACTTCATTACTAGAACCTTGTTGGGTTTATTCCAGTTCTAGCTCTTTCTCAGTTCGCACTCTTCCCATATCTCACTTTTCTTCTTTTTTCATCATACCTAAGGACTTCTACACTATCTAGTGGATTGTCCCTGGGTAGATCCCTCCAGCTTTGGTGGGATCGTGGGAACTAATACCTAACCTAACCATCCTTATATCTCCATACATAAAGTAAATTTGGTTGGTCTTTTTGGTATTATTCTTCTGCCATTGGAACCAATAGAAAACCATTTGAAAATCAATCCAGGTACTTGTAATATATTATCAAAGCATTTTGTACCTGAATTGTTTTTGATATTTCAGAAAAGGCTCCCCCTCAACATGTGCATTGAATGTTTGAAATCATTTTGGCACATGGAGGCAAGAGGAAGAATTCACTTCTTTGATCAATATTTTCTAAAAATATCGACATCACCTTCCTGATCAAAATTAGTGTTTCAAATACTGTTAAAGATATTTTTGGGAAAGGATGTGGTTTTCAAAAATTTGCTCCCCCTCAATATGTGCATCGAGATGCGAAAGTGTTTTGCACATATTAGGGAAAACCTATACTTAGAGACAAATCAATCACGTTTCAATCCTTTTTGGTTTGATATATATGCTCCCCCTTAACATGTGCATGGAAAATTTGAAATCGTTTGGCACATGTAGGGAGGAGAGCTTGCTAATCACTTATAAAACCATTTATCAAATTATCAGTTTAAATCCAATTTAAATCACAAATTCTCCCCCGATCACAGTATTCAAGTCATTTGAGATTTGTGATCTCTATAGATTTAAATTGATTTTGAAAGATTTTGAGGAGAATTGTGACTTGCTTATGCAAACGTTAACCGATAAGGATCAAATCTGAGACTTTAAACTCCAACGATTAAACATGCATGAGTATCTTTTGAAAACATGACATTAGCCTTGGTCTGAACTAATTGTATGACAAATAACCTTTTGAATTAATTGAAATCATTCTCCCCTCAATCAATGACATAAGTTGTTGATTGAGAGATAGAAAGATGTTGATGATGTCAAGTCCGGATGATTCTGTAAATTGTGTCCGAGTTATTTTTCAAAGCTATTTAGTTTTCATTAGATAACAAATATTTTTCAGAAGAATTTATAAAAGGAAAAATATTTGTGAAGAAAACATTTGTCTTTTTGGTAACAAACATTTGTTTTTAGAATCAGAGCATGAGATTTTTAACTTGAGATAAAGCATGGCTCTGTTCTTTCTTTTACAACGGGGTACAGTCAGAAATGACTATAAACCTTTGTTTTTCATTCTCTCAAAAAAAAAAATTTTTAAATAATTTATGTACATTTGAACTTTATCTAAAGACCCGTGTCACTCTTAGAGTGATAACACAAAGACCGCAGATGAAATCGAATAAAAGCAAAAAAAATGGAAAAAAAAGAAAAAAAATTGTTTTTAAGGCTTTTTCAAAGATTTTATGATTTTTTTTATGGATTTTTGAAATTTTATATTTTTCTATTTTCTTTTTGTGGGTTTTATAATTTTGTATTTTGCTTTTTGAAAAAAAATATTTACAAGAGATGGATGAAGAAAAACTTTTACTCCTCGTCTTCCTCTTGAAGACGTTTGAGTGTTTCCGGTTGTAGACTCTTTAAACCAAGTCGTGGAATGATAAACTCAAAACGTTCTCTAGGAAGAGCTTTGGTGAAGATGTCTGCTAACCGATATTCAGTCCCCACAAAATATAGTTCCACCACACTGTTCTCCACTTGCTCCCTGATGAAATGATGTCGAATGTCGATATGCTTTGCTCTTGAATGTTGAACATTGTTGCATGAGAGAGCAATGGCACTCTTGTTATCACAATACTGAGGGATTTTGTTGAATTCAAAGCCATAGTCAGATAATTGGGATCTCATCCATAGGATTTGAGCACAACAAGATGACATGGCTATGTATTCTGCCTCTGTAGAGGATATAGAAGTACTCATTTGTTTCTTTGAAGACCAGCTCACAAGCTTATCACCCAAAAACTGAGCACCTCAGACGTGCTTGACGTGTATTTTGACACCGCATGGTCGGCATCTCGCATAGGTCGTTAGTGACATACCGGTGTCCTTGGTACCAAAGTCCCATGTTGATGGTTCCTTAGAGATACCGAAGACCCGTTTAACCGCTTCAAGGTGCTTTTGGTAGGCTTAGCACGGTATCTAGCACACATGCATACAACGAGTAATGTCCGGTCTCATGGCGATGGGTACATCAAGGACCCAATCATACTACGATATTTAGTTTGGTCAACCATGATCCCTGAGTGGTCCTCATCCAGTTTAGTGCGCTCCACCATGGGAGTGTCAACAGGGTCACAAGAATCAAATCCAAATTTCTTTAAGATTTCATTAGCATATTTAGATTGATTGATAAAAATGCCTCCGGGACATTGTGAAATTTGTAATCCCAAGAAAAACGACATTTGAAATTTGGAGCCTATTTCCTTAGAAAAATGGTCACATTCATTGGGGTCAGTTGAGGCAAAAATAATATCATCAACATAGATTTGAACATGAATTAAGTGTTTGCCTGACTTTCTGGTGAACAATGTCGGATCAACTGCTCCTTTGCTGAATCCGTTAGATAGAAGAAACCTTGATAGCGTATCGTACCATGCCCTTGGAGCTTGCTTCAAACCGTAAAGGGCCTTCTTCAAGCGATAGACATGCGTACGATGCTCAGGATTCACAAAACCTTTAGGTTGGCTGACGTACACGACTTCTTTAAGATCTCCGTTAAGAAAAGCCGTATTACATCCATCGATAGACTACCATGTTCTTACTTGCGGCGTTAGCGGGAAGATTCGATTGCCTCGTCGTGCAAGCTGGAGCAAATGATTCTTCAAAGTCAATACCCTCCTCTTGGCGGTATCCTTTTGCAACCAATCGAGCCTTGTTCTTTAATACATCACCATGCTCATCAAGTTTTACTTTGAAGATCCACTTTAGAGCAATGATCATAGCTTGGTCGGAGGCGGTACTAATTCCCATACATCTAGTCGATCGAACTCATGAATTTCTTCTTGCATGGCATTGAACCAACTGTCTTCATTCATGGCGGTTTAACGTCTTTTGGTTCAACCTTAGATAGTACGGAGTTGAAGAAGCACCATAAGGCATCGGTTGCAAGTTCTTTCCGAGTGGATCTTGGACGAGAAGGGTTTCCAATGATGTTGTCCAATGGATGGTCATGTGTCCATTTTTAAGGTGTTTGTGTGGTTGTTGTTGAGGAACCTGAAGTAGCGAGTTTGGATCTCTGATGAAGATGGTTACGAAGTTGTTTCGTGAGCAAATATGTTCTCAAATGGAGCATCTTCGGGAGTAGCAAAGGGTTATCTCCGTCATAGGTGCCGAAACATTTCCATGATGTACACTTGATGATAGAGGATTTGATGATGAGGATGAGTGATCCGCAGTGGGCGCTTCTTGACTCAATGACATAGAAAATGAAGGGTTATCTACTGACCGGTTAGGGGCACCTCTATTGATGGATTTGGGCGATCATTAGCAATAGGCTCATAGTGTTCATCAAACATTGGATCAAACAATTTCTTCAAATCATCATCCGAAGAGGGTACATATGGAGTTCTTTGGTGAGGATTTTGTACAAGAGAAGAACTAATGGGACTACTTAATGAAGGTTGTGATGTGGGTCCGAACTTGATTGTCTTGGAGCCATTTGCCCGATGACTCATCGAACGTGACGTGAATAGTTTCCATGATATTTCGAGTTCTTTTGTTGTAGATTTGGTAACCCTTCTTGTTTGGTGCATAACCCACAAAAACTCCAATGTCCGCCTTAGCTCTTAATTTACCTAAATCCTGACCGTCATTCGTTGGATAACACAAAGCACAAAATACACGAAGGTAGGAGAGATTAGGTTTTCGTTTATGGACAAGTTCGTATGGAGTTTTTCCATGAGTGGTGTGTATGAGGGAACGATTTTGGGTGTAGCAAGCAGTGGCAATGGCTTCAGCCCAAAGAAACATTGGAACCTTTGAGTAAATTAGCATAGTTCTTGCAGCTTCAACAAGGGTCCGATTTCGTCTTTCAACTACACCGTTCTATTGAGGCGTCGTGGAACACTTCTTTGATGACCGATTCCAATGCTTTCATAAAATTGACTTAGGTCTTTGTTAACAAACTCGGTGCCATTGTCTGCTTCGAATAATTCTAACAGGTCTTGTTAAGTCGAACTCGCAATGTTTGATAAGTTTGATGATGACATCCGGAGTTACATCTTTTGTCCTAAAAACTTAACCCAAGTAAATCGAGAGTAGTCATCAACAACGACTAATACATATTTCTTTCCATTTATCGTTTGCACTCTCATAGGTCCGCACAAATCCATATGAAGAGTGTGAAGAACTCCATAACCGAGTTTGCGGGTTTGGGTTTGTGGGCATATTTCTGCTTTTACCCAATTGGCATCTTGAACAAAGATGATCTTTTCATACTTTAATCTGGGTAAGCCTCTTACAAGGTCCTTTCTGGAAAGATCATTAATGGTGCCGAAGTTCAATTGATTGAGACGACGGTGCCATAACCATGACTTTGTTTTCGAAGCCTTTGACAACAAGCAGATTGGAGAAGACTTCATCATGTCTTCGATAGAGATGGTGTATAGGTTTGAACCACGTGTTCCTCTTAAAAGTTCCACACCATCAAGTTCTCTAACGAAATATGTATGTTTTCTAAAAGCCACCTCTAGATCGGAATCACAGAATTGACCAACAGAAAACAGGTTATGACCAAGACCTTTAACATAATATACCCTGGAGATTACACTCTCACCAACAACATAATCTCCATAACCCATAATTGCACCCAAATGATCGTTCCCGAATCTAACAGTTCCAATAAATTTACTCACGAAGTTCATGAGCATGAGCGGTCTCCAATCATATGCTCGAATGACTGAGTCCAAGTACCACGAGCGATTTGAGCGACTGCGGTTGAACACGCACAAAAATGGATAATCGGATAATTGGGATCCCCATGCAAGAATGGGTTCCATTTGGTTAGTAACAGTGATTGGAATAGCTATATCAGAAGCAGAATCAATAGAATCATTTGGGATTGATGCAGTGCTAGTGAACGCATTATACCTATTCATAGTATGTTCACTTCTTAAAGGAATAGTTCTACCGGTAGGCATCCATTTCCTAATGGGCATTGACTTAGATAATTTAGGGCACAACTCATTGAATTTGCGGTCAGTAGGTATCCACTGATAACCTATATTACTAAATTTTATTCCTGCGGGTTTCTAATGTTTTCTAATCTTTTTCCACCATTGCTTTCTAGCCTTCTTAACTTGATTATTGGCATCAACGATCTTAACTGGATATTTAACAGCATTAATCAAATCATTCACACCACATACATGATTAGTAACAGAAACCAAGCAATCATCATTACATGTTTTGCCAAAAGTAGCAGAATTCGCATTAATTACAGCATGCTTAGAGCTAACACTAGAATCAACACGATTCATTTTATTCAACATAGTTTCATTCTTCCTAAGGTGATCTTCTACTCTCTTCCACTGAACAATTCTAGCTTGCAAGGTCCTATCATTCTTTGTGTTTCCTTGAGGCTTTGACACCTTTCGCTTTGGTGTCACTTTTTACTCTGTGGGGAATGGGAACATTAGTTGGTTTTGCTACTTTTTTCATTTTAGGTTTAGAAGTGCTGGGATCTGAGCTGCTTGAAGGCACATTAACGTTCACTTTCTTAGTACTGAGCATAGAATGGGTTGCATACTTAGCACTAAGCATAGAACAAGGCATCACAGCTTTATCTTTCTCACATAAGGATTTAGGGCATGTTGCTCTTAAACATTCTAATAGCTCCTGAGATCGTTTGGCATATATGCAAGCATACCTAATTTCACTATCAAGTGGCTTATATTTGCGATCCTCTTCTACAATCTCACAAAGACATTCAAGACTATCCTTAAGGTGACATAAATAGTTATGAAACACAAGTTCGTTATTTCTAAGATGAGGAGGAATGTATTTATCAGTCACAGTATATTTAGAATCTGCAGATGCGTTTGATGCAACATTCTCATTAAAAACAAGTGGCATTTTCCCTTTTATCTGACTCTTCAGATTCTCAATTTCCTTTTGTAATGAAGTTATTCTTTCATTGTTTTTTTGTCACGAGTGACTTTCATTGAATCGTATAACACTTTGAAGTGTCGTTTGACCTTTTCATTTTCTTCTAGAAAACTCTCATTTTCTTGTTGTAATACGTTAATGATGTTTTGAAGATGAAAGTTTTGAGAAGATTGAGAATCTAAAGGAGGAGGCATTTGGGAGCCAGTAACATTGTTCATTTCACCCTTTAATTGTGAAATTTGGGTTTTTAACTTTCTGATCGTGTTACAGTGACCTCGAATCTATTCATCATGTTTATTTATTTCAAAAACTGCATCAAACTCTGGAACATCCGAGGATATCTTGATGTTTGAGGTTTTAACATTTTCTTTTAGATGTTGATATTTTAGTTGAAAATTAAAATGTTCAACTTCCAACTTAGAAGAGTGTTTTACCAAATTATCGTGATCATCCTGGTCAATTTTCTCATTTAGTTTTGAGTTTTTGTTTTCAAGCTCAATGACACGATCATGGGAAACTTTCAAAGCAACAAATAATTCATGAAATTGAGAAGCAGTAATAGAATACTTAGTAATAGTATAAAACACATCTTGAGCAACACAACTCGAAATCAAGTTCTCATTTAAGATATGCAGATTCTTTATTTCAATTTCATTATATTTAAGTTCTCGTTCATAATGATTGACCTCAACTATCATTGCATCAAATTCTTTTTCCATTTCTTTAATCTCAGATTCTATCCCCTTTTGAAGACTCTCAAATTGATTTTTTAATTGTTTAAAGAAAGGCATGATTTCTGTTAAATAACATTCTTTAGTTTGCTCAAAACCCCTTTCCCCTTTAGTTATCCCTGTAGCTGTGATTCTCTTCTTGCAAGTTTTCTCAAAATCAACGAATAGTTGATAAACAACATACATGCTGATTAGGGTCTTGCTCTTAGTGGGAAGAGTTCTAGGAACTAAATGCATTGGTGTATTCGGAGGATACACAGTAGCTGGAAGCACTTTCCTAAGGGGAGTGTTTGTTTCAACAAGATTATATGCTTTTTGCTTATCCAAATCCTTTTTCCAGAACACTTGTTCAGGCGTTAATAGGGTTTGAGGCTTAAACTTGTTCAGGGAAATCCAATTTTCTTTAGTGTAATCATGGGGTTTGACCGTTATGTTCTGCTTTTTACACTCATGATCTTCTAGCTTCTTATTCATTTTCTCCCTAGAGGCATCTTCTAATTGAATATCTTCCACAGTGCACTCAGCACAACTAGGTTTCTGTCTAGGTTTAAGAATCTCATTGCCATCATAGATTACATTATGAGCTGCTCTAGCAACTTTTCCATACTCGGGATTGGGTATCTCTATAAGGGGGATGCTATGTTTATCGCTTAAGACTCTATGCTTAGTGATCATGTGAGCAGTCTGAATGGTGTTCCCTTGTATGTACAACTTATTTTCAAGCTTGTTTTTCAAAGTTTTTAGGTTGGAAAAATCAGTTAAAAGTTTTGATTCCTTAGCATTAAATTCCTGTTTAAGCACTTTAACATTTTCTTGAAGTTCTTGCTTTTGCTTAACAGTTTTGTTTAGTTTGTCTTTTAAGGAATCTAGTCTCTTGTTTTAATATTTCTTCCCTAAAATTACTTTTTCTAATAATTGTAAGCATTTGGTCATCCATTTCCTGCTCACGGGTAGTTAACTCAAACTTAGCATGTGGTTCATAAATGGCAACTTGTTCTTTATAGGCATTCAGTTAAGAGATAACAGAATCATCAGGGGCACATGCAGTGTATTCATAAAAAACATAGTCATCATTGACTGCGGAGGATACATCACTTGGTACGATCTCACTTTCACTTTGTATCACATATTGATCATATGGTAAAATATTACTATTACCCACATTATCTATATCTGATTCATTAGTTCCATGTGATTGTACTTCGTTATGTATGTTTTGCTCATCAACTTCATCGTATAGTTTTAATACCTCTGAAATGATTGAGTCTTTGGATGGACCAGCCTGTTGTGGTGATGAGACCATTGGTGAAATGCTAGCCATGAAGATTGTCTCAAGTGGGTTCATCATCGAAATCGAGTCAAATGCATCACGATCAAGAACTTGAAAGGCTTTTGATGATTGTGACCTATTTCTGAATTGGTCACGATGGTCGCAAAACCGTCAAGTCTAATCACACAAACTGGTCACTTGTGAATGACCAGCCGTAACAGACTTAAAACAGCTTAAGCACGAAATCAATGAAGATCTGGGGAGTATAGTGTTTCCCCGGGTCGTTATGTCCCAGCGAGCTATGCAATGATTTATCAAACGTACAGTGATCGAGGAGTTTGAACGGAAAAAGGATTTGGTTAAGATTATAACTACGGAAAATGCCAACAATGAACAATGGCTTAAATTCAAATTAAAGAAGATTAAAAAGATAAAATCTATTAAATAAACGCTATCACTATTTTTACAATGATGTTTTGTTTTTATGTTTTTATAAAACTGAATTTAAAATCTACGCGACGTACAAAATAAAAAGTGAAACTTACACAATATTAACCCTAAAAATATGAAAATGATATTTATACACCCCTAATGATAAAAGAAACTTTTTAGAAAAAGAAAATTATTTTTACAACTAATTATCTAATTATTATTAATTAAAAACTATTTTTAACTAATTAATAATTATCTAAAATACAAGAAATGAGGAAACAAAGCTAGAAAAATAAAATTATGAAATGAAAAAGTCTAAAATATCAAACTAGAATTTTCAAAACTATTTTTGTATTTTTCTGATTATTTTTCTATTTTTTATGAATTTTAAACTATTAAAAACTATTTAAATTACTAAAAATTACCAAATGAACTAAGAAAAATCTGGAAAATTACTTTTTTCACTTCTTATATTTATCTAAACTTAATAAAATTGAAAAATTATTTTTTTGAACCTTTTCTGAATTTTTTATATTAAAAGCTAATTAAAAATGATTAAAAACTAATTTAAATTAAGAAAAATAGCTAAACAACTTGGAAAAATCTGAAAATTTCAGGAAAAGTCTAAAATGATGCTAGGAATATGAGAAAATTAGAAAAACAGGCACTTGTTTGGAGAAATTAAGAACTGCTTTAACAAGTGCTTATTATTAAGCACTAAAATAAGCCAAATCAAACCAACAAGCTACCTACTGATTACAGGAGTTCTATACTACTAAAAGTGACCAATAGCAACTAAATTCAACAAGCCACCACCACAGAAACAACAAGCTCAAAGATTTGATCTCTATGAAATTTAAGTCTAAAACAGAATCTGAGTGCTAAGTTTGGGCACATGCACAAGCTTGAAAATAAGCTCAAATGGAAAACTACCAATTGGGACTTGTAAAGGACCTGGGTGAGAATACTTAAACCAAAAATCAGACAATGACAAGCTATATTAAGCCCTGTGCACAAGTTACAAATTCTGTGAAAATCTCAGCATTCACTGAAATGTGGTGCAGGGCACTATGGGCCTAAAAGAATGGCTGATCTGAAGCTTAAAAAAAAATTTGTAAAATCCAACTAAAATGGTGACAAGAAGGAGCACCAGCTGAGCTTTTTGAAATGCCAAGATTCACTGATTAAGACCCAAACATGAACTCAAGAAAATTCCTTGTAACTGAGCCTAAAACCAGATTTTTGCAACTTTGACTTTTGACAAATTAAGGAACTTTGACTAACCTGAACTTTAGATCAAATTTTATGACTGAGATGGATGTTGTAAGATGTATTAAGTACAATGAAAGCAAGTTTATGGGTTTCTAAACACAAAATGATTGCTGCTATCTCAAAATCATATGATTAACATGGAGATGGATTTAAGTTGAAATTTGACTTTAAGTGGTGTTGCAGACCAAAGTATGATTCAAATGAACTCAATAATACTTAACAAACATGAAACAACCTAAAGAAACCATTGACTAAGCCTAAATGATAGTTAAATCAGTTGAGCCAAACACCCTTATTTGTTACTGATAAGAGCTCCAAACAGATTTAAACCAAGAACTAACCTATATTTATGATCAAACTACTTTAATAACACTTAAATACTTCTATGAGAACAGATTATAACAGATTTAAACTACAATTACTTATTATGCATAGAACTTGGATTTGACTTACAAATAGTCCAAACCACAATGGTTAGCAAAATGAGAACCATGAACCACTACCCTAATTCAATTCAACCCATAGCTTCCATTTCAACCTATGCTCATGTCTGAACCAACCCATTCCTTTCTGCATCAATTTTTGTACCCGTGTTGACTTTAGTTGACCAAGATTCACAAATGAGTGAAACTGAATTGTGAGCTTATGGATAGCTTTATGAGCTTATATAAGCTTATTTTAGATTGAAAATGAGTTGCTAAATACTTAAACAAGGAGTTTGAAATGCAAAATCTCAACAAAGGGACTTGAATGATAGAAACTGATAATTACTTTCAATTCAAACTTGAAATGAGTTGTAAACACTTAAAAACTATTGATTGATACAAAATAAGCTTAGGAATACATATGAAAGTTATTTAAGACAATTTAAGCTACAATTCGACATACATGAAAAATAAATAAAAGCTTGCTTCTCTCTTTGCTTCCCTTGGCCTTTTTATAAGCTTAATCACGCTTTCTCTCTCTTGACAAATCCCAAGAATAAAATGACCCTTGGATCAATGAAATCAATCTTAGCCGTTTAGAACATTTTGGCGCCAAAACCATTTTTAACCGTTTGTGAGATTGAGTGTGATTGGAGGGTGCATTAATGATCCTTTGGAGCTTTGTGTTTGGAGGGGGGGTGTAGGTGATGATGGTGAGGAGGTGGAGTGTGATCAGGTGGAGCAGGCATGGTGAAATGATGGAAATGGGTGTAACCCGTGAAGGAGAGAGGGAAGGGGATGGTCAAACTCAGTTTGACTGAGTATTAAATAACAGGGGGGTCCAAAATTCAGTTGGCAAGGGTTCAAAATGGGTTGACAAGGCCAAAAGGGTGAAAGGGTTCTTAATTATCAAGGACTTATCTTGCCATTTCTGAAACTGTAGGGACTAGAACTGCCAAATCTGCAAAGTTGATGCAAGGGCTGAAATTGACAAGTAACAATAGTTCAAGGACCAAAGTTGCCACTTTCACATTTTCCAGGGACCAATTCTGCCAATTTGCAAACTTGAAGGACCAAATTGTAATTTTCTCAAAACTTTTTACATTTTTCACCAAAGGACCAAATTTGACAAGTTATGATTTAAAAAGGACCTTTGATGATTTTTCTTTTGAAATTTTGACTCAGGGACTATTTTTGACAATTTTTGAAACTTGGGGACTAAAGCGCAATTTTGCAAATTTGGTATGTTTTCATCCGATTTTGATATTTTTGCTTTTAAAACACATAAAACACAATTTTGTGATATTTTGATCATTTTGATGTGTTTCGAGTGTTTTCGGATGAATTTGCGGTTTATTTTGTACAAAATGATGAGTATTTAGACACTCATCAATCCCCACATCGAGATATTGCTAGTCCCTAGCAATGATTTGAGAAAACATAATGGATTTTAATCTCTTTACCAAAAGCCATTACTTCGGAGTAGCCAAATGTTTCGATTCAAGTAAGAACCATGGTACATCGATAACCATGTGATTTTTAGCAAACCACCGACTTCCAACGGATTTGATTTTGTCTTTACCAAGAGCCGTTTGCTCGGACTAGCCAACTCTTAGATAAATTATCAATATTATCTTTGGTGAGTCGATTACCAATTATGGTTTTTCCACCGCCTTTACCACAAGCCATAATCTTGCGGGCTAGCCAACTCTTCACTTTTTAGGATATGGTGAGTTGAATACCATACAATTTTGGGCAAATTGCAAGCCATATAAGCGGTTTGAGAAATCTTTACCAAGAGCCGTTTGCTCTGGATTAGCCAATCCTTTTGTCTTACGAGACATGGCGGATGATAACCAAATGAGAAAGTGTAAAACACTTACTCCAAAAAAATTTTGGCCAAAAGCGGGAATTGGTATAATTATATGATAAAATTCGTGAGAATTCCCCACATTTAGAAATGAATATTGCCCTCAATATTCAAAGTCCTACTGTTATGCGAAACAAAAAACGTAAAGGGAAATATTACGCCATTATTTAGAAAGAAGATTTTTTTTTTTTTTTTTTTTTTTTTTAAAGAAACATGTGGCAACCCCCACACTAGGGTGGTAGAAAGAGGTGAGAAGACAGAAATATGGGTGAAAACCCATATGGCATGCTACTGTTTTTGATTACCGAGTCGCTAGCTTGACTCGATCCCCGAATTCATTGGTTCATGGGGAAAGTTTGTAAATCTGGGACAACCATGGATGGAATGTCCTCTCCAAAATAATGCTTCACTCGATGACCATTCACTTTAAAATTAGGACCATCGGGTTGAGATAACTCAATGGTACCATAAGGATAAACCTTAGCGATAGTAAATGGACCGACCAGTGGACTTGAGCTTTCGAGAAAATCTTTAATCTTGAGTTGAAAAGAAGGACTCGATCACCAACGTTGAAAACGCGGTTCTTGATTTTGAGTCATGAATCTTCTTTGTCTTTTGTTTATAGATCAAAGAGTTCTCGTAAGCTTGATCACGGAGTTCATTTAGTTCATTCATTTGAACTTTCCGATGATCACCGGTATCGAATGTCGGTTAGCATGCTTCAAGGCCCAGTATGCCTTGTGCTCGAGCTCAACCGGTAGATGGCACGCCTTCCGTACACCGGCTTGTATGGAGTGCACCGATGGGTGTTTTGTAAGTTGTCACGGAAGGCCCAGTGCGTCATCTAACCTATCCGACCAAGAGGCACGGTTTTCACCAACCGTCCTCTCCGAATTCTTTATCCCCGGTTAGAAACTTCCACTTGCCACTTGTTTGTGGGTGGTACGCAGATGATAGTGCGGTGAGTTACACCATACTTTTGCATGACTCTTGCAAATTGGTCATTGCAGAATGCGTACCACGATCATCGATGATGGCTCGTGGAGTTCCAAACCTAGCAAATAGAGATTTCAAGAATTTTACCACAACTCGGGCATCGTTGGTGGGTAAAGCCTTAGCTTCAACCCATTTTGACAAGTAGTCAACGGCCACGGTATGTACTTATTACCATGAGACGAAGGAAATGGCCCGTAAAGTCAATGCCCCATATGTCAAAATCTCACACACTTGAATGGCGTTTTGCGGCATTTCATTCCTTTGTGAGATATTCCGTGACGTTGACAAGCGTCACGGTTTTGACAATTCATGGGCATCCTTATAGATCGTGGGCCAATAGAAACCGAATCAAACACCTTCTTGGCGGTGTAGTTGGGGCTATGATGTCCCCAGTGAGGTCCGAATGGCAAGCCTTGAGAATGTCAATGGCTTCGACCATACACACATCGCCGGATGACTTGATCCGCATGATTTTAAACAAGTAGGGTCGTCCGAAATAATGTTTCACATCCTTAAAGAATTTATTTTTCTGTTGGGACGACATCCTTTCACCACAAAGTTACCCGCATGGTAGTTTGCAAAGTCGGCAAACCATGGGGTAGAAGAATCTCCGCGAAAAGAAACCATATTGAGTGTTTCGAGAGGAAATGTTTCATTGATTTCCTTTTCTCAAACACATTTTGGTGAGGTTCTCTAATCGGGAAAGATGATCGTGACCTGGTTCTCGGCTCCTTTTTATCACGAATGATGATATCAAATTCTTGTAGGAGGAGAACCCAGCGGAGCAATCTCGGCTTTGCATCTTGTTTTGCAAAGAGATATTTGAGTGCCGAGTGATCCGTATACACCACGCATTTGGTTAAGATAAGGTATGGCGAAACTTCTCAACGCATACACCACGACTAATAATTCTTTTTACGTAGTGGTGTAGTGGGTCCGAGCTTGATCATCGTTTTGCTCGCGTAGTGGATTGGTGAAAATGTTTGGTTTTGCGTTGCCCCAAGACGCACCGATTGCAAAGTCACTTGCATCGCACATGAGCTCAAGGGTAAATCGATCGGGGCAACTAGAATGGGTGCTTCCGTAGCTTTTCTTAAGTGTTTCAAAAGCTTGACGCACTCAGGAGAGAAGATGAAAGGAGCATCTTTTTCGAGAAGATGGGTCATTGGCGGCGATTTTAGAAATCTTGAATAAATCTACGATAAAACCCGGCATGACCAAGAAAACTCCTAACACCTTTGACAGTAGTAGGATGAGGCAGTTTAGCAATAACATCAACTTTTGCTCTATCTACCTCAATCCCATTCTTAGAAATCTTATGGCCAAGGACTATGCCCTCTTTGACCATAAAATGGCTCTTCTCCCAGTTTAGACATAGATTGGTGTCTTCACACCGTTTTAACATTTTGTCTAAGTGGGAGACATGTGTCAAAACGAGTCCCCAATGACCGAGAAGTCATCCATAAACACCTCCATAGTTTCCCGATCATGTCGTGGAAAATCGCCATCATACATCTTTGGAGCGTGCGGGAGCATTGCATAAGCCAAAAGGCATCGTCTATAGGCAAGCGTCCGTATGGGCGGTGAATGTGGTTTTCTCTTGATCCAGCGGATCAATGGGGATCTGAAAGTAACCCGAGAAACCATCAAGGAAACAATAGTACTCGTTCCTCGCTAATCTCTCAAGCATCGGTCCATGAAGGGTGAGGAAAATGGTCTTTACGGGTGGCTTCGTTTAACTTACGATAGTCAATACACACGCCATCCGTAACCAATCGAGTCGGAATCAACTCGTTTTCTTCATTCGTGACAACGATAATGCCACCCTTTTTGGAGCGCAATGAATTGGGCTAACCCAAGGACTATCGAGATCGGGTAAATCGAAGCGGCATCAAGAAGTTTGAGAACCTCTTGTTTGATAACCTCGTGAATTTTAGGATTCACCCTTCTCGACTTTGAATTGCGGCTTGAAGTCATCCTCCATTAAGATTTTGTGAGTACAAAATTGGGGTTAATACCCTTAATATCGGAGAGTTTCAAGCAATTGCTTGCTTGTGCGACTTCAAGACCTTTATGAGAGCAGTTTTCTCCTCCTCAGTCAAGTCTTTAGCAATTATGACGGGTAATTTATCATCACCCTCCAAGAATGCATACTCAAGATGAGGAGGTAGGTCCTTAAGTTCAACCTCGGGAAATTCATCAGTAGAAGATTGCACTGATTTGATTTCCTCAATTGAGATTTCTTTCGGAGGGAGTGAAGGCAAAGGGTCTTCATTAAGCAATTGCTCAAGATAGAGAATATCCCCCTCCGAATCATAGACACCATCAATTCCAGAATTGATTCATCGTAGCCGTGAATTCATCGATCTCTTCCGAGGAAGTCACCTCCTCAAACGGAGTGAGAGAGGGGGAAGAGTCGGTAATGATAGGTTGAGAAGATGTGGTGGAATTGGAATTTCCACTTACAGAATTATGAAGATAACCAAGAAACTCTTGAGAGTACTCCTCCGAAGCAATGTCAATTAATTGATTCGGTATCATAATTTGAGGAGTACCTCGAAGTCTGATCGAGGTTAAAGGTAACAGCTTCGTTTCCCACACGCAAAGTGATTTCTTGCTCAAACACATCTATAAGAGCACGGACCGTCCTCAAGAATCCCCGCCCAACAATGAGGGGAACTCGAGGATCAGCATCGAAATCAACGACCACAAAATCAGCTGGGAAGTGGAACTTTCCTACTTTGACAAATACATCCTCGGCGATGCCAAGAGGACGCGAGATAGATCGATCTGCAAGCTCAAGAGTCATGCGGTGGGAATAAGTTCGGAAGAGAAGTTTCTTCCACATCGAGTAAGGCATCAGTTGATGCTTGCACCAAGATCGGCAAGGGCAAAGCACTCAATCATCCCATGAAAAACACAAGGAAGAAGAAATTTTCCGGGATCTCCAAGCTTCTCGGGAAGCTTTTTCAACAAGACTGCTGAGCAATTTTCATTCAAAGGCGTTTTAGCCATTTCGAATAGCTTTTCTTTGTTGCTCAGCATGTGTTTCAGAGTAGATGCAAATTTGGGCATTAACATGATGGCATCCGTGAAGCTAATGTCAAAGTGAAGCTCTTGGAAAATCTGAAAGAATTTTTCCATCTGATGACTAGCTTTCTCGCGGAGCTTTTGCTCATGTAACCGTGAAGGATAAGGAATAGAAGTTTTGGATTTAGGGTCAACAACTGGAGGTTCAAAAACAACTCCAGGTTTGGGTTTGGGGACAACCTGAGGATGGACAGTACTGGTACTTCCGTTGTTAGTAGGAAGTTCCTTGTCCTTTATCGCCTCAGGCTCGCTTTCCACTACCTTCGGGAGGGAAGAAGAAGAGGTAGTAGGAACAGCGGGTCCAGCATAAGAAGCACCACTTCGGGTTGTGATCGCTTTAGCATCGCCCCTCGGATTAGCGATCGTGTTGCTAGGTAGAGTACCTGAGCCCGAGGGTCGATCATTTAAAGACTTCTTGATCTCAGAAATCTGGCTGACCAACAACCGATTCATTTCCTCTTGGGATTTCATGAATTGTTTCAACAACTCATCGATGATGGGCCATTGGAACAATGGCTTGATTTTGCAGGAAAATTCGGCCTCTATTGTTAGGATTAGGGCCTTGATTTTGAAAATTCCCTTGATTATTTCCATGAAAATACCTTGGGTTGAAATTTCCACGACACAGGTTTCTATTGTAATTTCCTTGATGTTGGAAATTTTGATTCGATTTTGATAACCGTTGTTTGGACCGAAATTACCTTGGTTTTGGAAACCTTGGTTTGGTCTGTTTTGATTCGATTACGGTTTTGATTTTGATTGAAACCGGAGGTCCAGAGTAGTGGTTAGGGCGGTGGTTCGGGTCTATAGGAGCACGATATTGATTGCCTCCTTGATTAGACATCCCGCCCACATTGGCTTCAAAGGGTTACCATCGGTGGCCATACGCTTGTAATAAGCATGGGGCCACCACAGTAACACGACTTCCACTTTCTTAACTTCAAAGCAGAGGTGAAGTTTGTGGAAAAAAACTTTCTTCCGGTTGGAAAGAACCAAAGCTTGAATAGCTTCCGTGAGTTTATCAATCTTAGCATCGGTGCTAGGCCGACTCACAGGCGATGAAGAAGAAGGACCAACACCGACTTGGGAAACAACCGGCTTGCTTCGTGCGGTCGGACTTTAGACTTGTTTTCGATTATCGCTAAAGCTTCTTTGACAGTTTGCTTAGGAAATTTCCTCCGCGGAGGAATTGAGAGAATCTTGATCGATTGACTCACTCCATTGTAGAAAGTATCGAGTTGCATCAACTCGGAGAAACCGTGGTGAGGACATTTGCGAAGCAATTCCTTGAAACGATCCCACGATTCATCAAGGATTCATCAAACTTTTGAGTGAACTTGATGATTTCGTTTTAAGACTCGTGGTCTTGGAAGGTGGATAGAATTCATTCACAAATTTCTTCACGGATCTTCCCATGTCTCAATAGATTGAGGGGTTGTTTCTCAAGCCAAATCCGGGCTTGCCCTCAAGAGAAATGGGAATGGAAGAAGCTTAACAACATCGATGGGGACATTCTTATACTTGATGGTAGATGCAATCTTGTTAAACCATCTTATATGAGCATGAGGATCATCCGCTCAAAACCGAAGAATTGATTAGAGGTTACAAGATTGATAACCGGTCTTGAGCTCAAAGTTTTCACCACGATGGTCGGTATTAACGATAGCATCTCCATACCCGTCGATGGGTGCCCGGAGAAGCTCACACATAGAATTTCATCCGCCATGACAACGAAGTAGTATGAACGATCCGGATCTCGGATCCGATGATGGAGCGAAAGTCTGCGAACACGCCTTCTTGGAATCTTGACAAGCTCACGAAATGGGCTTACGGATATAGAAGAGCGAAAAGCATACACTAGAGTTAACTCTAAGGAAACTCGAGTTAAGGAGAGAAATGGAATTATGAAAATCTTTCGGATGAGAATGAGAATTATGAAGGCGTTTTGTAAAAATCGGTGAGAAGAATCTTTATGGGTTTTACGGTTCGAAACGTCGATATCACAACAAAATCAATTAACACAAGATCGAGGCAAAACAACGATGAACTTAACCAATAATCCAAGATGAATGGCTTCTTTGAAAAAGGTACACCAATCACAATGGACACAAAGGCAAGTTTTAAATCTTTAGTTCGGGAACTTATTATGGTCGCACCCCAGTTAGGTAGTGCACCGCCTTGGTTTTCGTGGTAATCTTTTAAGTTGTTTATTATTAAGAAAGCAGCGAATCTTTTGTATTTTATTATTTGATACATATATAGAAACAAAAGAAAAATATTTTTGTGTTTTATCGTTTTGGATGTTTTGGGTTTTGGATTTTTAGAAGAAATTATGGATATATATATATATAGAGATGGATGATATAAACAAAGAGTGAGGATTCAAACAACTAATCGCTACACGGAAGGTAGATCGACCTGACTCCCGTGGCGCCAAAATTTGATGGTCGCAAAACCGTCAAGTCTAATCACACAAACCGGTCACTTGTGAATGACCACCGTAATGAGTAAGATATAACTTTTCACATACACATCAAACCATAACACAAGGTGGCAAATAAGATGGAATTCTAGAGAGAAAGTTAGAGGTTTAGGGAACTTAGTGAGAGAAAGTGAAAGATATTATAATGAGCTCCAACTCTCTACCTTGGGAGGTAGAGAGTATTTATAGTCTTACACAAAACGCCACACTATGGGTCATGGATCGGGCATACGATGGGTAAAGACCCGTCCGTCCTCCACGGTGTTACTTAACTAAATTACTACTTAACTTAAAAGAACTACGACTACGAGCTTTCTAACGATTACCTATACTTGAGGTGACCGACTCTTTAATACCGGAATTTCTAATTCCTAACAATCTCCCTAAGGAGGTCACCTCAATTATACATCAAAAATACATTGAATACAAATAGATATTACATTAACACTTGATCTTGCATTCTTGATGTAGTCCTTTGCTCATAAGCTCGTAGACATTGATTCTTCACATTGCATGTTTGGTTATTCCAAGTGGAGGTCTTTTCTTGATCCACGTGATGATAAGTTTGAGCCATCTTTGGAGATCATCGACTATCAACAATCTCGACGCATCCTTTGTGATGTTGGTATTTTGTGATGTTGTGACTTTGGGACCGACATGCTCACATTCGGATCATGAATTCTTCTCATCGAGTAGCGGAAGCATTTGTTGAATCATGATATTGGCGACAACGTAGCGAAGCATGGAGTGAAAATATCGAGTCATTGATGCACTAATCATGATTTCTTTAGAGATGAATGTGTTAAGTGAGCATGCGGCTATGGATTGACCGCTTCATTACGATCACCGCAAGCGTCGGGCGTACACGCATACAACAGATTAGCAACAAATCGCACGAAAGTGTCTTTGATCACTTCGTTGAATTGAGGTACACGCCCACGGTTCCCGTTGATCGATACAAGTCTTGCTGTGATCGGTAGGATTCCTAAGAATCTCCTTGACGGGGTTTCGCAATTGTTCTAGTTGTTCTCAAACCGAACATCTCAAAGAAGACAACACGGAGTGAGTGAACCAAATGAATATAAAGTCCATCGATTGATGAAAAAGATTTGAAAAACAATCGTGTATTGCTCAATAGAAATTGTTTTTGCAATACAACGAAGGTTTTATTGAAAATCAATTATCAATCATAAAAATACCTTTTGGTTTGAAAAATGAGTACACGGTCGATGTGCTAAAGAAAAGAGTTTATAAGCACAAAGACCGGTTTTCAAAGGTATCCGTCAATCCATAACTCGAACCGAGTTTGATTCAAGAGATTGAATCGCCCCATTGTTTCTGTTCGGTTGTCACATGGTTGATCTATAAAATAGATCTCACATGCCACCTACCGGGAGCTTGTTTGATGTTGGCTCGAAGGCTTTCCATCTTCATTGTGAATATGTAAACATATCACTCGGATGTTACGCAATACCACAAGGATAATGTGGGACTCAAGATATAATCTCTCTTTCCACATTGTGTGAAACAGAGAGTCTTCATTGAAAAGTGTCCTAATGAGATTTATTGATGATCTCGTGGCTCTAGACTCAATTTGTGCATTTTTGGATCCTATAACGGAGACTAGGGAGAGGTCTCCTTTTCAATATCAACCATCTCTAAGAGAGTCGATAGATAATGTCGGTTCCCGTGAGAATGAAACAAGTCCTTTTAAGAGGAACTTGAGTGGTTTGGGAAGTTGAAGTGCGGTGCGTCCTTTGGGTCCATGACGTCTTGTCTTCAATACCGATGTTACCATCGATAGCATATGAAGTGAACCGGTTTACGCCTAAGGTTGAATAAATGGAGGGCTATTTGTTTTCACCCTTTTCTCATTCAATTCTTTTAATTCTTCAACCCCTTGATTGCTTACGAGACTTCATAGCTAGAACCTTGTTGGGTTTCGGTACTAGCTCGGTCTTAGTCCGCACTCTTCCTTATCTCATTTTCTCCTTTTATCATCATACCTAAGGACATCTACACTAACTAGTGGATTGTCCTGGGTAGATCCCTCCGGTTACGGCGGATCATGGGAACCAATACCTAACCTTATCATCCTTATATCACCGTACATAAAGTAAAGTTGGTCGGTCAATTTGGTATTGTTCATCCGCCATTGGATCCAATTGAAAACCTTTTGAAAATCAATTCGGATACTTGTGATATATTATCAAAGCTTTTTGTACCGAATTGTTTTTGATATTTTAGAACGAGAACTCCCCTCAACATGTGCATCAAGTATTGAAAATGTTTTGCACACGGAGGCAAGAGAAAGAATTTACTTCTTTTAATTACCATTTTCTAAAGATATCAACATCACTTCCTCAACGGATCAAGTGGGTATAGCAAATCCGGGAAGGATGAGGTTTCCAAAATTTTGCTCCCCTCAATATGTGCCTCGAGGTTTGAAAAGAGTTTTGCACATACTAGAGGAACCGCACATTGGGATAAATGATCACGTTTTAAATCAAAGGTTTTAAGATAGATGCTCCCCTCAACATGTGCATTGAAAAATTGAAATCGTTTGTCACATGTGGGCGGGATAGCATGTACATCCTATTATAACCATTTACCTAATTATCGGTTTAAATCCAATTTAAATCACACATTCTCCCCGATCACAATTATCAAATCATTTGAAATTTGTGATCTCGTATAGATTAAATTGATTTTGAAAGCTTTTAAGGAGAATTGTGACTTGATTATGAAAGTGTTTTAAGCGATACGGATCGGATTTTGAGACTTTAAACTCCATTTATAAAACATGCATGTATATCTTTTGAAAACAATTTTAATGCCAAATAACTTTTAATTTAATTGAAATCATTCTCCCCTCAATCAATGACGTAGGTTGTTGATTGAGAGATAGAGATTTTGACAAATAAGTCCCGATGATTATCAAAAATAGAGTTTGAGTTATTTTCAAAGCATTTGGTTTTCAATGAGATAAATATTTATAGAATCGAGCATGGAATTTGAAAACATGGTGAAACATGGCTCTGTTCTTTCTTTAAAACCGGTTATTGCACGAAAATGACAATAAACCATTTCTCTTTCTCCCAAAAATATTTTTTTTTGATTTTTTTTTTTTTTTTTTTTTTTTTTTTTTTAAATTTGAACAACATCTAAAGACCCGTGTCATTCTTTGAATGACAACACAAAGTCCGTAGATATTATCGAACCGAGAGAAACATGACAAAATGACAATATTTTTGAAGATTTTTTCGGATTTTTCAATTTTTATGGATTTTGAAAGTTTTAAAATTTTCTATTTGATTTTGAAGGTTTTATAATTTTGTATTTTGTTTTCAAATAAATATTTACAAAGATAGATGAAGATAGACCTTTACTCCTCGTCTTCCTCCTCGAAGGCGTTTGAGAGTTTCGGTTGAAGACTTTTCAAACCAAGGCGTGGAAGAATAAACTCAAAACGTTCTCTTGGAAGAGCTTTGGTGAAGATGTCCGCTAACCGATATTCGAGACCTCACAAAATATAGTTCCACCACACCTTTTTCCACTTGTTCCTCGATGAAATGATGTCGAATGTCGATATGCTTTGCTCTTGAGTGTTGAGCGTTGTTGCATGAGAGAGCAATAGCACTTTATTATCACGATGCAGGGGATTTTGTTGAATTCAAAGCCATAGTCGATAATTGAGATCTCATCCATAGGATTTGAGCACAACAAGATGACATGGCTATGTATTCACCTCTGTAGAGGAAATAGAAGTACTCATTTGCTTCTTTGAAGACCGACTCACAAGCTTATCACCCAAAACCGAGCACCTCGGGCGTGCTTGACGTGTATCTTGACAACTCGCATGATCGGCATCTGCATAGGCCGTTAGTGACATACCGGTGTCCTTCGGTACCATAGTCCCATATTGATGGTTCCTTGGAGATACCGAAGACCCGTTTAAGCGCTTCAAGGTGCTTTTTAGTAGGCTTAGCACGGTATCTAGCACACATGCATACAGAGAATAAGATGTCTGGTCTACTAGCGGTGAGGTACATCGGGGATCCAATCATACTCCTATATTTCGTTTGGTCAATCATGATCCCCGAGAGGTCCTCATCTAGTTTGGTTCGGTCAATCATGGGGTGTCAACAGGTCACTTGAATCAAATCCAAATTTCTTTAAAATCTCGGTTGCATATTTAGATTGATTAATGAAAATGCCTCCGGACTTTGTGAAATTTGTAATCCTAAGAAAAATGACATTTGTCCCATCATTGACATTTGAAACTTTGAACTCATTTCATTTGAAAACGATCACATTCCATTGGGTCACGAGGCAAAAATAATATCATCAACATAAATTTGAACATGAATCAAATGTTTGCACGACTTCGGTGAACAATGTAGGATCAATGCTCCTTTGATGAATCCGGTTGATAGAAGAAACTTAGACGATGTATCATACCATGCCCTTGGAGCTTGCTTTAAACCGTAAAGAGCCTTCTTCAAGCGGTAAACGTGAGTAGGATGCTCTTGATTCACAAATCCTTGAGTTGGTGGCGTGAGCGACTTCTTTAAGATCTCCGTTTAGAAATGCCGTCTTTACATCCATCGATAAACCACCATGTTCTTGCTAGCGACATTAGCGAGAAAGATTACGATGGCCTCGATTCGAGCAAGCGGAGCAAAAGATTCTTCAAAGTCTATACCCTCCTCTTGACGATATCCTTTAGCAACTAATCGAGCCTTGTTCTTCAACACATCACCATGCTCATCAAGTTTTACTTTGAAGATCCATTTTAGAGCTATAATCATAGCACGATCTGGAGGCGGTACTAACTCCCATACATCAAGTCGATCAAACTCATGAATTTCATCTTGCATAGCATTGAACCAGCTATCTTCATTCATAGCGGTTTAACATCTTTTGGTTCGATCTTAGATAATACGGAGTTGAAGAAGCACCATAAGGCATCGGTTGCGAGTTGCTTCCGGGTTGATACAGAGGCGGGAGGGATTACCAATGATGTTGTCTAATGGATGATCGTGAGTCCATTTTCCGAGGTGTTCATGTGGCATTTGTTGAGGAACCGAGGTAGTAGTCGAGTCGATGTCTCTGAAGAAGATGGTTCTGATGATGATTCGGGAGTAGCAAATATGTTTTCAAATGGAGCATCTTCGAGAGTTGCAAAGGGATTAACTTCATCATTGATGCGAAACATTTCCATGATGTACATTTGAAGAATGATGATTTGTTGATGAGGCGAAGGATCGTGACGGTGCTTCTTGACTTACCGATATTGAGGCCGATGGATTGACTTCATTCATCGGAATCGAGCATCCTCATTGTAGGGATCGATACCTCATTAGTAGTAGACTCATCAGTTCATCAAACATTGGATCAAACAATTTCTTTACATCATCTTGATGGAGGTACATATGGTGTTTCTTGAGAGGAGTTTGGAACAAGGGATGAACCAATAGGATTGTTATGAAGTGCGGGTCTGAGTGGAGTGTCCGAGAGCCATTTGACCGGTCGACTCATCAAACGTAACGTGAATTGTTTCCATGATATTTCGGGTTCTTTTGTTGTAGATTCGGTATCCCTTTTGTTTGGTGCATATCCTACAAATACTCCAATGTCGACTTTAGCCCTAAGTTTGCCCAAGTCTTGACCTTCATTAGTTGGATAGCACAAGGCACCAAATACACGAAGGAAAGATAGATTAGGTTTTCTGTTGTGGACAAGTTCATATGGAGTTTTTCCATGAATGGTGTGAATCGTGGAACGATTTTGTGTGTAACATGCGGTGGCAATTGCTTGACCAGGAGAAACATTGGAACCTTTGAGTAAATCGACATTGTTCTAGCGGCTTCAACAAGAGTACGATTTCGTCTTTCAACTACACCGTTCGTTGAGGGGTTCGTGGAACACTTCTTTGATGGTCGATTCCAATGCTTTCATAGAATTCACTAAGTTGTTTGTTGACAAACTCGGTTCCATTATCTGCTTACGATAATTCGGCGGTTTTGTTTAGTCTAACTCGCATTTGTTTGATGAGTTTGATGATGATATCGGGAGTTTCATCCTTTGTCCTTAAGAACTTGACCCGGTGAATCTAGAATAATCATCAACCACAACTAACACATATTTCTTTCCAAAGATATTCGCACCTCATTGGTCCACATAAATCCATATGAATCATATGAAGAACTTCGTGATGAGTTAGTAGGTTTGGGTTTATGGGCATACTTCTTGCTTTTTCCCAATTGACATCTTGAACAAAGATGATCCTTTTCATACTTTAGTCTAGGTAGACCTACAACTAAGTCCTTTACGGAAAGATCGTTGATGGTGCCGAAGTTCAAGTGATTGAGACGACGATGCCATAACCATGACTTTGTTTTAGAAGCCTTTGACAACAAGCGATTGGTGAAGCTCTCATCATGTCATCAATAGAGATAGTGTAAAGGTTTGAGCCACGAGTTCCTTTCAGTTCCTTTCCATTAAGATCTCTAACAAAGCGGTATGTTTTCGAAGGCTACTTCTAGGTCGAAATCACGAATTGACCAACAGAGAACAGTTATGACCTAAACCTTCCACATAATACACTCGGAGATGACACTATCACCAACAACATAATCTCCATAACCCATAATAGCACCGAAATGATCATTACCAAATCTAACAGTCCGATGAATTTGCTCACGAAGTTCATGAGCCGTGACCGGTCTCCAATCATATGCTTGGAGCGACTGAGTCCGGTACCACGAGCGATTTGAGCGATCTGCGGTTGAACACGAGACAAGAATGGATAATCGGATATTTGGGATCCCCATGCAAGAATGGGTTCCATTTGGTTAGTAACAGCAGTTGGACCACCCACATCGAAATAGAAGCATTCATATCGAGACGGTGAAGTAATGGAATCATTGTGAATAGATGCAATACTAGTGTCTCAGTATTAGCCCTATTCTGATGTGACCACTTCTTAAGGAATAGTTCTACCAAGAGGCATCCATTTTCTAGTGGGCATTATCGATTAGTCTTATGACCAACGGTATCCAATAAAAGCCTATTCTGCGAATGTTCTTCCCGTGGGTTTCCATTGTTTTCTAACTCTCTTTCGCTTTTGCCTTTTAGCCTTTTAGCATGAATTTTAGCATTAACAACATTAATCGGACAATTAACATTATTAGGCAAAACATTAACATCACATTCATGATTAGAAATGCAATTCAAGCAATCATCGGTACAAGGTTTGCAAGTAGCATCGAATTGAATTAATTACTGATGCGCCTATGGCTAATACTAGAATCAACACGATTCGTTTTATTCGATTCAAACTTAAGGTTCCTAGATTGTTCTTCTACTCTCTTCCAAAGGCACATTCTTAGCTTGAGAGGTCCTATCATTCCTTGTATTGTCTTGAGACTTTGACCGCTCCCTTTAATGTCACCGATTACTCTGTAGAGGAATGGGAACATTAGTTTGTTTTACTACTCTTTGCACCACTGTTTAGATGTCTTTGGGATCCGAGCTACATGCAGTGCACTCGGGTTCACTTTCTTAACATTAGAGGTACTAGAGATTAGTACTCTAGGAGGCACATTTGAGTTCACTTTCCTAGTATTGATGGATCTAAAATCGAACTACTCACCGTGCACTACTCCTCACATTCAAACTATTGGGAATCGAGTGCATGTCATGTTTGGCCTTAGGCATTGAGCATGGAATCAAGGGTTAAGTCTCTCACCTAATGTCTTTGGGCATATAGTGATCAAACATTCTAAGATTTCTTGAGATCGTTTGGCATATAAGCATGCATGTCCAATTGCATTATCATGAGGTTTCTCTAGCTTATCCTCTTCAACAATCTCACGCAGCATTCTAAGCAATCCTTAAGGGATGAGAAATATGTTTGAATGGCAAGTTTGTTGTTCCTTAGGTGAGGGGACATATGTCACGAGATAAAGTAGATTTATTACCGAGTGAACCTTAGATACAACATTCTCCGCATTGATCATTGGCATTTTCCTTTTACGACTCTTGATTCTCAATTTCCTTTTGCAATGAAGTTATTTGTTCGTTGTTTTTGTTACGAGTGACTTTAATTGATTCAAACAACTCATTGAAATGACGTTTAACCTTTTCATTCTCTTCTAGGAAACTTTCGTTTTCCTTTTGTAAAGCATTTACTAGGTTTTGAAGATGAAACGTTTGAGAATTCTGAGAATCTAAAGAGGGAGGCATTTGGGAACCTGTCATTTTGTTCGTTTGACCCTTTAATTGAGATATTTGGACTTTCAGTTTTCTGATCGTGTTACACTGAGCATGAATCTGTTCATCTCGTTTGTTTATTTGAAAAACTGCATCAAACTCTGGAACATCTGAAGGTGTCTTGAAATTTGAAGTTTTGACATTTTCTTTGAGATGTTGATATTTTAGTTGTAGATTAAAATACTCAACTTCTAGTTTAGAAAATGTTTAACCAAATTGTCATGATCATCCAGTTCAATTTTCTCATTAAGTTTAGAATTAGTTTTTCAAGCTCAATGACACGATCATGGGAGACTTTCGAGGGCACGAGATAGTTCATGAAATTTGGAAGCATTAATAGAGCAATTTGAAGCGATGAAAAGACATCTTGAGCAACACATTCGAGAATAAGATTCTCATTCAATGTATGCGGGTTCTTCCTCTCGATCTCATTATATTTTAATGCACGCTCATAATCACTAATTTCAACAATTATTGCATCAAATTCCTTTTCCATTCCCTTAATGTCAGTTTCTATCCCCTTTTTAAGACTCTCAAAGTGATCCTTTAAAAGTTTAAAGAAGGGCATGACCTCGGTTAAATAGCATTCTTTCATTTGTTCAAAACCCTTTCTCCTTGATTATGCCATGGGTGTGATCCTTTTCTTGCAAGTTTTCTCAAAATCAACAAATAGTTGAAAAATAACGTATTGGCTAATTAAGATATTGCTTTTAGTGGCAATTGTTCTAGGAACAAGATGCATTGGTGTGTTAGGAGGATACACGGTAGCTTTAGGCATTTTCCTAAGGGAGGATTTGTTTTACAATATTTTCGGCTTTCTGCTTATCTAAATCCATTTTCCAGAAGACTTGTTCGGGAGTCAACAAAGTCTGAGGCTTAAACATGTTTAATGCAATCCAGTTTTCCTTCTTATAATCATGAGGAGTGATATTTATGTTCTTCTCTTTGCATTTGGGGTCATCTAGTTTTTTGTTCATCCTTTCCCTAGTGACTTCATCTGATTTCTTATCTTCCTCAGTGCACTCAACGCAACTAGGTTTCTGCCTAGGCTTAAGGACTTCATTACCATCATAAATTACCTTTTGAGCATTTCTAGCCTTTTTAATTACCTCTGGATTTGGTTCCTCTACAAGGGAACACTATGCTTATCGCTTAGAACTCTATGCTTAGTGATCATGTGAGCGATCGAATGGTGTTTCCTTGTATGTACGACTTTGTTTTCAAGTTTGTTTTCAAAGTTTTCAGATTAGAAAAATCTCTCAAGAGCTTTGATTCTTTTGCATTAAATTCTTGCTTAAGCATTTTCACGTTTTCTTGAAGTTCTTGTTTTGCTTAATTGTTTTAGATAGTTTTTCTTGCAAAGAATTTAATTCTTGTTTCAATACTTCTTCTAAAATTACTTTTTCTAATTCTTGTCGTGCTTGGTCATCCATTTCCTGCTCACGGTGGTCAACTCAAATTTTGCACGTTGTTCATAAATGGCAACACGTTCCTTATAGGCATTTAGTTCGTAGATAATGGAATCATCGAGCACATGCGGTGAATTCATCAAAGACATAGTCATTGTTGATGCGGAAGATGCATCACTAGGTACAACTTCACTTTCACTTTGTTTCACGTATTGATCATATGGGACAATATTGATATTACCCGTATTTTCAATATTTGATTCAAAAGTTTCGGTTGGTTGTACTTTGTCATGCATCATTGCACATCAACATCATCATATAGCTTTAATACCTCGGAGATGAGTTTGTCCTTGGATGGGCCACTTGTGGTGAAGACGAGATCTTGGGAGAAGCCATTGGAGATGCTAGCCATAAAGATTGTGTGTGCGATGGGTCCATCATCTACATCGAAATCGTATGCATCACGGTCGGCGACTTGAAAGGCATTTTGATGATTGTGACCTATCTCACGAATGGGCGCTCATCTACATCGCATCATAGGTCTTGGCATTGCCTTGACAGAAGCAATGCAGCCCTCTTCATTCAAAGTAGCACCATTGTCCCGAGCTTGAGCCAAAGAACATCTTATCTCTCAAGTATTCGGCATTTTGTGGGCGCTTTGGAGATGTGCGGTTCCTTGCAAAGTGTCCTCACCACCACGTTAAAGCATTTGATTGGCTTAGCTTGACCTTGGTTACCATTTCTTCCTCGATTCGGTTTCCAACATAACCTCTCCCACTCCACCTCTCCCCGATCATCTTGTCTTTCTGAATCGGTTGCACCACGATCCTTCCATCTTTAACAAAGGCTTGATTATGTGGGTTAGATGCGGTTCGTAGGTTGTTGTTGGTTTGTGGGAGAGTTCATGTTTTGACTAATGAGTAGAGCTAGTTGATTAACGATGTTATCCACGCGTGCATCAAGATCGCCTTGTTTGAACGAGGATCGGGGATGAGTTTGTGATTACCATTACCCAAGGGAATGACTTGTGATGCTTTGGTTGTGATTCCAATGTTTGAGTAGAAAGTCGTTGAGTCATTAGGCGAACTTGTCTCACCCGGTTGGTTTTGAACGATTGAGAATCAACTTTTCAAACATAGCATGTCTCTCATTCAAGGAGGAAGGCATAGAGTTGCTCATAGTTTGTATGCTTCAATCCTTTAGTGAGTTTCACGGATGTGACAAACTTGTGCCATTCGGGATTCATGTTGTTCACAAACTTTGAGTTCAAGCGAATGTTAGGCATAGTCATCTTGATGTTCCTCATGTCATTCACTAACTTATGAAATCTCACATAGTACTCATAGACACTCTCATCCGGTTTCATCTTGAAGTGCTCAAATTCATCATAGAGTTGGGATTCCACATCCTCCATAGTTAATTACGAACCCGAGAAAAGCATCTTAACGTTATCCCAAACGACCTTTGCATCGGTGTTATGATTGATCGACTTGTAGATGTCTTTAGGAAGACCTTGAAGAACAATGTTTGAAGCCACGATATCTCGCATCGAATCTCTTTTCTCCTCATTATCAAGCTCATTGTACATCTTAGGTCCGTCCATTCCGTGAGCAGGAGTACCATCTTCATTAGTATCAAGTATGTCTCTAGTCGTTTCAACCCGATATGGTCCTTCATCAATGGATTTGAGAATGTTTACACCATTTTCCTTTCCAAGGCAATACAATCGATTCGTTGAGCCCAAGAATCGTAGTCGATTCTGTCAAGCATTGGTGGGCGAGTATCTCGAGCCACCGCTTGAACATCCTCGACAACAGATGGAGATGATGGTGGGAATAGTGGGAATGTTGGTAGACATGTTAACAGATTATACGGGATTTTATAACTCTATGATTAAACCGAAATAGATTCTTTCACGGATTTTACTAAATCAAGAGAAACCGTAAACAATCACTCAAGTTGCTAGATGATAAAGTGCTAACTCGCTACCAAATAATGCACTAAGTCGCTAGAAATAAGTGCACTAAGTCGCTAACCCTTAACTCGCTACACGTCTAAGTCGCTAGAATCCCAAGTCGCCAATGTAAGAGCAAGTCGCTAAGTAGTAACTCACTCTGCACTAAGTCGCTAGCCAAATTTGTGCAGTAATTCGCTACACAAGTCGCTAGATATGCAAGTCGCTAAAGAGCAACTCGCTAACTTGAAAAACCAAATAACCTTCACTTTTCAATCCAAAAACAACCCAACCAAGATGATTCAAGCTTACCAAATGAAAACCTAAACACTTTTGATGATTCTAAACATAAAAGTACCAACAAAATTCAAACTTTAACACAAGAAATCAACCAAATGATGCAAAACCACTAAACTTTTTCAAACTCAAAACCACCTAAAACCACTATAAATCCAAAGATGTGCAAGATATGATCTAACCATGGCTCTTGATACCAATTGTAAGATATAACTTTTCACATACACATCAAACCATAACACAAGGTGGCAAATAAGATGGAATTCTAGAGAGAAAGTTAGAGGTTTAGGGAACTTAGTGAGAGAAAGTGAAAGATATTATAATGAGCTCCAACTCTCTACCTTGGGAGGTAGAGTATTTATAGTCTTACACAAAACGCCACACTATGGGTCATGGATCGGGCATACGATGGGTAAAGACCGTCCGTCCTCCACGGTGTTACTTAACTAAATTACTACTTAACTTAAAAGAACTACGACTACGAGCTTTCTAACGATTACCTATACTTGAGGTGACCGACTCTTTAATACCGGGAATTTCTAATTCCTAACAGACTTAAAACAGCTTAAGCACGAAATCAATGAAGATCTGGGGAGTATAGTGTTTCCCCGGGTCGTTATGTCCCAGCGAGCTATGCAATGATTTATCAAACGTCATGATGATCGAGGAGTTTGAGCGGAAAAAGGATTTGGTTAAGATTATAACTACGGAAAATGCCAACAATGAACAATGGCTTAAATTCAAATTAAAGAAGATTAAAAGATAAAATCTATTAAATAAACGCTATCACTATTTTTACAATGATGTTTTGTTTTTATGTTTTTATAAACCGAATTTAAAATCTACGCGACGTACAAAATAAAAAGTGAAACTTACACAATATTAACCCTAAAAATATGAAAATGATATTTATACACCCCTAATGATAAAAGAAACTTTTTAGAAAAAGAAAATTATTTTTACAACTAATTATCTAATTATTATTAATTAAAAACTATTTTTAACTAATTAATAATTATCTAAAATACAAGAAATGAGGAAACAAAGCTAGAAAAATAAAATTATGAAATGAAAAAGTCTAAAATATCAAACTAGAATTTTCAAAACTATTTTTGTATTTTTCTCGATTATTTTCTATTTTTATGAATTTTAAACTATTAAAACTATTTAAATTACTAAAATTACCAAATGAACTAAGAAAAATCTGGAAAATTACTTTTTCACTTCTTATATTTATCTAAACTTAATAAAATTGAAAAATTATTTTTTGAACCTTTTACGAATTTTTATATTAAAAGCTAATTAAAATGATTAAAACTAATTTAAATTAAGAAAAATAGCTAAACAACTTGGAAAAATCTGAAAATTTCAGGAAAAGTCTAAAATGATGCTAGGAATATGAGAAAATTAGAAAACAGGCACTTGTTTGGAGAAATTAAGAACTGCTTTAACAAGTGCTTATTATTAAGCACTAAAATAAGCCAAATCAAACCAACAAGCTACCTCACGATTCACAGGAGTTCTATACTACTAAAAGTGACCAATAGCAACTAAATTCAACAAGCCACCACCACGAAACAACAAGCTCAAAGATTTGATCTCTATGAAATTTAAGTCTAAAAGCAGAATCTGAGTGCTAAGTTTGGGCACATGCACAAGCTTGAAAATAAGCTCAAATGGAAAACTACCAATTGGGACTTGTAAAGGACCGGGTGAGAATACTTAAACCAAAAATCGACAATGACAAGCTATATTAAGCCACATGCACAAGTTACAAATTCAGTGAAAATCTCAAAGATTCATCGAAATGTGGTGCGAGGCACTATGGGCCTAAAAGAATGGCTGATCTGAAGCTTAAAAAAAATTTGTAAAATCCAACTAAAATGGTGACAAGAAGGAGCACCAGCTGAGCTTTTTGAAATGCCAAGATTCACTGATTAAGACCCAAACATGAACTCAAGAAAATTCCTTGTAACTGAGCCTAAAACCAGATTTTTGCAACTTTGACTTTTGACAAATTAAGGAACTTTGACTAACCTGAACTTTAGATCAAATTTTATGACTGAGATGGATGTTGTAAGATGTATTAAGTACAATGAAAGCAAGTTTATGGGTTTCTAAACACAAAATGATTGCCTGCTATCTCAAAATCATAACAGTTAACAGTGGAGATGGATTTAAGTTGAAATTTGACTTTAAGTGGTGTTGCAGACCAAAGTATGATTCAAATGAACTCAATAATACTTAACAAACATGAAACAACCTAAAGAAACCATTGACTAAGCCTAAATGATAGTTAAATCAGTTGAGCCAAACACCCTTATTTGTTACTGATAAGAGCTCCAAACAGATTTAAACCAAGAACTAACCTATATTTATGATCAAACTACTTTAATAACACTTAAATACTTCTATGAGAATGATTATAATGATTTAAACTACAATTACTTATTATGCATAGAACTTGGATTTGACTTACAAATAGTCAAACCACAATGGTTAGCAAAATGAGAACCATGAACCACTACCCTAATTCAATTCAACCCATAGCTTCCATTTCAACCTATGCTCATGTCTCGAACCAACCCATTCCTTTCTCGCATCAATTTTTGTACCGTGTTGACTTTAGTTGACCAAGATTCACAAATGAGTGAAACTGAATTGTGAGCTTATGGATAGCTTTATGAGCTTATATAAGCTTATTTTAGATTGAAAATGAGTTGCTAAATACTTAAACAAGGGAGTTTGAAATGCAAAATCTCAACAGTGGACTTGAATGATAGAAACTGATAATTACTTTCAATTCAAACTTGAAATGAGTTGTAAACACTTAAAAACTATTGATTGATACAAAATAAGCTTAGGAATACATATGAAAGTTATTTAAGACAATTTAAGCTACAATTCGACATACATGAAAAATAAATAAAAGCTTGCTTCTCTCTTTGCTTCCCTTGGCCTTTTTATAAGCTTAATCCTGCTTTTCTCTCTCTCTTGGACAAATCCCAGCAATAAAAATGACCCTTGGATCAATGAAATCAATCTTAGCCGTTTAGAACATTTTGGCGCCAAAACCATTTTTAACCGTTTGTGAGATTGAGTGTGATTGGAGGGTGCATTAATGATCCTTTGGAGCTTTGTGTTTGGAGGGGGGGTGTAGGTGATGATGGTGAGGAGGTGGAGTGTGATCAGGTAGAGCAGGCATGGTGAAATGATGGAAATGGGTGTAACCCGTGAAGGAGAGAGGGAAGGGGATGGTCAAACTCAGTTTGACTGAGTATTAAATAACAGGGGGGTCCAAAATTCAGTTGGCAAGGGTTCAAAATGGGTTGACAAGGCCAAAAAGGGTGAAAGGGTTCTTAATTATCAAGGACTTATCTTGCCATTTCTGAAACTGTAGGGACTAGAACTGCCAAATCTGCAAAGTTGATGCAAGGGCTGAAATTGACAAGTAACAATAGTTCAAGGACCAAAGTTGCCACTTTCACATTTTCCAGGGACCAATTTCGCTAATTTGCAAACTTGAAGGACCAAATTGTAATTTTCTCAAAACTTTTACATTTTTCACCAAAGGACCAAATTTGACAAGTTATGATTTAAAAGGACCTTTGATGATTTTTCTTTTGAAATTTTGACTCGGGGACTATTTTGACAATTTTTGAAACTTGGGGACTAAAACGCAATTTTGCAAATTTGGTATGTTTTCATCCGATTTTGATATTTTGCTTTTAAAACACATAAAACACCGATTTGTGATATTTTGATCATTTTGATGTGTTTAAGTGTTTTCGGATGAATTTGCAGTTTATTTTGTACAAAATGATGAGTATTTAGACACTCATCACCGCTCATCCACATCGACATCATAGGTTTTGGCATTTCCTCAAGAAGAAACAACAACTCTTCTTCATCCAAAACCGCTCCACCGTCCCGAGCTTACACCAAGAGCATCTTGTCCCCGAAATACTCTGCATTTTGAGGGCATTTTGGAGATGTGCGCCCTTGCAATATGTCCTTCACCACCACAGTTGTAGCACTTGATTAGCTTTCCTTGTCCTTGATTTGCATTCCTTCCACGATTCGATTAGCCACATACCCTCCACCTACTCCACCTTTTCCTTGCTCATACTTGTCTTCCTTGCACCGGTTGCACCATGATCTTACCATCTCGACAATAGCATGATTGTGTAGATTGGATGCGATTCGATATCATTGTTAGTGTGTGGAGTGAGGTTTAGATTTTGCTTAACCATAAGAGCCATTGATTGATGAAATGTTCCATGATTGTGTTTGAGTCCGGAGGCTTATAAGTTGGATCCGGAATGAGCTTGTGGTTACCGTTACCGTTGGTATGGCTTGAGAAGCTTTGGTGGTAATTCCTACATTTGTGTAGAATGTTTGTTGAGTCATTTGATGAGCTTGCCTCTCCTCGATTAGATTTGAACTTTTCAAGAATCATTCGTTCAAACATAGCATGCTTCTCATTCTGAAGTAGGAAAGCATACAATTGCTCATAGTTGGTGTGCCTTAATCCTTTGGTTAACTTGACTGAGGTGACAAATTTGTGCCATTCGGGATTCATGTTGTTCACAAACTTTGAATTGAGCTGAATATTTGGCATGTTCATTGTAACATATTGGATTTCATAAACACACTAAACCATAAGATCAAATAGGCGTACAAAGAGTTCTAGAGAGAGAAAGTTAGAGGTTTAGGGAACTTTAGTGAGAGAAAGAAAAGTCTTATTATAAGCTCCAACTCTCTACCTTGGAAGGTAGAGTATATATAGTCTTTACATAAATCGCCACCTATCGGGCGTGGATCGGGCATACGGTGGGTAAAGACCGTCCGTCCTCCACGGTGTTACTTAAACAAAATACTACTTAACTTATAATAATCTACGACTACGAGCTTTCTAACGATTACATATACTTGAGGTGACCGACTCTTTATATTCGGATTTACTAAATCCTAACAATCTCCCCAAGGAGGTCACCTCAAACACACATTAAACATATATTGAATACAAACAAATATTACATTAAAATTGTTCTTGCATTCTTGATGTTGTACTTTGCTCAATCTTGTAGTCATTGATTCTTCCCATTGCATGTTAGGTTAATCCAAGTGGAGGTCTTTTCTTGATCCACGTGATAATGAGTTTTGAGCCGCTTGAGATCATCACCGACAAGAAATCTCCGAGATATCCATTGTGGTGTTGGTATTATGTGACGTTGTGACTTTCGGACCGACATGCTCACATTCGGATCATGAAATATTCTCATCGAGTAGCGGAAGCTTTTGTTGATTCATGATATTGGCGTGAGAAAGCGAAGCATGGAGTGATAATATCGAGTCATTGATGGACTAATCATGATTTCTTTAGAAATGAATGTGTTGTGTGTGAGCATGCGGCTATGGATTGACCGCTTCATTACGATCACCGCAAGCGTGGGACGTGCTGCATACAACAATTAGCAATAAATCACACGAAAGTGTCTTTGAACACTTTCGTTGAATTGAGGTACACGGCCCACGGTTCCCGTTGATCGATACAAGTCTTGCTGTGATTAGGTATAATTCAAGAATTTCCTTGACGGGTTTCGCAATGCTCTAGTCGTTCTCAAACCGAACGTCTCAAAGAAGACAACACGGAGTAAGTGAACCGGTGAATAGAGATTCACCGATTGATGAAAAGAGATTTGAAAACAATCGTGTATTGCTCAATAGAAATTGTTTTTGCAATACAACGAAGGTTTTAATGAAAATCAATTATCAATCATAAAACACCTTTGATTTGAAATATTCGTACACGGTCGATGTGCTAAAGAAAAGAGTTTTTAAGCACAATGACCGGTTTTCAAAGGTATCCGTCAATCCATAACTCGAACCGTGATTGATTCAAAAGATTGAATCGCCCCATTGTTTCTGTTCAGTTGTCACATGGTTGATCTATTGAATAGATCTCACATGCCACCTACCATGAGCTTGTTTGATGTTGGCTCCAGAAGGCTTTCCATCTTCATTGTGAATATGTTTGCATATCACTTAGATGTTATGGCAATACCACAAGGATAATGCGTAAGACTCAAGATATAATCTCTCTTTCCACATTGTGTGAAACAGAGAGTCTTTATTGAAAGTGTCCTAAGGAGATTTATTGATGATCTCGTGGCTCTAGACTCAATTTGTGCGTATTTGGATCCTCAGATCGGAGACTGGGAGAGGTCTCCTTCTTCAATATCAACAATCTCTAGAGAAAGTCGATAGATAATGTCGGTTCCCCACGAGAATGAAACAAGTCCTTTTAAGAGGAACTTGAGTGGTTTGGAAAGTTGAAGTGCGGTCGTCCTTTGGGTCCATGACGTCTTGTCTTCAATACCGATGTTACCTTGGTAACCACCGGTAGCAAATGAATTGAACCCGGTTTACGCCCTAGGGTTGAATAATTGGAGGCTATTTGTTTTCACCCTTTTCTCATTCAATTCTTTTCATTCTTCAACCCTTCAAGCTTACCGAGACTTCATAGCTAGAACCTTGTTGGGTTTATTCCAAGACTAGCTCGGACTTAGTCCGCACTCTTCCCATATCTCATTTTCTCCTTTTTCAATATACCTAAGGACTTCTAAACTTTCTAGTGGATTGTCCTCGGTAGATCCCTCCGTTCTGGCGGATCATGGGAACATATACCTAACTTAATCATCCTTATATCACCATACATAAAGTAAAGTTGGTCGGTCTATTTGGTATTGTTCATCCGCCATTGGAACCAATTGAAAACCATTTGAAAATCAATCCGGATACTTGTGAAATATTATCAAAGCATTTTGTACCGAATTGTTTTGATATTTTTAGAACACGAGCTCCCCTCAACATGTGCATCAAGAGTTTGAAATCGTTTGCACACGGAGGCAAGAGAAAGAATTAACTTCTTTAATTACCATTTTCCAAAGATATCAACATCACTTCCCAGATCAAAACAATTAGATAAAGCATATAAGGGAAGGATGAGGTTTGATGAGTGTGTAAATACTCATCATTTTTGGTTAAATCTGAATCGCAAAACGTCTAAAAATGCTCGAAATGCATCAAAATCTTGAAAATATTCCAAAATTGCATTTTATATGTTTGGATGCAAAATGTTTAAAATCGATGAAAATGAGCAAAGTTTGCATAATTGGCGCTTCGGTCCCCAAGTTTCTAAAATTGTCAAAAATAGTCCACGAGTTAAAATTTCAAAGAAAAATCACCAAAGGTCCTTTTAAAATCATAAGTTGTCAAAATTAGTCCTTTGGTGAAAAATATCAAAAGTTTGAGAAAATTACAAAATTGGTCCTTCAAGTTTGAAATTTGGCAGAAATGGCCCCTGGAAATTGGAAAATGGCAAGTTTGGTCCTTGTACTTTTTGAGATTGTCACTTTTAACCCTTGGATCAACTTTGATGAAATGGCAGCCTAGGTCCTTGAGTTTTCAGAATTTACACATTTAGTCCTTGTGTAATTAAGACCCTTTACACCCAAATGACCCATGCCATCCCATTTTGACCCCTGTCATATACATTTTTGGACCCCTTTCTATTATTAACTTCTCTGGTCAAATCTTGGTCAAAACAACCCCTACGCGCCTTTTTCCTTCTTCCCCAACATATAGCCTGCAACACCATCCCCCCTCCAGCCACCCTACTCCTCCATGTCCCCCCACCTCCACACAACTCCAAAGTGCATTAAATGCATCTCCCTCCCCCTCACTCAACCTCAACTGCCAAATATTCATTTCCCGCCAAAAATGCTCAATGGCCAAGATCAACTCTAAGACATCCAAGGGTCCTAAAGAGTGGTGGGAAACAATGAGGGAAGTGAGAGAAACAACTTGGAGCTATAAAAGAGGAAGAAAGAAGCAATGGAAAGCAGTAGTTAGTTTTAGTTTTAAAAATGTATGTCGTTTTTTAAGTTGTTATGTCTTAAATAAGTTTTTAGTTATAATTTCAAGTTATTTGTATCAAACTAAGCTATCTAAGTGTATTAAAACTGTTTTCAAAGTATAAATTCAAGCTTTTGTTCAGATTCATCTTTTAAGTTTACTGTTGAGTATTGCAGTTTCAATATCAGACATTCAAGCTCTAAATGGCTTCTTTCTAAGTTCCAATAAGCTTAAATAAGCTTTACATAGCTTGTGATAAGCCTGCTAATCAGTTTTAAGCAGTTTTGTCACATGGTCAACATAAGTCAACTGTGAGCTCAAATTGCAATGGAATTGGATATGGTTGTTGCAGATGCTTGATTTGGGTTGGCATAGTTGCATTTAGTGTAGTTATAGTTTTGGTTTTAGCCTGCATGCCAGCTGGGACAGTGGTGAGTGATTTTTCACTTTTCAATTCTATCCATTTTGCATTGTATGCTTGTCTGTGTATCTGTGGTAATCATTAGTTTTAACTTGCTTAAATAGTTGTAATTAGGTCATTTGAACTCAGTTTAATCATTGGCATTAGCTAAATCAGTAGTTTACGTCATTAAATTTGCATAGCAGTTGATTATAGGGTGTTTGGAATTGCTGCACTATCTGTCTTTAAGGTCATTGCAGTGATAGGTTCCTGTTGTTTCATGTTTGCTTAGCTCCTTTGAACTCATTTGAGTCATAACTTGTGCCTGCATTTGCTCATGAGTCAAAATTGCCTTTTAACTGTCTTAAGACCTTATCTGTTGAGTTTTTTTACAAGATCAAAAGTTCATTTTGTGTGTTAAATACATAGAGATAGATTGTAGTAACTTTATTTCATCATATTAGATCCTAATCAGTCCTTAAATTGAGCCCAAAGTTCCATTTAGTCAACTTTTCAGTTTCTTCAAAAGTCAAATTGTACAAAAATCCAGTTTTGACCCAAGCTAGGGAGATTTTTAGTGGATTCAATTCTGGACCAATTTCAATGAAAATTGTAGGTTTAAAAACTTCAGTTGGTCCCCTTTCTTATTGTCATTTTTGTTGAATTTTATCAAATTTTTAGAAGTCTCAAAAAGACTTGTGAATGAGGGCTTATGTGCCCTGTGCAGGGCATTGAGACTGCACAGGGCTTGTGCAGTTTTTGCAACTCTTGCACAAAGCTCATCTGAGCACCTCTAGGTCTAGTTTTTAGTTTTAAGGTTCTTGGCCAGGTCTTCTCCAAGTTCCAATTGCTGGTTTTCCTTTTCAGCTTATTTTGAAGCTTGTGCATAAGCTCAAACCTGGTACCCTTTAACTGTTTTCCGCCATAAGCTCATTTCATCAAATCATGGTAATTTGCAATCCAGAGGTTATTGCTTGTTGATTCTAGTTGCATTTTGGTTCTTTAAGCTTATTTAAGCTTCTGTTTTAGTTTGGTGCTTATTGGTCTCCATTTGCTTATTCAAAGTGCTTATTTATAAGCACTTTACACATCAGTTCCTTGTTCCTCCATACAAGCCCCTGTTTTTCTATTTTTCCTAGCTTCCTAATATTATTTTAGAGTTTTCCTGAAATTTTCAGATTTTTCCAAGCTTGTTTGCTATTTTTCTTAATTTAAATTAGTTTTTAAGCATTTTTAAATAACATTTAATACAAAAAATTAAGAAAAGTTTCAAAAAAATAATTTTTCATTTTTCTTAAGTTTAGATAAATATAAAAAGTCAAAAAAATATTTTTCCATATTTTTCTTAGTTAAATTTGTATTTTTAAATAATTTAATTAGTTTTTAATAGTTTTTAATTCCTAGAAAATTCAAAAATAATCAGAAAATTACAAAAATAGTTTTGAAAATTCTCTTTTGATATTTTAGATTTTTCTAAGTCTTAATTTTATTTTTCAAGCCTTATTTCATATTTTCTTGTGTTTTAGGTAATTATTTAATAGTTAAAATTAGTTTTTAATTAATAATAATTAATTTAATAGTTGTAAAAATAATTTTTCTTTTTCTATAAATTTTCTTTTATCATTAGGTTTGTAAAAATGTCATTTTCATATTTTTAGGACTTTTATTTCTTAGATCTCACTTTTTATTTTGTACGTTTACGTAATTTTTATTTAAACGTAAGTTTTAAGTTTTAAACGTTCATCATTTTAAATATAGTGATAGCGTTTATTTAATATTTTTTTATCTTTTTAACTTTCTTTAATTTGCATTTAAGCCGTTGTAATTTGTTGGCTTTTCCTGTAGTTATAATATCTATTCTAATCCTTTTTTCGTTCAAATTCCTCGATCACTTTACGTTTGGTAATCCATTGCATAGCTCGCTGGGACATAACGACCCGGGGAGACTCTATACTCCTCAGATCTTCATTGAGTCTGTTCCTGAGCCGTTTTAAGTTTCTTACGGTCGGCCATTCACAAGTGGCCGGCTTGAGTGAGAAAACTTGACTGTTTTTGAGCGGATCAAATTTTTGGCCTTGCTATTTTGGGGAGTCTTTGATTATCTTACGCCTAGCGATTAGTGATTTGGATATTCACTCTTTGTTCATACCATCCATCTACATATGTTTATATTTTCTTATCCAAAATACAAAAATACTCTTCTCATTCCTCTTATCCGTATGATTCTATTTCTCTTACCCCTCGCACTGTTTGATTCTACTCTTCTTTAACCTCAAAACCGTTTAATTCTATTTCTTTAACCTCTACATGTTTAATTCTCATGGCGACGATCGATTATCCTCGTTGTTTCCACCGCAAAAGCCGTATGGAAGAGGATCGACTCCGTTGTCAGAATCCGGATTGTTTATGCAAGCAATGTGGAAGGATGGGTGCAAGCAAATATTGTTATTGGTGCGAATTATCTGATAACTCTCTCGATGATTCTCCAAGTTTTTCCGACCATCCGCCACAACCCGATGAACCCGTTCAAGAACCGGAGACCATAACGGAAGTGGTGGAAATTGCTAGCTCTCAGAGCACACCACTTGTCCCACCTCCTGATTTTTCTGAATGTTCTTCGAGACTTGATAGTCATTCGGATCACCATGTTGGTTTTGTTGATTCTTTGAATAAACCGATTCCTTCTTATAACTGTCAAATGCAATCGTTTATTCCTTGTGTCGGTGGTGGTGAGCCTCTTTATGGTTCACCCTGTCGTTAGTGTACTTGTGTACAATGTGGTAATGATATCCATAACGGGAGTTGTTTGTTTTGTGGTTCGAGGAATTCATTTGATTATGATTCTAATCAGAACTCATTTAACGACCCCTCAAACTTTTCAAATTACCCACCACAGCCCGACTTATCTTCATATAATCAACATATCTGTTGTGAATTTTGTGGAGGTCCTCACCAAGGATTTGAGTGTCAATCCGAAACACGTTTGTCTATGAGCAGTTTTCGGTGATGCTCGTAACTTTGGTTATGACCAAAATCCATATGATTCACTGTCTGACTCAGCAGTTTTATTGTTGTGAATCTTGGAGGTCCCATTTCACTCGATTGTCAAATAGGAACCCATTTCCTTGCAACAATCATGACTCTTACATGTTTGATAATTTCCAACCTCCACAAACCATACTGGTTCAAACTCCACCGAGCCGTTGTCTCATGAAATCTCCCGAGATTTTGAAACCACAATGAAAACACTTGATGATATGATTAGTAACTTTAAGAATCAAGTGAGTGGTGAAAAGACCATGGGAGAATTGCTTATCAAGAACGAGAGGCCCGCCAATCTAGGGAAGAATTATTAGTCCTAGAGCATGCGGCTCAAGACGTTCCCAATTTCTTAAGGCATTTCTATATGATGATGACGAGGAGAGTTTTATCCTTTTAAAGATAATATTTCTCAACTCCTCAACAAATGATATCCCAGCAGTTGAGATTCATTCTCAAACAAGCGCTATCACACCAAGCTCCCACTCACTCTCCGAACATGGGGGCGAGCATCTTGACACTTGTTCTCGAAAAGGAATCGGACGAATTCATAAAGTCTAGTGTTGAGGACCTTGTCCCAATCCCGAGAGAGTCACAGGGAACTTTTGATCATATGTGTGATTCTCTTTCCCCTCTTGAGTGTTCAAAAGATCATTTTGAAACTTTCTCCGATTTTAGCGAAGATTGTGCTTCTTATGGAAACATCGAGTATGTTGAGGCATCACTTCCACAATCTGATGCTGACCCTCTTCTTGAGGAGTTCTCCGGTGAAATCACTCACATCAATCCACTCTTTGATTTCGAAGCCGATCTGGGAGAAACTGAAAGTCTCCTTGTTAATGATCGTTCACTCACTTCTTATCCCAACAATCCAAATGAGAATGTTGATCACTTTGTTCCCGAAGCATTCAAAGCTACTTTCACCAATCCTCTATTTGAATTCGACTCTGAATTCACTTTAATTTCGAGAATCCACTCTTTGATACTCGGTCGAGGATAGTGATGAGCCCACAATGGAACAAGAGTTCACAAATTCACTTCATGTGAATGATTCTCTTCATGAAGAGTTCTCCGGTGAACTCTCTCATGACATATCTCCTCCGAACATGATCATTTCTATTTTGATCTTGAGGATGATATTGGCTCGGAGGAAGGTGTACTCTATCATACGAGTTTGGCTATTAATGATACTACCTCACCCTTCCTCCCGATCGTCTACATTTGAGGATGAAGAATGGATCTTGATTGTTATCAAAACCTTTCTTCCTTTCCTCAAATATCTTGTGATTTCTCTTCATCTTCACTCCTTCGGGAATGAAGACACTATCTTTGACCCCGTCATTTTCATTTATCATTTTTTGAGCCGGTTCTATGTATATCTCATCGGTGTGGAACTTTAACGTGCTTCAAATGTTTATCCAAACATCTTGAATGAAAGTCCGATGGAGATTGTTTCTTCCACTTTGCTTCCCCATGAACCAATGAATTTGGGGTCGAGTCAAGCTAGCGACTCGGTAATCAAAAACAGTAGCTAAACATGGGTTTTCACCCATGTGTTCCACCCTAGTGTGGGGGAGTTTCCCCACATGTTATATATATATATATAAGTTTTCAAAAAAAAAAAAAAAAAAAAAAAAAAAAAAACTTTCAAAATAATGGCGTAGTATTTCCCTTTCACGTTCTTTGTTTCGCATAACATGCGGTACTTTGAATATTGAGGCAATATTCATTTCAAGTGTGGGGAATTCTCAAATTTTATCATATAATTATACCGCCCAATTCCCCATTTTTGGCCAAAATTTTTTTGGAGTAAGTGTTTTCACTTACTCGACTTATGGTTATCGATCCGCCATGTTTGATAAACAAAAGGATTGGCTAATCCAGAGCAAACGGCTCTTGGTAAAGATATATCAAATCCGTTACGACTTGCAATTTTCCCAAAATTGTATGGTATTCACTTCACCATATCCTAAAAAGTGAAGAGTTGGCTAGCCCGCAAGATTATGGCTTGTGGTAAAGGCGGTGGAAAAACCATAATTGGTAATCACTCACCAAAGATAATATTGATAATTTATCTAAGAGTTGGCTAGTCCGAGCAAGCGACACGGTAAAGACAAATCAAATCCGTTGGAAGTCGGTGGTTTGCTCAAAATCACATGGTTATCGGTGTACCATGGTTCTTACTTGAATGAAACATTTGGCTACTCCGAGTAATGGCTTTTGGTAAAGAGTTTCAAATCCATTAAGTTTTTCTCAAAAGATTGCTAGGGACTAGCAATAGTTTAGTGGGGGATTGATGAGTGTGTAAATACTCATCATTTTGGTTAAATCTGAATCGCAAAACGTCTAAAATGCTCGAAATGCATCAAAATCTCGAAAATATTCCAAAATTGCATTTTATATGTTTCGATGCAAAATGTTTAAAATCGATGAAAAATGAGCAAAGTTTGCATAATTGGCGTTTCAGTCCCCCAAGTTTCTAAAATTGTCAAAAATAGTCCCTGAGTCAAAATTTCAAAAGAAAAATCACCAAAGGTCCTTTTAAAATCATAAGTTGTCAAAATTAGTCCTTTGGTGAAAAATATCAAAAGTTTGAGAAAATTACAAAATTGGTCCTTCAAGTTTGAAATTTGGTAGAAATGGCCCCTGGAAATTGGAAAATGGCAAGTTTGGTCCTTGTACTTTTTGAGATTGTCACTTTTAACCCTTGGATCAACTTTGATGAAATGGCAGCCTAGGTCCTTGAGTTTTCAGAATTTACACATTTAGTCCTTGTGTAATTAAGACCCTTTACACCCAAATGACCCCTGCCATCCCATTTTGACCCCTGTCATATGCATTTTTGGACCCCTTTCTATTATTAACTTCTCTGGTCAAATCTTGGTCAAAACAACCCCTACGCGCCTTTTTCCTTCTTCCCCAACATATAGCCTGCAACACCATCACCCCTCCAGCCACCCTACTCCTCCATGTCCCCCCACCTCCACACAACTCCAAAGTGCATTAAATGCATCTCCTTCCCCCTCACTCAACCTCAATCGCCAAATATTCATTTCCGCCAAAATGCTCAATGGCCAAGATCAACTCTAAGACATCCAAGGGTCCTAAAGAGGTGGGGAAACAATGAGGAAGTGAGAGAAACAACTGGAGCTATAAAGAGGAAGAAAGAAGCAATGGAAAGCGAGAGTTAGTTTTAGTTTTAAAATGTATGTCATTTTTAAGTTGTTATGTCTTAAGTAAGTTTTAGTTATAATTTCAAGTTATTTGTATCAAACTAAGCTATCTAAGTGTATTAAAACTGTTTTCAAAGTATCAATTCAAGCTTTTGTTCGATTCATCTTTTAAGTTTCTTTGTTGAGTATTGCGTTTCAATATCGGACATTCAAGCTCTAAATGGCTTCTTTCTAAGTTCCATAAGCTTAAATAAGCTTTACATAGCTTGTGATAAGCCCGCTAATCGCTTTAAGCGCTTTGTCACATGGTCAACATAAGTCAACTGTGAGCTCAAATTGCAATGGAATTGGATATGGTTGTTGCGGATGCTTGATTTGGGTTGGCATAGTTGCATTTAGTGTAGTTATAGTTTTGGTTTTAGCTTTGCATGCCACCGGGACGATGGTGAGTGATTTTTCACTTTTCAATTCTATCCATTTTGCATTGTATGCTTGTCTCGTATCTCTGTGGTAATCATTAGTTTTAACTTGCTTAAATAGTTGTAATTAGGTCATGTGAACTCGGTTTAATCATTGGCATTAGCTAAATCGATAGTTTACGTCATTAAATTTGCATAGCGATTGATTATAGGGTGTTTGGAATTCTTTTCTATCTGTCTTTAAGGTCATTGCGGTGATAGGTTCCTGTTGTTTCATGTTTGCTTAGCTCCTTTGAACTCATTTGAGTCATAACTTGTGCCTGCATTTGCTCATGAGTCAAAATTGCCTTTTAACTGTCTTAAGACCTTATCTGTTGAGTTTTTTTACAAGATCAAAAGTTCATTTTGTGTGTTAAATACATAGAGATAGATTGTAGTAACTTTATTTCATCATATTAGATCCTAATCAGTCCTTAAATTGAGCCCAAAGTTCCATTTAGTCAACTTTTCAGTTTCTTCAAAAGTCAAATTGTACAAAATCCGCCACCCAAGCTAGGGAGATTTTAGTGGATTCAATTCGGACCAATTTCAATGAAAATTGTAGGTTTAAAACTTGAGTTGGTCCCTTTCTTATTGTCATTTTTGTTGAATTTTATCAAATTTTTAGAAGTCTCAAAAAGACTTGTGAATGAGGGCTTATGTGCCCTGTGCAGGGCATTGAGACTGCACAGGGCTTGTGCAGTTTTTGCAACTCTTGCACAAAGCTCATCTGAGCACCTCTAGGTCTAGTTTTTAGTTTTAAGGTTCTTGGCCAGGTCTTCTCCAAGTTCCAATTGCTAGTTTTCCTTTTCAGCTTATTTTGAAGCTTGTGCATAAGCTCAAACCTGGTACCCTTTAACTGTTTTCAGCCATAAGCTCATTTCATCAAATCATGGTAATTTGCAATCCAGAGGTTATTGCTTGTTGATTCTAGTTGCATTTTGGTTCTTTAAGCTTATTTAAGCTTCTGTTTTAGTTTGGTGCTTATTGGTCTCCATTTGCTTATTCAAAGTGCTTATTTATAAGCACTTTACACATCAGTTCCTTGTTCCTCCATACAAGCCCCTGTTTTTCTATTTTTCCTAGCTTCCTAATATTATTTTAGAGTTTTCCTGAAATTTTCAGATTTTTCCAAGCTTGTTTGCTATTTTCTTAATTTAAATTAGTTTTAAGCATTTTAAATAGCATTTAATACAAAAATTAAGAAAAGTTTCAAAAAATAATTTTCATTTTATTAAGTTTAGATAAATATAAAAGTCAAAAAATATTTTTCCATATTTTTCTTAGTTAAATTTGTATTTTTAAATAATTTAATTAGTTTTTAATAGTTTTTAATTCCTAGAAAATTCAAAAATAATCAGAAAATTACAAAAATAGTTTTGAAAATTCTCTTTTGATATTTTAGATATTTCTAAGTCTTAATTTTATTTTTCAAGCCTTATTTCATATTTTCTTGTGTTTTAGGTAATTATTTAATAGTTAAAATTAGTTTTTAATTAATAATAATTAATTTAATAGTTGTAAAAATAATTTTCTTTTTCTATAAATTTTCTTTTATCATTAGGTTTGTAAAAATGTCATTTTCATATTTTTAGGACTTTTATTTCTTATATCTCACTTTTTATTTTGTACGTTTACGTAATTTTTATTTAAACGTAAGTTTTAAGTTTTAAACGTTCATCATTTTAAATATAGTGATAGCGTTTATTTAATATTTTTTATCTTTTTAACTTTCTTTAATTTGCATTTAAGCCGTTGTAATTTGTTGGCTTTTCCTGTAGTTATAATATCTATTCTAATCCCTTTTTCGTTCAAATTCCTCGATCACTTTACGTTTGGTAATCCATTGCATAGCTCATTTGGGACATAACGACCGGGAGACTCTATACTCCTCGGATCTTCATTGAGTTTGTTCTGAGCCGTTTTAAGTTTCTTACGATTGACCATTCACAGAGTGGCGGCTTGAGTGAAAAACTTGGTGCTTTTGGAGCGGATCAAGGTTTTCATAAACTTGCTCCCCCTCAATATGTGCCTTGAGATTTGAAAGAGTTTTGCACATACAAGAAGGAACCTGCACATTGATATAAATTGATCACGTTTCAGATCTTTGTGGTTTGAGATAGATGCTCCCCCTCAACATGTGCAAGGAAAATTTGAAATCGTTTGGCACATGTGGGAAGCGAGCTTGTACATCCTTATAAAACCATTTACCGAATTATCGATTAAATCCAATTTAAATCACAAATTCTCCCGATCACAATTATCAAATCATTTGAGATTTGTGATCTCTGTAATTAAATTGATTTTGAAAGCTTTAAGGAGAATCGTGACTTGATTATGAAAGTGTAGGATATTAGTTTTCACATACACATCAAACCATAACACAAAGTGGCGTATGAATGGAATTCTAGAGAGAAAGTTAGAGGTTTAGGGAACTTAGTGAGAGAAAGTGAAAGATATTATTATGAGCTCCAACTCTCTACCTTGGGAGGTAGAGAGTATTTATAGTCTTACATAAAAGCGCCACACATCGGGCTATGGATCGGGCATCTGGTGGGTAAAGACCGTCCGTCCTCCACGGTGTTACTTAACTAAATACTACTTAACTTAAAATAACTACGACTACGAGCTTTCTAACGATTACATATACTTGAGGTGACCGACTCTTTAATACACGGAATTTCTAATTCCTAACAATCTCCCAAGGAGGTCACCTCAATCATGTACTAAAATTACATTGAATACAAATAGATATTACATTAACAATTGTTCTTGCATTCTTGATGTAGTCCTTTGCTCCTAAGCTCGTAGTCATTGATTCTTCACATTGCATGTTTGGTTACTCCAAGTGGAGGTCTTTTCTTGATCCACGTGATAATAAATTTGAGCCGACTTTTGAGATCATCGACTATCAAAAATCTACGAGACATCCATTGTGGTGTTGGTATTATGTGATGTTGTGACTTTAGGACCGACATGCTCACATTACGGATCATGATATCTTCTCATCGAGTAGCGGAAGCTTTAGTTGATTCATGATATTGGCGGCGTAGCGAAGCATGGAGTGAAAATATCGAGTCATTGATGCACTAATCATGATTTCTTTTGAGATGAATGTGTTAAGTGAGCATGCGGCTATGGATTGACCGCTTCATTACGATCATTTGCAAGCGTCGGGTGTACACGCATACAACGATTAGCAATAAATCGCACGAAAGTGTCTTTGATCACTTCGTTGAATTGAGGTACACGGCCCGGGTTCCCGTTGATCGATACAAATCTTGCTGTGATCGGTATAATTCGAAGAATTTCCTTGACGGGTTTCGCGGTTGCTCTAGTTGTTCTCAAACGGAACATCTCAAAGAAGACAACACGGAGTGAGTGAACGGTAATTTAAGTCCAGCGATTGATGAAAAGAGATTTGAAAAACAATCGTGTATTGCTCAATAGAAATTGTTTTGCAATACAACGAAGGTTTTATTGAAAATCAATTATCAATCATAAAAACACCTTTTGGTTTGAAAAATGAGTACACGTCGATGTGCTAAAGAAAAGAGTTGTTAAGCACAAAGACCGGTTTTCAAAGGTATCCGTCAATCCATAACTTTGAACCGAGGATTGATTCAAAGATTGAATCGCCCCATTGTTTACATTCGGTTGTCACATGGTTGATCTATATAATAGATCTCACATGCCACCTACCGAGGAGCTTGTTTGATGTTGGCTCGAAGGTTTTCCATCTTCATTGTGAATATGTTTACACATCACTCGGATGTTACGGCAATACCACAAGGATAATCGTGGGACTCAAGATATAATCTCTCTTTCACATTGTGTGAAGCAGAGAGTCTTCATTGAAAGTGTCCTAATGAGATTTATTGATGATCTCGTGGCTCTAGACTCAATTTGTGCATATTTGGATCTGTCTTGGGAGACTAGGGAGAGGTCTCCTTCTTCAATATCAACAATCTCTAAGAGAAAGTCGATAGATAATGTCGGTTCCCGTGAGAATGAAACAAGTCCTTTTAAGAGGAACTTGAGTGGTTTGGAAAGTTGAAGTGCGGTCGTCCTTTGGGTCCATGACGTCTTGTCTTCAATACCGATGTTACCATCGGTAGCATATGAATTGAACCGGTTTACGCCTAAGGTTGAATAAATGGAGGCTATTTGTTTTCACCCTTTTCTCATTCAATTCTTTTAATTCTTCAACCCCTTGATGCTTACGAGACTTCATAGCAAGAACCTTGTTGGGTTTGTTCGATGCTTGCTCTATCTCGATCCGCACTCTTCCCATATCTCACTTTTCTCCTTTTATCATCATACCTAAGGACTTCTACACTAACTAGTGGATTGTCCTGGTAGATCCCTCCGGTTACGGCGGATCATGGGAACCAATACCTAACCTTATCATCCTTATATCACCGTACATAAAGTAAAGTTGGTGGGTCTATTTGGTATTGTTCATACGCCATTGGAACCAATTGAAAACCATTTGAAAATCAATCCGGATACTTGTGATATATTATCAAAACATTTTGTACTGAATTGTTTTGATATTTTTAGAATAAGTGCTCCCCTCAACATGTGCATCAAATGTTTGAAATTGTTTTGCACACGGAGGCAAGAGGAAGAAATTACTTCTTTGTTTACCATTTTCTAAAAGATATCACCATCACTTCCTTGATCAAATCAAGTAGATATAGCATTTCCGGGAAGGATGAGGTTTCCATAAATTTGCTCCCCTCAGTATGTGCCTCGAGGTTTGAGAAGAGTTTTGCACATACTAGAGGGAACCTGCACATTGAGATAAATGATCACGTTTCAAATCATAGGTTTGAGGTAGATGCTCCCCCTCAACATGTGCATTGAAAATTTGAAATCGTTTGTCACATGTGGGAAGGACGGCATGTACATCCTTATAAAACCATTTACCGAATTATCAGTTTAAATCTAATTTAAATCACACATTCTCCCCGATCACAATTATCAAATCATTTGAGATTTGTGATCTCTTATAATTTAAATTGATTTTGAAAGCTTTTAAGGAGAATTGTGACTTGATTATGAAAGCGTTTTAAGCGATAAGGATCGGATTTTAAGACTTTAAACTCCATTGATAAAACATGCATGTACATCTTTTGAAAACAATTTAATGCCAAATAACTTTTTAATTTAATTGAAATCATTCTCCCCTCAATCAATGACATAGGTTGTTGATTGAGAGATAAGATTTGACAAATAAGTCGATGATTATCAAAAATAGAGACCGAGTTATTTTTCAAAGCGATTAGTTTTCGGAGATAAATGTTTATAGAATCGAGCATTGAATTTTGAAAACATGATAAAGTATGGCTCTGTTCTTTCTTTGAAAAGCGGAGTTCTTGCTGAAATGACAATAAGCCATTGTTTCTCTTTCTCCCAAAATAATTTTTGATTTTTTTTTTTTTTTTTTTTTTTTTTTTAACATTCGAACAACATCTAAAGTCCGTGTCATTCTTTGAATGACAGCACAAAACCGTAGATATTATCGAACCGAGAAAAACATGACAAAATGACAATATTTTTGAGGGTTTTGAATTTTCAAATTTTATGGATTTTGAAAGTTTTATATTTTCTATTTGATTTTGAGGGTTTTATAATTTTGTATTTTGATTTTCGAATAGATATATACAAGAGATAGATGAAGATAGACCTTTACTCCTCGTCTTCCTCCACGAAGGCGTTTGAGTGTTTACGGTTGAAGGCTTTTCAAGCCAAGGCGTGGAAGAATAAACTCAAAGCGTTCTCTTGGAAGAGCTTTGGTGAAGATGTCGCTAGCGATATTCGAGACCTCACAAAATAGAGTTCCACCACACCTTTTCCACTTGTTCCACGATGAAATGATGTCGAATGTCGATATGCTTTGCTCTTGAGTGTTGAACATTGTTGCATGAGAGAGCAATAGCACTTTTATTATCACGATCGAGAGGATTTTGTTGAATTCAAAGCCATAGTCGGATAATTGAGATCTCATCCATAAGATTTGAGCACAACAGGATGACATGGCTATGTATTCAACCTCTGTAGAGAAATAAAGTACTCATTTGCTTCTTTGAAGACCACTCACAAGCTTATCACCCAAAAGCGAGCACCTCGGATGTACTTGACGAGTATCTTGACACCTGCATGATCGGCATCTGCATAGGTACATTAGTGACATGCGGTGTCCTTGGTACCAAAGACCCATATTGATGGTTCCTTGGAGATACCGAAGACCCGTTTAAGCGCTTCAAGGTGCTTTTTAGTAGGCTTAGCACGGTATCTAGCACACATGCAAGCAATGAACAAGATGTCGGTCTACTAGCGTTGAGGTACATCGGGATCCAATCATACTACGATATTTCGTTTGGTCAATCATGATCCACAGAGTGGTCCTCATCTAGTTTGGTTCGATCAATCATGGGGGTGTCAACGGGGTCACTTGAATCAAATCCAAATTTCTTTAAGATCTCATTGCATATTTAGATTGATTTATGAAAATGCCTCCGGGACTTTGTGAAATTTGTAATCCCAAGAAAATGACATTTGTCCCATCATTGACATTTGAAATTTTGAACTCATTTCATTTGAAAACGATCACATTCCATTGGGTGCATCGAGGCAAAATAATATCATCAACATAAATTTGAACATGAATTAAATGTTTGCACGACTTCACGGTGAACAATGTAGGATCAATGCTCCTTTGCTAAATCCGGTAGATAGAAGAAACTTTGACGATGTATCATACCATGCCCTTGGAGCTTGCTTTAAACCGTAAAGAGCCTTCTTCAAGCGATAAGCGTGAGTAGGATGCTCTTGATTCACAAATCCTTGGGTTGGGCGGCGTGAGCGACTTCTTTAAGATCTCCGTTCGAAATGCCGTCTTCACATCCATCGATAGACTACCATGTTCTTACTAGCGGCATTAGCGGAAAGATTACGATTGCCTCGATTCGAGCAAGCTGGAGCAAAAGATTCTTCAAAGTCAATACCCTCCTCTTGGCGGTATCCTTTAGCAACTAATCGAGCCTTGTTCTTCAACACATCACCATGCTCATCAAGTTTCACTTTGAAGATCCATTTAAGAGCAATAATCATAGCACGATCTGGGCGGTACTAACTCCCATACATCAAGTCGATCAAACTCATGAATTTCATCTTGCATGGCATTGAACCGACTATCTTCATTCATGGCGGTTTAACATCTTTTGGTTCGATCTTAGATAGTGCGGAGTTGAAGAAGCACCATAAGGCATCGGTTGCAAGTTGTTTCCGTGTTGATACGGGGACGAGAGGATTTCCAATGATGTTGTCTAGTGGATGATCGTGAGTCCATTTTCTAAGGTGTTCATGTGGCGGTTGTTGAGGGGCGAGGTAGCGAGTCGATGTCTCTGAAGAAGATGGTTACGATGATGATTCGGGAGCAAATATGTTTTCAAATGGAGCATCTTGAGGAGTAGCAAAGGGATTAACTTCATCATTGATGCGAAAACAGTTCCATGATGTACATTTGAAGAATGATGATTTGTTGATGAGGCGGAAGGATCGGTGATGGCGCTTCTTGACTTAAAGATATTGAGGCGAGGATTGACTTCATTCACGGGAATATGAGCGACCTCTGTTGTAGGGATCAACACCTCATTAGTACTTGGATCATAAAGTTCATCAAACATAGGATCAAACAATTTCTTTAAATCATCTTGGATGGAGGTACATATGGAGTTTCTTGAGAGGAGTTTGGAACAAGGGATGAACCAATGGGATTTTTTTGAAGTGCGGGTCTGAGCTGGGTGTCCGGGAGCCATTTGACGGTCGACTCATCAAGCGTAACGTGAATTGTTTCCATGATATTTCGGGTTCTTTTGTTGTAGATTCGGTATCCCTTTTGTTTGGTGCATATCCTACAAATACTCCAATGTCGACTTTAGCCCTAAGTTTGCCTAAGTCTTGACCCTCATTAGTTGGATAACACAATGCACCAAACACACGAAGGAAAGAGATTAGGTTTTACTGTTGTGGACAAGTTCATATGGAGTTTTCCATGAGCAGTGTGAATCGAGGAGCGATTTTGTGTGTAGCATGCGGTGGCAATTGCTTGACCCGGAGAAACATTGGAACCTTTGAGTAAATCGGCATTGTTCTAGCGGCTTCAACAAGAGTTCGATTTAGTCTTTCAACTACACCGTTACATTGAGGAGTTCGTGGAACACTTCTTTGATGGTGATTCCAACGCTTTCATAGAATTCACTAAGTTGTTTGTTGACAAACTCGGTTCCATTATGCATTACGATAATTACGGCGGTTTTGTTAAGTCGAACTGCAATTTGTTTGATGAGTTTGATGATGATATCGGAGTTTCATCCTTTGTCCTTAAGAACTTGACCCGGTGAATCTAGGTAATCATCAACCACAACTAACACATATTTCTTTCAAAGATATTACGCACCCTCATTGGTCCACATAAATCCATATGAATCATATGAAGAACTTACGTGACGAGTTAGTAGGTTTGGGTTTATGGGCATACTTCTTGCTTTTTCCCAATTGACATCTTGAACAAAGATGATCCTTTTCGTACTTGAGTCTAGGTAAACCTACAACTAAGTCCTTTACGGTGAGATCATTGATGGTGCGAAGTTCGGTGATTGAGGCAGCGATGCCATAACCATGACTTTGTTTTAGAAGCCTTTGACGACAAGCAAATTGGAGAAGACTTCATCATATCTTCGATGGAGATGGTGTATAGATTTGAACCACGCGAACCTCTTAAAGTTCCTTACCATCAAGTTCTCTAACGAAGCGGTATGTTTTACGAAGGCTACTTCTAGATCCGAATCGCGAATTGACCAGCAGAGAACAAGTTGTGACCAAGACCTTCTACATAGTAAACTACGGAGATAACACTTTTGCCAACAACATAGTCTCCATAACCCATAATAGCACCGAAATGATCATTCCGAATCTAACGGTCCGATGAATTTGCTCACGAAGTTCATGAGCCGTGACCGGTCGCCGATCATATGCTTGGAGCGACTGAGTCCGGTACCACGAGCGATTTGAGCGATCTGCGGTTGAACACGAGACAAGAATGGATAAGCGGATAATTGGGATCCCCATGCAAGAATGGGTTCCATTTGGTTAGTAACAATGGTTGGAACACCCGCATCGAAATAGAAGCATTCATATCGGAAAATGAGGCAATGGAATCATTGTGAATAGATGCGATACTAGTGTGCGTATTAGCCACATTCACGGTGTGCTCACTTCTTAAGGAATAGTTCTACCGGTAGGCATCCATTTTCTAGTGGGCATTATCGATTAGTCTTATGACCAGCGGTATCCAATAATAGCCTATTTTCTTGAATGTTCTTCTGTGGGTTTCCTTTGTTTTCTAACTTTCTTTCGTTTTGCCTTTTAGCCTTCTTAGCATGAATTTTAGCATTAACAATATTAGCGGACAATTAACATCATTAGGCGAACATTAACACCACATTCATGATTAGAAGCGAATTCAAGCGGACATCAATACAAGGTTTGCAAATAGTATCGAATTGAATTAATTACGATGCGCCTATGGCTAATACTAGAATCAACACGATTCGTTTTATTCGGTTCAAACTTAAAGTTCCTAGATTGTTCTTCTACTCTTTTCGGTGCACATTCTTAGCTTGCGAGGTCCTATCATTCCTTGTATTGTCTTGAGACTTTGACTGCTCCCTTTAATGTCATGATTACTCTGTAGAGGAATGGGAACATTAGTTGGTTTTACTACTCTTTGCATCACTGTTTAGATGTCTTTGGGATCTGAACTACATGCGAGCACACTAAGGTTCACTTTCTTAAAACTAAATCTTGAGATTTGTACTCCTAGAAGGCACACTTGAGTTCTCTTTCTTAGCATTGTGGATCTGGAATCGAACTACTTAAAGGCACACTAAGGTTCACATTCAAAACATTGGGAATCGAATGAATATCATACTTGGCATTAGGCATCGAGCATGGAATCAAAGGATTAACTCTCTCACCTAATGACTTTGGGCATATTGTGATCAAGCATTCTAAGATTTCTTGAGATCGTTTGGCATATAAGCATGCATGTCCAATTGCATTATCATGAGGTTTCTCTAACTTATCCTCTTCAACAATCTCACATGAGACATTCTAGGCAATCCTTAAGGGATGAGAAGTATGTTTGAGCAACAAGTTTGTTGTTCACGAGATGAGGAGGACATATTTCACAGACAAAGCATATTTATTACAAGAGTGAACCTTTGATACACCATTCTCCCCATTGGTCATAGGCATTTTCCCTTTTACGACTCTTGATTCTCAATTTCCTTTTGCAATGAAGCTATTTGTTCGTTATTTTTATTCTGAGTGACCTTTATTGATTCAAATAACTCATTGAAATGACGTTTAACCTTTTCATTTTCTTCTAGAAAACTTTCATTTTCTTTTGTAATGCATTTACTAGGTTTTGAAGATGAAACGTTTGAGAATTACGAGAGTCTAAAGGAGGAGGCATTTGGGAGCTGTCATATTGTTCGTTTGACCCTTTAATTGAGAGATTTGGGCTTTCAACTTTACGATCGTGTTGCAATGAGCTTGAATCATTCATCACGTTTGTTAATTTGAAAAGCGCATCAAACTCGGAGCATCGAGGATGTCTTGATATTTGAAGTTTTGACATTTTCTTTAAGATGTTGATATTTTAGTTGTAAATTAAAATGCTCAACTTCTAGTTTAGAAAAATGTTTAACCAAATTGTCGTGATCATCGGTTCAATTTTCTCGTTTAGTTTAGAATTAGTTTTTCAAGCTCAATGACACGATCATGGGAGACTTTCGAGGCAACAGATAGTTCATGAAATTGGGAAGCATTAATAGAGCAATTTGAGCGATGAAAAACATATCTTGAGCAACACATTCGATAATAAGAGTCTCATTTAATGTATGCAAGTTCTTCCTCTCAATCTCATTATATTTTAGTGCGCTCATAGTCACTAACTTCAACTATCATTGCATCAAATTCCTTTTCCATTCCCTTAATATCGGTTTCTATCCCTTTTAAGACTCTCAAAGTGATCTTTTAGAAGTTTAAAGAAAGGCATGACCTCGATTAAATAACATTCTTTCATTTGCTCAAAACCCTTTCTCCTTGATTATACCGGTGGGTGTGATCCTTTTCTTGCAAGTTTTCTCAAAATCAACAAATAGTTGAAATATAACATATTGGCTAATTAAGGTCTTGCTTTTAGTGGCAATTGTTCTCGGAACAAGATGCATTGGTGTATTAGGAGGATACACGATCGCTCTAGGCATTTTCAAAGGGAGGTTTGTTTCAACAATATTTTCGACTTTACCTTATCTAAATCCATTTTCGAGAAAACTTGTTCGAGAGTCAACAATGTCGAGGCTTAAACTTGTTCAAGGAAATCCAGTTTTCCTTCTTGTAGTCATGGGGAGTGATAATTACTTTTTCTCTTTGCATTTAGGATCATTTAGTTTCTTATTCATCTTCTCCTAGTGATTTCATCTAATTTCTTATCATCCTCGGTGCACTCAGCGCAACTAGGTTTTGTCTAGGTTTAAGAATCTCATTGCCATCATAGATCACACTTTGAGTTGCTTTTGCTATCTTTCCGTACTCGGGGTTGGGTTTATCTATAATGGGAACACTATGCTTATCGCTTAGAACTCTATGCTTAGTGATCATGTGAGCGATCTGAATGGTGTTTCCTTGTATGTACAACTTGTTTTCAAGTTTGTTTTCAAAGTTTTGATTAGAAAAATCTCTCAAGAGTTTTGATTCCTTTGCATTAAATTCTTGCTTAAGCATTTTCACATTTTCTTGAAGTTCTTGTTTTTGCTTAGCGGTTTTAGAAAGCTTTTCTTGCAAGGAATTTAATTCTTGTTTTAATACTTCTTCTCTAAAATTACTTTTCTAATGATTATGCGCTTGGTCATCCATTTCACCTTCACGGTGGTCAACTCAAATTTTGCACGTTGTTCATAAATAGCAACACGTTCTTTATAGGCATTTAGTTCGAAATTACGAGAATCATCGAGGCACATGCGGTGTATTCATCAAAAACATAGTCATTGTTGATGCGGAAGATGCATCACTTGGTACAACTTCACTTTCACTTTGTTTCTCATATTGATCATATGGGACAATATTGATATTACCCATATTTTCAACATTTGATTCAAAAGTTTCGATTGATTGTACTTTGTCATGCATCTGTTGCACATCGGCGTCATCGTATAGTTTTAATACCTCGAGATGAGTTTGTCTTTGGATGAGCCGACTTGTGGTGAAGAAGAGACCTTGGGAGAAACCATTGGAGAAATGCTAGCCATAAAAATTGTGTGTGCGATGGGTCCATCATCCACATCAGTCGTATGCATCACAATCGGCGACTTGAAAGGCATTCGATGATTGTGACCTATCTCTGAATAAATTGCTCATCCACATCGCATCATAGGTCTTGGCATTGCCTCGACTAGAAACAACAATTCCTCTTCATCAAAGCGGCACCATTATCACGAGCTTGTACAAGCGACATCTTGTCTCTGAAGTAATCGGCGTACATGGGCGCTTTGGAGATGTGCGGTTCCTTGCAATGTGTCCCTCACCACCACGGTTATAACATTTGATCGGCTTAGCTTGACCTTGATTACCATTCCTTCCTCGATTTTGATTACCAACATAACCTCTACCGACTCCACCTCTTCCCGATCATCTTGTCTTTCTGAGCTGGTTGCACCACGATCCTCCCATCTTTAACGATAGCTTGATTGTGTGGGTTAGATCTTTGTTACGAGGTTGTTGTTGGTTTGTGGGAGAATTCATGTTTTGACTAATCGGAAGAGCTAGTTGGTTAATGATGTTACCAGCGTGTGCATCGGCATCGACTTGTTTGAACATAGGATCGGGAATGAGTTTGTGATTACCATTACCCATGGGTATGACTTGTGAGGCTTTGGTTGTGATTCCGATGTTTGAGTAGAAGGCGGTTGAGTCATTAGATGAGCTAGTCTCTCCACGGTTGGTTTTGAGCGATTAAGAATCATCTTTTCAAACATGGCATGTCTCTCATTACGAAGGAGGAAGGCATAGAGTTGCTCATAATTTGTATTCTTCAATCCTTTAGTGAGCTTCACGAGTAACAAACTTGTGCCATTCGGGATTCATGTTGTTCACAAATTTTGAGTTCGGTGAATGTTAGGCATAGTCATTCGATGTTCCTCATATCATTCACCAACTTATGAAATCTCACATAGTACTCATAGACACTCTCATCTGGTTTCATCTTGAAGTGTTCAAATTCGTCATAGAGTTGTGATTCTCTGTCTTCCATAGTTAATTGAGAACACGAGAAGCATCTTGACATTATCCCATCTTGCCTTTGCTTGGTGTTGTGATTGATCGACTTGTAGATGTCTTTAGGAAGACCTTGAAGAACAATGTTAGAAGCCACGATATCGCATCGAATCTCTTTTCTCCTTATCATCAAGCTCATCATACATTTTTGGTGCATCCATTCCGTAAATAGGAGTTCCATCTTCATTAGTATCAAGTATATCTCTAGTAGTTTCAACTCGGTAGGGTCCTTCATCGATTGATTTGAGAATGTTAACCCCATTTTCTTTACCAAGGCAATACAATCGATTCGTTGAGCCCAAGAATCGTAGTCGATTCTGTCAAGCATGGGTGGGCGAGTATCTGAACCGGTGCTTGAACATCCTCGACAGCGATGGAGATGATAGTGGAAGCGTTGGTAGACATGTTAACAGTTATCACGGGATTTTATAACTCTATGATTAAACGGAAATAGATTCTTTCACGGGTTTTACTAAATCAAGAGAAACCGTAAAAATCACCCAAGTCGCTAGAAGATAATGCACCAAGTCGCTAACACCTAATTAGCTATACCACCAAGTCGCTAAAGTCCCAAGTCGCTAAACAAATGCAAGTCGCTAAGTAGTAACTCGCTAAGCCTCAAGTCGCTAGCAAAATTTTGGCGACAATTAAGCTACTCAAGTCGCTAAAGATTCAAGTCGCTAAAGAGCAACTCGCTCTGAGACCAAGTCGCTAACACCAAGTCGCTACCGTGGTGGAGGTCCACTACTTGTCTTGTTAGTCGCTAGGCCTAAGTCGCTAGCTCCAAAGCGTAACTCGCTACAAAATTGCAAAGCAAGTCGCTACTAAGAAACAACTCCGTATCTCAGTCGCTAGCATGAAAAACAACATAAACATCACTTTTCAATCCAAAACAACCCAACCAAGATGATTCAAGCTTACCAAATGAAAACCTAAACACTTGTGATGATTCTAAACATAAAAGTACTAACAAAATCCAAGCTTTAACACAAGAAATCAACCAAATGATGCACAAACCACTAAACTTTTCAAACTCAAAACCACCTAAAACCACTAGAAATCCAAAGATGTGCAAGATATGATCTAACCATGGCTCTTGATACCAATTGTAGGATATTAGTTTTCACATACACATCAAACCATAACACAAAGTGGCGTATGAATGGAATTCTAGAGAGAAAGTTAGAGGTTTAGGGAACTTAGTGAGAGAAAGTGAAAGATATTATTATGAGCTCCAACTCTCTACCTTGGGAGGTAGAGTATTTATAGTCTTACATAAAAGCGCCACACAGCGGGTGTGGATCGGGCATCTGATGGGTAAAGACCGTCCGTCCTCCACGGTGTTACTTAACTAAATACTACTTAACTTAAAATAACTACGACTACGAGCTTTCTAACGATTACATATACTTGAGGTGACCGACTCTTTAATACACGGAATTTCTAATTCCTAACAGGAAGAGCTTTGGTGAAGATGTACGCTAACCGGTATTCATCCTCACAAAGTAAAGTTCCACCACACCGTTTTCAACTTGCTCACGATGAAATGATGTCGAATGTCGATGTGCTTTGCTCTTGAGTGTTGTATGTTGTTGCATGAGAGAGCAATAGCACTTTATTATCACAAGACAAAGGGATTTTGTTGAATTCAAAGCCATAGTCGATAATTGGGATCTCATCCATAGGATTTGAGCACAACAAGATGACATGGCTATGTATTCTGCCTCTGAGAGAAATAGAAGTACTCATTTGCTTTTTGAAGACCATCTCACAAGCTTATCACCCAAAACCGAGCACCTCCGTATACTTGATGAGTATCTTGACATCCCGCATGATCGGCATCTGTATAGGTCGTTAGTGACATACCGGTGTCTTTCGGTACCAAAGTCCCATATTGATGGTTCCTGGAGATACCGAAGACCCGCTTAACCGCCTCAAGGTGCTTTTTAGTAGGCTTAGCACGGTATCTAGCACACATGCAAACAAAGAAAAGATGTCTGGTCTACTAGTCGTGAGGTACATCGTGATCCAATCATACTACGATATTTCGTTTGGTCTACCATGATCCCTGAGTGGTCCTCATCTAGTTTCGTATGTTCAATCATGGGAGTGTCAACAGGGTCATTAGAATCGAATCCAAATTTCTTTAAAATCTCATTTGCATATTTAGATTCATTTATGAAAATGCCTCCGGGACTTTGTGAAATTTGTAAACCCAAGAAAAATGACATTTGTCCCATCATCAACATTTGAACTTTAGAACCCATTTCATTTGAAAAACGGTCACACTCATTGGGGTCAGTCGAGGCAAAGATGATATCATCAACATAAATTTGAACGTGAATTAAATGTTTGCCTAACTTTCGGTGAACAATGTAGGATCAATGCTCCTTTGTTTGAAACCGGTAGATAGAAGAAACTTTGATAGTGTATCATACCATGCCCTTGGAGCTTGCTTTAAACCGCACCGATCCTTCTTCAAATGATAGACGCGTGAGTAGGATGCTCGATTCACGGCCTTGGGTTGGTGACGAGATGACTTCTTTAAGATCTCCGCTCGTAAATGCCGCCTTTACATCTCCGATAGACTACCATGTTCTTACTGGCAGCATTAGCCAAAAAGATTCTTATTGCCTCGATACGAGCAACAGGAGCAAATGATTCTTCAAAGTCAATACCCTCCTATTGACGGTATCCTTTAGCAACCAATCGAGCCTTGTTCTTTAGGACATCACCATGCTCATCAAGTTTCACTTTGAAGATCCATTTTAGAGCAATGATCATAGCACAATCTGGATCAGGTACTAATTCCCATACATCAAGTCAATCAAACTCATGAATTTCTTCTTGCATGGCATTGAACCAAATTGCCTTCATTCATGGCGCTTTAACATCTTTTAGTTCGGTCTTAGAGAGTACGGAGTTGAAGAAGCACCATAAGGCATCGGTTGCAAGTTGTTTCCGTGTTGATCTTGGACGAGAGGATTTCCAATGATGTTGTCTAATGGATGATCGTGAGTCTATTTTCTAAGGTGTTCATGTGGCGGTTGTTGAGGGACCGAGGTAGCAGAGTCGATGTCTCCCAAGAAGATGGTTCTCATGATGATTCAGAGCAAATATGTTTTCAAATGGAGCATCTTCGGGAGTAGCAAAGGATTAACTTCATCATTGATGCGAAAAATGTTCCATGATGTACATTCAAGATTGATGATTTGTTGATGAGATCGAGTTATCGCAGCAGCGCTTGACTTAATGATATTGAGACCAAGGATTGACTTCATTCTCGTGGATATGAGCGACCTACTGTTGTGGGAATTGACAGTTCATTAGCACTTGGCTCATAGATTTCATCAAACATCGGATCAAACAATTTCTTCAAATAATCTTCATTGGAGGTACATATGGAATAATTGGAGAAATTTGGTACAAGGATGAACCAATGGGACTGTTTTGAAGTGCGGGTCCGGCTGGGTTGTCCAGAGCCATTTGACCGTCGACCATCGAACGTAATATGAATTGTTTCCATGATATTTTGGGTTCTCTTGTTGTAGATTCGGTAACCCTTCTTGTTTGGTGCATACCTAACAAAAACTCCAATATCTCGCCTTTTCTCTTAATTTACCTAAATCTTGACCGTCATTTGTTGGATAGCACAAAGCACCAAACACATGAAGGTAGGAGAGATCAGTTTTTGTTTATGAACAAGTTCATATGGAGTTTTTCCATGAGAGGTGTGTATAAGGAACGATTTTGGGAGTAGCATGCGAGGCAATGGCTTCACCCATAGAAACATTGGAACCTTGAATAAATAAGCATAGTTCTTAGCGCTTCTACAAGAGTTTGATTTAGTCTTTCAACTACACCGCTCGTTGAGGAGTTCGTGGAACACTTCTTTGATGACCGATTCCAACACTTTCATAAAAGCGAATTAAGTCTTTGTTGACAAACTCGTGCCATTGTCCGTCTGCTCGAACAATTACGACGGTATTGTTGAGTCGAACTTGAAGTTGTTTGATTAGTTTGATGATGACATCCGAGTTTCATCCTTTGTCCTCAAAAACTTTACCCAAGTAAATCGAGAGTAGTCATCAACAACTACTAGAATGTATTTCTTCCCATTTATCGCTTGCACTCTCATTGGTCCGCATACGGATCCATATGAAGGGTATGAAGAACTTCCATTACAGAATTTGTGGGTTTTGGTTTGTGGGCATATTTCGTGCTTTTACCCAATTGGCAAGCTGAACAAAGATGATCTTTTTCATATTTTAATCTGGGTAAACCTCTGACAAGATCCTTTCTGGAAAGGTTGTTTATGGTGCCGAAGTTCAAGTGATTGAGACGACGATGCCATAACCAAGACTTCGTTTTAGAAGCCTTTGATAGTAAGCAGATTGGAGAGGACTTCATCATGTCATCGATAGAGATGGTGTATAGGTTAGAACCTCGAGTTCCTCTTAATAATTCTACACCATCAAGTTCTCTAACGAAGCAAGTATGTTTTCTAAAAGCCACTTCTAGATCGGAATCACAGAATTGACCAACAGAGAACAGATTGTGACAAAGACCTTCCACATAATATACCCTAGAAATCACACTTTTACCAACCACATAATCTCCATAACCCATAATAGCTCCAAAATGGTTGTTCCCGAATCTAACTATCCCGATGAATTTACTCACGAAGTTCATGAGCCACGACCGGTCTCCAAATATATGCTTGGAACAACTGAGTCCGTGTACCACGTAATCGATTTGAACGATCTGCAGTTGAACACGACAAGAATGGATAATCGGATAATTGGGATCCCATGCAAGAATGGGTTCCATTTGGTTATTAACATGATTGGAACACCCACATCGAGATAGAAACATTCATATCGAAAATTGAAGCAATAGAATCATTATGAATAGTTGCAGATTAGTGTCCGTATTTTCCTATTCAAAGTATGTTCACTTCTCAAGGGAATAGTTCTACCAAGAGGCATCCATTTTCTAGTGGGCATTACCGATTAATCTTATGGCCTCATGTGTATCCATTGATAACCTATCTTACTAAATGTTCTTCCCGGACTTCCACTATTTTCTAACTTTCTTTCACCTTTTGCATTTTGCCTTCTTAGCATGATATTTTGTATTGACAATGTTAATCGGGCTTTGACAAAGATTAGACAAAGCATTCACACCACATTCATGATTAGAAACAATTCAAGTAGACATCATTACAAGGTTTGCAAATAGTATCGAATTCAATTAATTACAAGACGCCTATGGCAAATACTAGAATCAACACGATTCGCTTTATTCTACTCAAACTTAAAGTTCCTAGGTTGGTCTTCTACTCTCTTCCAATGCACATTCTTAGCTTGCGAGGTCCTATCATTCATTGTATTGTCTTGAGACTTTGACCGCTTGCTTTAATGTCACCGATTACTCTGTAGAGGAATGGGAACATTAGTTGGTTTTGCTACTCTTGCATCTCCTGCTTAGATGTGTTTGATCCGAACTACATGCAGCACACTAAGGTTCACTTTCTTAACACAAGAAGGCACACTAGAGTTCGCTTTCTTAGCACAAACAGATCCGAATCGAACTACTTGAAGGCACACTAAGGTTCACATTCATAACATTGGGCATTGAATGAATTTCATGCTTGGCACTAGGCATAGAACAAGGAATCAAAGGATTAACTCTCTCACCTAAGGACTTAGGGCATATTGCGATTAAGCATTCTAGAAGTTCTTGAGATCGTTTGGCATATAAGCATGCATGCCCAATTGCATTATCAAGTGGTTTCTCTAACTTAGCCTCTTCAACAATCTCACGGAGACATTCTAGACAATCCTTAAGGTATGAGAAATATGTTTGAATTGCAAGTTTGTTATTCCTAAGATGATGGGGAACATATTTCACAGACAAAGCATATCTATTACAAGAGTGAACCTTTGATACACCATTCTCCCCATTGGTCATTGGCATTTTCCCTTTTACCTGGCTCTTCAGATTCTCAATTTCCTTTTGCAATGAAGCTATTTGTTCGTTATTTTTGTTGCGAGTGACCTTTATTGATTCAAATAACTTTTTGAAATGACGTTTAACCTTTTCATTTTCTTCTAGAAAACTTTCGTTTCCCTTTTGTAATGCATTTACAAAGTTTTGAAGATGAAATGTTTGAGAATTCTGAGAATCTAAAGGAGGAGGAATTTGGGAGCCTGTCACATTGTTCTTTTGACCCTTTAATTGAGAGATTTGGGCTTTCAACTTTCGATCGATCATTACATGAGCTTGAATTTGTTCATCACGCTTTGTTAATTTGAAAACTCGCATCAAACTCGGAGCATCCGAGGATGTCTTGATATTTGAAGTTTTGACATTTTCTTTAAGATGTTGATATTTTAGTTGTAAATTAAAATGCTCAACCTCTAGTTTAGAAAATGTTTAACCAAATTGTCGTGATCATCCAGTTCAATTTTCTCATTTAGTTTAGAATTAGTCTTTTCAAGCTCAATGACACGATCATGGGAGACTTTCGAGACAATGATAATTCATGAAATTGAGAAGCATTAATGGAACAGTTTGTAGCGATGAAAAACACATCTTGAGTAATACATTCGTAAATAAGAGTCTCATTCAATGTATGCAAGTTCTTCCTCTCAATCTCATTATATTTTAGTGCTCGCTCATAGTCACTAACCTCAACTATCATTGCATCAAACTCCTTTTCCATTTCTTTAATGTCTAAGTTCATTCCCTTTTAAGACTTTCAAAATGATCTTTTAGTTGTTTAAAGAAAGGCATGACTTCGCTAAATAATATTATTTCGTTTGCTCAAAACCCTTTCCCTTCGATTATACCAATGGTGTGATCCTTTTCTTACAAGTTTTCTCAAAATCAACAAATAGTTGAAAAATAACATATTGACCGATTAAGGTCTTGCTTTTAGTGGCAATAGTCCTAGGAACTAAATGCATTGGTGTATTGGGAGGATACACAACAAGAAGGCATTTTCCTAAAGGGGGTTAGTTACAACAAGATTCTCTGCTTTTTGCTTATCTAAATCCTTTTCCGAACACTTGTTCGAGTGTTAACAACGTCCCGAGGCTTAAACATGTTCAAGGAAATCCAATTCTCCTTCTTGTAATCATGAGGTGTGATATTTATTTTCTTCTCTTTACATTTAGGATCATCTAGTTTCTTTTTCATCTTTTCCTAGTAACATCATCGATTTCTTATCTTCCTCGGCACTCAACGTAACTAGGTTTCTGCCTAGGCTTAAGGATTTCATTGCCATCATAAAGAACCTTATGAGCATTTCTAGCCTTCTTAATGACCTCCGGATTTGGTTCCTCAACAAGGGGAATGCTATGCTTATCGCTTAAGACTCTATGCTTAGTGATTAAGTGAGCGATCGAATGGTATTTCCTTGTACGCATAACTTATTTTCAAGCTTGTTCTTCAAGGTTTTAGATTAGAAAATCATTCAAAAGTTTTGATTCCTTAACACCAATTCTTGCTTAAGCATTTTAACATTTTCTTGAAGTTCTTGTTTTGCTTAGCGCTTTAGAAAGCTTATCTTGTAAGGAGTTTAACTCTTGTTTCAATACTTCTTCTCTAAACCTACTTTTTCTAATAGTTGTACGATTTGGTCATCCATTTCGCGTCACGGAGGTTAATTCAACTTAGCACGTTGCTCATAAATAGCAACACGCTCTTTATAAGCATTAAGTTCGTAAATAATGTAATCATCGAGGCACGTGCGTGTATTCGTCAAAAGCATAGTCATTATTGATTGCATAAGATACATCACTTGGTACAATCTCTCTTCACTTTGTTTCACATATTGATCATATGGGACAACATTGAAATTACCCATATTTTCAATATCGACTCAATAATTACAGCTTGATTGTACTGTTATGTATCTTTTGCTCATCAACTTCAACGATAATTTTAATACCTCATAAATGATTTTGTCTTTGGATGGACCAGCTTGTGGTGATGAAGAGACTTTAGGAGAGACCATTGGAGAAATGCTAGCCATGAAAATGGTTTGTGCAGTGGGTTCTTCATCAACATCGAGTCGATGCATCACAATCGCCTACTTGAAAGGCATTCGATGATTATGGCCTATCTCCGAATTGGTTTCTCATCCACATCTCATCATATGTCTTAGCATTTCCCTCGACCAAGAACAACAACTCCTCTTCATCCAAAGTCGCACCATTATCCCGAGCTTGCACAAGCAACATCTTATCCCTCAAGTACATGGCATTACGAGGCGTTTTGGCGATGCGCAGCCTTGCAATGTGTCCTCACCTCCACGGTTGTAACATTTGATTGGCTTAGCTTGACCCCGGTTTCCATTCCTTCCCTATTCGATTTGCGGATAACCTCTACCACCCACCTCTTCCTTGTTCGATCGCTTTTCTTGAACCGGCCGCACCATAACCTTTCCATCTCCTCGATTGCACGATTGTGTGGATATCGGTGCAAACCGCTGTTTTCTCACGCGAGCTGATCACTTGTGAATGACCAACCAGAAGAAACTCAAAACAGTTCACACACCAATGCAATTTAAGATCGAGAATACAAGGATTCCCGGTCGTTAAGTCCCACTGAGGATGACCGGTGTTTAACACAATCGATGTCGAATAACCACTAAGGATAGTGATCAAGAGGTATTTTGAGTTTTTATAAACCACAGAGATTAAAGGAAATTAAAAGTTAAAATCTATTAAATAAACGCTATCACTATTTTTAAAATGATGTTTTTGTTTTTTATGTTTTTATAAAACTTAATTTAAAACTACGTGACGTACAAATAAAAACGTGAAACTTACACAATATTAATCCTAAAAATATGAAAATGATATTTTTACAAACCTAATGATATAAGAAAATTTATAGAAAAAGAAAATTATTTTTATAACTATTTATCTAATTATTATTAATTAAAAACTATTTTTAACTAATTAATAATAACCTAAATTACAAGAAAATATGAAATAAACCTAGAAAAATAAAATTATGACTTGGAAAAATCTAAAATAACAAAAAAGAATTTTCAAAACTATTTTTATATTTTTCGATTATTTTTGTATTTTTTATGAATTTTAAACTATTAAAAACTAATTAAATTACTAAAAATTATCAAATAAACTATGAAAAATCTGGAAAATTACTTTTTTCTACTTTTTATATTTATCTAAACCTAAGAAAATTGAAAACTTATTTTTTTGAACCTTTTCTGAATTTTTTTATATTAAAAGCCAATTAAAAATGCTTAAAAACTACTTTAAATTAGGAAAAATAGCAAAACAACTTAGAAAAATCTGAAAATTTCAGGAAAAGTCTAAAATTATATAAGGAATCTGAGAAAATTAGAAAAACATGCACTTGTGTGTAGAAATTAGAAACTGATGTGGAAGTGCTTAATATTAAGCACTCCAAATAAGCCAAATGGACAAAATAAGCTACCAACTGTTTACCAAAGTTCTAAACTGCTAAAATAACTAAAATGCAACAGATCCTAACTATTTTTAACCACTGAATCACAATTTGCACAGATTTGATGTCTATGAGATTTTTGCTCAAAACAGATTTCAGAGTGCTTACTTTAAGCACAAGCACAGGCTTATAAATAAGCTCAAATTAAAAACTATGAATTAGGACTTGGAAAAGACTTGGGTGAGACCAAGTGTACCAAAAAGCAGACTTGGGTGAACTCAAATGAGCCCTGTGTAACTCTAGACAAAACTGAGAAAACTCAGTTCACAAACAGTCGATGGAGCAGGCATATCGCCATTTTGAACAAGTGATTATAAGGCTCATAAAAAATTAGCAAAATTCCACAAAAATCACTATAAGAAATTAGACCAAGAGAAGATTTTAAAGCAACAAATTTCACTAAAGATGACCCAATAATGAGTCCATGAAAATTCTGTCTAGTTGAGCCTAAAACAGGTTTACACAATTTGACTTTTGACAAAAGTGATGAAGTTTGACCAATATGAACTTTGAATCCAATTTTATCACTGATGATGATGTTATAAGATGTGATAAGACTAATGCAGGCTATGTTATTGAATTCTAAACACAAATCAAGGATTCACAAATCCTTAATCACAACAGCTTGAGCGCTTAAAATGATTTAAGTACAAGTTTGACTTTGTGGTGTTAGCAGACACAATATCTTGACTTAAATGAGCTCAAGTATACTTAATAAGCATGAACCAATACAACTAAACCACCGAATAGACCATTATGACGAAAGATCAAGAATCCAAACACCTCTTTAACTATCGTTTTATAATGAAAATTAAGCTAATCACTAGATTATCTAATTTTACCAATTAAGCTAAGTTAAGTGAACCTAATTACTACTAATTAACATATTTAAGCCATTTAATGATCACAGTTTAAATATGAGCACATACAAAACTCAGATAGAAATATGAAAATGGATAACAAGCTCACAACTATTCCAAATTGCTTTGTAGCTCAAACCAAACCATACATCACCATTTTAATCCATTTCCAACCCAAACACCGATCGCAACACCACGCATCTATGTCCAAACTTATTTGAACCAAAATGCCTTCACAGTTGACTTTTGTTGACCTTCAAATGAACTTGATTGAAATTGATTTCCCAAGCTTACAAAAAGCTATAGCGAGCTTAAGTAAACTTTTTCGAGCTTAAAAATAAGCTATGGAAGCTTGATTTCAAGAGATTGAGTCTAAAATTTGGAACAAGGTACATGGGAATATGCAACTTTTATAGAACTTTTGAATTAACACTTGAAACCAATTACAATAATTAAATAACTTGGTTTGATATCTTGAAGCTTGAAAATTACAATTTAAAGCTAATTAAAGACATAATTATGAAATACGACATACAAGAAATTAAAAACTAAGTTACTCTTTTTGCTTCGCTTTCCTCCTCTTTTAAGCTTTAAAATTGATCCACGTGGCCTTCGATAGATTCCCACCTCTTCCGAGAGCCAATGGGAGAGTTTTGAAAGAGTTAGCCATTTTATCAATTTGGCGGAAAAGATGGTTTGATTTGTAGGCTCAAACAAACTAGGGGGTGGCATTAATTGTGGGGGTGGATGATGATGAGGGTGGAAGAAAGGTGAGGCTGAGGTGATGGGTTGCGTGCAAACAAGTGCAAGCAGGAGTGGAAGAAAGGTGTCAGACGGTGGGGCGCCTTTTCATTGTTGACTTATTTTGACCAAAGGGGTCAAAAAGGGCTAATGACAGGGGCTAAGGCAGGGGGGTCCAAAATGGTGTAAAGTGGCAGGGTCAAAATGCAGTTTTGACAAGGTAAGGCTTAGTTTAGACAAGGACTAATGTTGCCAATCTGAAATTATGAAGGACCATTCCTGTAATTTTCCAAACTTTGTCACAAGGACTGAAATTGACAACCTTCAATAGTGCAAGGACCAAACTTGCCATTTTCCCATTTTCAAAGGACTAAACTTGCCAAATTTCAAAGTTCAGGGACCTAAGTTGTAAATTTGTAATTTTAAGTTTCAAGGACCAATTTTGACAACTTAGGAATCCTAGGGACTCAAATGATATTTTTCTTTATTTGGATTTACCAGGACTGTTTTTGACAACTTTTCAAACTTGGGGACTAAACCGCCAATTATGCAAACTTGATACGTTCTTCACCGATTTTGATATTTTGCATTTAAAACACATAAAACACTTATTTGTGATATTTTTATCATTTTGATGCATTTCGAGTGTTTTCGGATGTTTTTGCGTTTAATTTAAGATAAAAATGATGAGTATTTACACACTCATCAATCCCCACACTAAGATATTGCTAGTCCCTAACAATGTTTTGAGAAAATTAATGGATTTTAATCTCTTTACCAAAAGCCATTACTTCGAGTAGCCAAATGTTTCAGCTCAAGTAAGAACTTTGGTACACCGATAACCAAATGATTTTGAGCAAATCACCGCTTCCAACGGATTTGATTTGTCTTTACCGAAGCCGCTTGCTTCGGACTAGCCAACTCTTAGATAAAATATCTTTGGTGAGTCGATTACCAATTATGGTTTTCCAATCGCCTTTACCACAAGCCATAAACTTGGGCTAGCCAACTCTTCACTTTTAAGGATATGGTGAATAATACCATACAATTTTGGGCAAATTGCAAGTCGTCAACGGATTTGAGATATCTTTACCAAGAGTCGTTTGCTCTCGGATTAGCCAATCCTTTTGTTTATTAGACAAGGCGGATCGATAACCATAAGAGTAAGTGTAGAACACTTACTCCAAAAAAAAAATTTTTTGCCAAAACGGGAATTAGGCGGTATAATTACATGATAAAATTCGTGAGAATTCCCCACACTTAGAAATGAATATTGCCCTCAATATTCAAAGTACCGCGGTTATGCCGAAACATAGAACGAAAAGGTAAATACTAAGGCCATTATTTAGCAAGGATTTTTTTTTTTTTTTTTTTTTTTTTTTGGAACATTCTTATATACACAACATGTGGGCAACTCCCCACACTAGGATGGTACACACGGGTGAAAACCCATGTAACATGCTACTGTTTTTGATACCCGAGTCGCTAGCTTGACTCGATCCCCGCATTCATTGGTTCATGGGGAAAGTTTGAAGATCCGGGACAATCACAGGAGGAATGTCCTCTCCAAAGTAATGCTTCAACCGATGACCATTCACTTTAAAGTTTGGACCATCGGGTTGAGATAACTCAATGGTGCCATAAGGATAAACCTTAGCGATAGTAAATGGACCCGACCAACGGGATTTAAGCTTTCCCGAGAAAATCTTCAATCTTGAGTTGAAAAGAAGGACTCGATCACCAACGTTGAAAACACGGTTCTTGATTTTAGAGTCATGAATCTTCTTTGTCTTTTCTTTGTAGATCAAAGAGTTCTCGTATGCTTGATCACGGAGTTCATTTAATTCATTCATTTGAACTTTCCCGTGATCACCAAATGTCTCAATATCAAAGTTGGCATGCTTCAAGGCCCAAGATGCCTTGTGCTCTAGCTCAACCGGCGATGACACGCCTTCCGTATACAAGCTTGTATGGAGTACACCGATGGGTGTTTTGTAAGTCGTACGGAAGGCCCGAGTGCGCCATCTAGCTTATCCGACCAAGAGGCACGGTTTTCGCCAACCGTCCTCTCCGAATTCTTTAATCCTCGGTTTGAAACTTCCACTTGCCCACTAGTTTGGGGTGGTACGCAGAGAGAGACGGTGAGTTACACCATACTTCGCATGACTCTTTCAAACCGGTCATTGCAGAAATGCGTACTCACGATCACCGATTATGGCTCGTGGAGTTCCAAACCTAGCAAAGAGAGATTTCAAGAATTTCACAACAACTCGGGCATCATTGGTATGCAAAGCCTTAGCTTCAACCCATTTTGACAAGTAGTCAATGGCCACGAGTATGTACTTATTACCATGAGAAGAAGGAAATGGCCCCATAAAGTCAATGCCCCGGATGTCAAAGATCTCACACACTTGAATGGCGTTTGTGGCATTTCATTCCTTTGTGAGATATTCCCGTGACGTTGACAAGCGTCACGTGCTTTGACGAATTCATGGGCATCCTTGTAGATCGTGGGCCAATAGAATCCGGAATCAAACACCTTCTTGGCGGTGTAGTTGGGGCTATGATGTCCCCAAGAGGTCCAAAGATGGCAAGCTTTGAGAATGTCAATAGCTTCCCGACCATATACACATCGCTCGATGACTTGATCCGCGCAAATTTTAAACAAGTAGGGTCGTCCCGAAGTAATGTTTTACATCCTTGAAGAATTTGTTCTTCCGTTGGGACGACATCCCTTTCACTATGAAGTTACCCGCATGGTAATTTGCGAAGTCAAGAAACCATGGGGTAGTAGAGTCTCCACGAAAAGAAACCGCATTGAGTGTTTCGAGAGGAAATGTTTCATTTATTTCCTTTTTCTCGAACACATCTTGGTGAGGGTTTTCTAATCGGACAGATGATCGCAGACAAGTTCTCGCCTCCTTTTTATCACGTATAATGATATCAAATTCACGGAGGAGGAGAACCCAACGGAGCAATCTCGCTTTGCATCTTGTTTTGCAAAGAGATATTTGAGAGCCGAGTGGTCCGTGTACACCACACATTTGGTCAAGATGAGGTATGGTTAAACTTTTCAAACGCATACACCACGCCTAATAGTTCTTTTTCCGTAGTGGTGTAATGGGTTTGAGCTTCACCATAGTCTTACTTGCGTAGTGTATAGGTGAAAATGCTTTGTTTTCGTTGCCCCAAGACCGCACCGATAGCAAAATCACTTGCATCGCACATGAGCTCAAAGGTAAATCCCATCGGGGCAACTAGAATGGGTGCTTCCGTAGCTTTTTCTTCGTGTTTCAAAAGCTTCGACGCACTCGGGAGAGAAGATAAAAGGAGCTTCTTTTTCAAGAAGATGGGTCATAGGCCGAGCGATTTTAGAAAAATCCTGTATGAATCTACGATAAAACCCGGAATGACCAAGGAAACTCCTAATACCTTTGACGGTGGTAGGATGAGGCAGTTTAGCAATAACATCAACTTTTGCTCTATCGACCTCAATCCCGTTTTTGGAAATCTTATGGCCAAGGACTATGCCTTCTTTGACCATAAAGTGACTCTTCTCCCAGTTTAGACATAGATTGGTGTCTTCACACCTTTTAAGCATTTTGTCTAAATGGGAGAGACAAGTCTGAAATGAATCTCGATGACCGAGAAGTCATCCATAAACACCTCCATTGTTTCCCCAATCATGTCGTGGAATATGGCCATCATACATCGTTGGACGTGCTGGGAGCGTTACATAAGCCAAAAGGCATACGCTTGTAGGCAAAAGTTCCGTATGGGCGGTGAATGTGGTCTTCTTGATCCCGTGGATCAATGGGGATCTGAAAGTAACCCGAGAAACCATCAAGGAAACAATAGTATTCGTTCCTCGCTAATCTCTCAAGCATCCGTCCATGAAGGGTAGAGGAAAATGGTCTTTACGGGTGGCGCCATTCAACTTACGATAGTCAATACATACGCCCATCCCGTAACCAATCGAGTTGGAATTAACTCGCTTTCTTCATTCGTGACAACAGTTATGCCACCCTTTTTGGAACACGGTGAATCGGGCTAACCCAAGGACTATCTCGAGATAGGGTAAATCAATCTCGCATCAAGAAGTTTGATAACCTCTGTTTGATAACATCATGGATTTTGGATTCACCTTCTCTCGATGTTGAATCTATTGGTTTGAAGTCATCCTCCATCAAGATTTTGTGAGTACAAAATTCGTGGTTAATACCCTTAATGTCGGAGAGTTTCCAAGCAATTGCTTGCTTGTGTGACTTCAAGACCTTTATGAGAGCATCTTTTCATCTTTACTCAAATCTCGAGCAATAATGACAGCAATTTATCATCACCCTCAAGAAATGCATACTCAAGATGAGGTGGTAAGTCCTTAAGTTCGACTTCAGAAATTCTTCGCTTTTCAACCGACTTGACTTCCTTGTTATGAAGGTTGACGGGAGGGAGGAGGAGAAGTGTCCCGATTTAACAACTTCTCAAGAACAAGAATATCTCCTCCGGATTAATCTCATGGTGATTAATCTCTTCCGAATTGCATCACTAATGTGAGGGGTTGATGAATGATCATCTTTAAGCATTTTCTCAATGAGAAGTATGTCCCCTCGATGTCAATTGGGCGTGATCAATTTCCCATGGAATGTAATCACTAGCCAAGTATGCTTCAATCTCTTCCAAGATGAAGTCGCTTCTCAAACGGAGTGAGAGAAGGAGTAGAATTGGCTATGATAGGTTGAGAAGATGTGGTGGATCCCACTCACGTAATTATGAGAATAACCAAGAACTTCTTGAGAGTACTCTTCGAAGCAACATCAATGATATCTATTCGGTTAACCGACTCGTAATCATAGTTTGCGGAGTACCTCAAGTTTGATCAAGGTTAAAGGTGACTTCATTACCAACACGTAATGTGATTTCTTGCTCAAATACATCAATGAGAGCACGGCCCGCTCTCGAATCCTCTTCCAACAATGAGAGGAACCCGTGGATCAAGATCGAAATCAACAACTACAAAGTCACCGAAAATGGAACTTTCCTACTTTCAAATACGCCCCGGCAATTCCAAGAGGACGGGATATTGTACGATCCGCAAGCTCGAGAGTCATGCATGTAGGAGTAAGATCCGAAGAGAAAGTTTCTTCCATATCGAGTGAGGCATCGTGTTTATGCTTGCACCAAGATCGGCTAAGGCAAAGCATTCAACCATTCCCGGAAATACACAAGGTAAGAGGAACTTTCCAGATCTCCAAGCTTCTCGAAGCTTCTTCAAGATAATCGCAGAGCGCTTTTTGTTGAGAGGAGTTTTAGCCATTTCAAACAACTTTTCCTTATTGCTTAACATGTGTTTGAGAGTTGATGCAAACTTGGGCATCAACATGATAGCATCCGCGAAGCTTATGTCAAAATGAAGTTCTTGGAAAATTTGAAAGAATTTTTCCATTTGTTGACCGGCTTTCTCGCGAGCTTTTGCTCATGTAAACGTGATGGGTAAGGAATAGAAGATTTGGATTTTTACAATGGGAGCTACAGGAGGTTCAAAACAACTCTCGGATTGGATTTTGGTTTCGGACAACCCGAGGATGGACATTGTTGGTACTTCCGTTATTAGTAGGAAGTTCCTTGTCCTTTGTCGCCTTAGGTTCACTTTCCACTACCTTCGGGAGAAGAAGAAGAGGTAGTAGGAATAGCGGGTCCATCATATGAAACACCACTTGGTTGTGATCGCTTTGCATCGCCCCTCGGATTAGCGATCGTGTTGCTAGGTAAAGTACCGAGCCCGAGGGTCGATCATTTAAAGACTTCTTTAATTCAACGATCCGACCGACCAACAACTGCTTGTCTCCTCTTGAGTCTTCATGAATTGCCTTAAAAGCTCATCGATGTTGACACAGAGGAGGAGGAGGAGGAACAATTTGAGGTCGTATGTTCCGGTTATAGCCGAATTCCCTTGATTAGGTTCATATTCCCCGAAATTGATTCCCTCGGTTGTAAGTGTTTTGATTAAGATTTCCTTGTTGTTGGAAACCTTGGTTGGGTCCGAATAGAAGTTACCTTGGTTTTGATAACCTTGGTTCATTCTTGGTTGGTTCTCGATTCGGTTAGGATTCGTTGAAACCGGTGGTGCACGATAAGTGTTAGCACGGTAGTTTGGTTCATTTTGAGGACGGTATTGATTACCTCCTTGATTTGAAGTACCGGCTATAGCATTAGCTTCAAACGGACTACCATCGGTGGCGATACAGCTTGTAGTATGCATGAGGACCACCACAAGTAACACAAACTTCAACTTTCTTCACTTCACCATATGATGGTGTTTGTGTGAAAGTGACTTTCTTTGGTTAGCAAGAACCAAAGCTCGAACAATATCCGTGAGTTTGTCAATCTTAGCATCGGTGCTAGATGTACTCACGGAGATGAAGTAGAAGGTCCAAATTAGACTCGTGATGATATGTCTTTGTGCGGAAAGGACGGACCGGGACTTGTTTTCAATGATTTGCAAGGCTTCTTTTGTGGTCTTGCTCAAGAAATTACCTCCGCGGAGGCATTTAGAGAGTCTTGATTGGTCCGGTTCGCACCATTGTAGAAAGTATCCATTTGCATTAACTCGGAGAAACCATGATGCGGACACTTATGAGCAAGTCTTTGTAACGATCCCATGCCTCCCGAATGATTCATCAAATCTTTGAGAGAATTTCATTATCTCATTCTTAAGACTTGTAGTTCGGGATGGAGGATAGAATTGCTCACAAACTTGGTGACTAGATCTTCCCATGTCTCAATGGAACGAGGGGTTGTTTCTCGCCAATTCCGGCTTGTCCTCTAGAGAAAATGGGAATGTAAGAAGCTTGATAGCTTCATGGGACATTCTTGTACTTGATGGTAGATGCAATCTTGTTAAACCATCGAATGTGTGCATGAGGATCATCCCGCCAAAACCATAGAATTGGCTTTGGGTTACCGTTAAGTAACCCGGTTTTGAGCTCAAAAGTATCGACCCACGATGGTCGGGACAACAATAGCATCTCCGTAACCCTCGATGGGTGCTTGGAGAAGCTCATTCATCGGCTTGTCTTCGCCATTATGGCGGTGGTGGTGGTGGTAGACGCCCTCACCACACCAAGGAGCGTAACGCCCTCACGCTCACGAGGAATCTTTCCAAGTTCGACAATGGACTTGTAGAATCGGAAGAACGAGCGCATGCACTAAGTATAAAAATCGCCAAAACAAATGCGAGGCAAAACGACAAGTGAACTTAACCAATAATCACAAATGAAATGGCTTTTTGAAAAGGTACACCAAATCACAAGTGACACAAAGGCAAGTTTTAAATCGATGTTCGAACTTATTATGGTCGCACCCCGCTAGGTAGTGCAATCGCCTTGATTTGCGGTGGTTGATTTTTATGTATATTAAGTATCACCGAAAAGACGAGGTACGATTTGTCCGATGGGTTTAAAACTTTTGGACAATATTTTTGGTATCGTCTCGTTTAACCAAATCGTATTTCTTTAAGAATCACCTTAAAAGAAACACAAGATAGAAAACGTTACGATTGTTTTGTTGTTTTATATTTTGTTTGGTGTTGTTAACACTTTAGGAAAAGTGTTAATGAACTTTTGATTTTGTTATAACTTTACAAAAACTTTTACAAACCGTGGTATATGTGCAAGTACGGTCCGAAAATGCTTAGAACACGCTTACTGACCTCCCGGCGGGCGCCAAAATTTGATCGGCAAAACCGCTGTTATCTCACGCGAGCTGATCACTTGTGAATGACCAGCTGTAAGAAACTCAAAACAGTTCACACACCAATACAATTTAAGATCAGGAGAATACAGTGGATTCCCGGGTCGTTAAGTCCCACGGAGGATGACTGGTGTTTAACACAATCAGAGGTCGAATAACCACTAAGGATAGTGATCAGTAGGTATTTTGAGTTTTTATAAACTACAGGAGATTAAAGGAAAATAAAAAGTTAAAATCTATTAAATAAACGCTATCACTATTTGCAAAATGATGTTTTTGTTTTTTCTGTTTTTATAAAACTTAACTTAAAACTACGTGACGTACAAGTAAAAACGTGAAACTTACAAAATATTAATCCTAAAAATATGAAAATGATATTTTTACAAACCTAATGATATAAGAAAATTTATAGAAAAAGAAAATTATTTTTATAACTATTTATCTAATTATTATTAATTAAAAACTATTTTTAACTAATTAATAATAACCTAAATTACAAGAAAATATGAAATAAACCTAGAAAAATAAAATTATGACTTGGAAAAATCTAAAATAACAAAAAAGAATTTTCAAAACTATTTTTGTATTTTTGTGATTATTTTTGTATTTTTTATGAATTTTAAACTATTAAAAACTAATTAAATTACTAAAAATTATTAAATAAACTATGAAAAATCTGGAAAATTATTTTTTTTACTTTTTATATTTATCTAAACCTAAGAAAATTGAAAACTTATTTTTTTGAACCTTTTCTGAATTTTTTTATATTAAAAGCCAATTAAAAATGCTTAAAAACTACTTTAAATTAGGAAAAATAGCAAAACAACTTAGAAAAATCTGAAAATTTCAGGAAAAGTCTAAAATTATATAAGGAATCTGAGAAAATTAGAAAAACATGCACTTGTGTGTAGAAATTAGAAACTGATGTGGAAGTGCTTAATATTAAGCACTCCAAATAAGCCAAATGGACAAAATAAGCTACCAACTGTTTACCAAAGTTCTAAACTGCTAAAATAACTAAAATGCAACAGATCCTAACTATTTTTAACCACTGAATCACAATTTGCACAGATTTGATGTCTATGAGATTTTTGCTCAAAACAGATTTCTGAGTGCTTACTTTAAGCACAAGCACAGGCTTATAAATAAGCTCAAATTGAAAACTATGAATTAGGACTTGGAAAAGACTTGGGTGAGACCAAGTGTACCAAAAAGCAGACCTGGGTGAACTCAAATGAGCCCTGTGTAACTCTAGAAAAACCGAGAAAACTCAGTTCACAAACAGATCAGTGGAGCAGGGCATATTGGCCATTTTGAACAGTGATTATAAGGCTCATAAAAAATTAGCAAAATTCCACAAAAATCACTATAAGCAATTAGACCAGTAGAAGATTTTAAAGCAACAAATTTCACTAAAGATGACCCAATAATGAGTCCATGAAAATTTCGCCTAGTTGAGCCTAAAACAGTTTACACAATTTGACTTTTGACAAAAGTGATGAAGTTTGACCAATTTGAACTTTGAATCCAATTTTATCACCGATGATGATGTTATAAGATGTGATAAGACTAATGCAAAGCTATGTTATTGAATTCTAAACACAAATCAAGGATTCACAAATCCTTAATCACAACATTGAGCGAGCTTAAAATGATTTAAGTACAAGTTTGACTTGGTGGTGTTAGCAGACACAATATCTTGACTCAAATGAGCTCAAGTATACTTAATAAGCATGAACCAATACAACTAAACCACTGAATAGACCATTATGACAGAAAGATCAGTAAATCCAAACACCTCTTTTAACTACTGTTTTATAATGAAAATTAAGCTAATCACTAGATTATCTAATTTTACCAATTAAGCTAAGTTAAGTGAACCTAATTACTACTAATTAACATATTTAAGCCATTTAATGATCACAGGTTTAAATATGAGCACATACAAAAACTGTATAGAAATATGAAAATGGATAACAAGCTCACAACTATTCCAGCCTGTTTTGTAGCTCAAACCAAACCATACATCACCATTTTAATCCATTTCCAACCCAAACACTGATCTGCAACACCCTGCATCTATGTCCAAACTTATTTGAACCAAAATGCCTTCACAGTTGACTTTTGTTGACCTTCAAATGAACTTGATTGAAATTGATTTCCCAAGCTTACAAAAAGCTATAGCAGCTTAAGTAAACTTTTCTGAACTGAAAAATAAGCTATGGGAAGCTTGATTTCAAGAGATTGAGTCTAACATTTGGAACAGTAAACATGGGAATATGCAACTTTTATAGAAACTTGAATTAACACTTGAAAACAGTTTTAATACATTCAAACAACTTAATTTGATATCATGAAACAAAGTATTACAATTTAAAGCTTAATTAAAGACATAATTATGAAATACGACATACAAGAAATTAAAAAACTAAGTTACTCTTTTTGCTTCTGTCTTCCTCCTCTTTTAAGCTTTAAAATTGATCCACGTGGCCTTCTGATAGATTCCCACCTCTTCTGAGAGCCAATGGGAGAGTTTTGGGTGAGTTGCCTGGTTTTATCAATTTGGCGGGAAAAGATGGTTTGATTTGTAGGCTCTGAAACAGGCAAGTAGGGGGGGTGGCATTAATTGTGGGGGGTGGATGATGATGAGGGTGGAAGAAAGAGATGAGGGAGGTGAGGTGATGGGTTGCAGCAAACAAGTGTGCGAGAGGAGGTGGAAGAAGGTGTGACAGGCGGTGTTGGGCGCCTTTTCGTTATTTGACTTATTTTGACCAAAGGGGTCAAAAGGGCTAATGAAGGGCTAAGGCGGGGTCCAAATGGTGTAAAGTGGCGGTCAAATGCGCTTTGACAAGGTAAGGCTTAGTTTGACAAGGACTAATGTTGCCAATCTGAAATTATGAAGGACCATTCCTGTAATTTTCCAAACTTTGTCACAAGGACTGAAATTGACAACCTTCAATAGTGCAAGGACCAAACTTGCCATTTTCCCATCTTCAAAGGACTAAACTTGCCAAATTTCAAAGTTCAGGGACCTAAGTTGTAAATTTGTAATTTTAAGTTTCAAGGACCAATTTTGACAACTTAGGAATCCCTAGGGACTCAAAATGATATTTTTCTTTATTTGGATTTACCAGGGACTGTTTTTGACAACTTTTCAAACTTGGGGACTAAAGCGCCAATTATGCAAACTTGATACGTTTTCACCGATTTTGATATTTTGCATTTAAAACACATAAAACACTTATTTGTGATATTTTTATCATTTTGATGCATTTCGAGTGTTTTCGGATGTTTTTGCGCCTAATTTAAGACAAAAATGATGAGTATTTACACACTCATCGGTTTGTGATTACCATTACCCATAGGTATGACTTGTGAGGCTTTGGTTGTGATTTCAATGTTTGAGTAGAAGGCGCTTGAATCATTCGATGAGCTTGTCTCTCCTCGGTTGGTTTTGAACCGATTAAGAATCCTTTTTCAAACATAGCATGTCTCTCATTCGGAGAAGGAAGGCATACAGCTGATTGCTCATAGTTTGTATTCTTCAATCCTTTAGTGAGCTTCACGTAGTGACAAACTTGTGCCATTCTCGATTCATGTTGTTTACAAACTTTGAGTTCAGTTGAATGTTTGGCATAGTCATTCGATGTTCCTCATATCATTAACAAGCTTGTGGAATCTCACGTAATACTCATAGACACTCTCATCCGGTTTCATCTTGAAGTGTTCAAATTCATCATAGAGTTGTGATTCTCTCCTTCCATAGTTAATTCGTAACCGAGAGAAGCATCTTGACATTATCCCACACCGCCTTGGCTTCGTGTTTTGATTGATCGACTTGTAGATATCTTTTGGAAGACCTTGAAATACGATGTTAAAGCCCCGATATCGACATCGAATCTCTTTTCTCCTTATCATCGAGCTCATCATATGTCTTTGGTCCATCAATTCCATAGATCATTGTTCCATCTTCACCGTATCAATTAAGTCTCTAGTAGTCTCAACCCGATACGGTCCTTCATCAATGGATTTGAGAATGTTGACTCCATTTTCCTTTCCAAGACAAGACAATCTGATTCGTTGAGCCCAAGAGTCGTAGTCGATTCATCAAGCATGGGTGGGCGAGTATCCGAACCACCGCTTGAACATCCTCGAAAGCAGTGGAGATGATTGTAGGAACGTTGGTAGACATGATGATGATTAAACGGGATTTTATAACTCTATGATTAAACCAGAAATAGATTCTTTCACGGGATTTTACTAAATCAAGAGAAATCAGACATGATGAGTCAACCAAGTCGCTAAGAAAACCCGAACCAAGTCGCTAAGCACCAAGTCGCTAGTAAAATTTTGACAGCAAGTCGCTAAGCACCAAGTCGCTAAGTTGTCAAGTCGCTAAAGAGCAACTCGCTAAGCACAAAATCACTAGCAAAATTTTGACAGCAAGTCGCTAAGCAGCAAGTCGCTAAGTTGTCAAGTCGCTAAAGAGCAACACGCTAAGCACCAAATCGCTAACACCAAGTCGCTAACAAACTTAAGTACAAGTCGCTAACTTTCACCAAGTCGCTACCCGTAGTGGAGACTCCACTAATTGTACTGTTTGTCGGCTTGTCTCAATAGACAAGTCGCAAGCTCAACTCGCTAAGGCCTTCAACTACAACTCGCTACCAAATTACAAAGCAAGTCGCTACCAAGATAACTTATCCGTGGCTTAAGTCGCTAGCAAGAAAAACACATAAACACCACTTTTCAACCCAAAAACAACCCAACCACGATGATTCAAGCTTAACAAATCAAAACCCACGCACATACAATGATTCTAAACACAAAACTACACCCAAGATTCAAACTTTAACACTAGAAATGATCCAATGATGCAAAACCACTAAACTTTTCAAACTCTAAAACCACCTAAAAGTCACTAGAAATCCAAAGATATGTAAGGATGATCAAATCATGGCTCTTGATAACATTTGTAACATATTGGATTTCATAAACACACTAAACCATAAGATCAAATAGGCGTACAAAGAGTTCTAGAGAGAAAGTTAGAGGTTTAGGAACTTTAGTGAGAGAAAGAAAAGTCTTATTATGAGCTCCAACTCTCTACCTTGGAAGGTAGAGAGTATATATAGTCTTTACATAAATCGCCACCTATCGGGCTGTGGATCAGGCATACAGTGGGTAAAGACCCGTCCGTCCTCCACGGTGTTACTTAAACAAAATACTACTTAACTTATAATAATCTACGACTACGAGATTTCTAACGATTACATATACTTGAGGTGACCGACTCTTTATATTCTGGATTTACTAAATCCTAACAGTCATTTTGATATTTCTCATATCATTCACAAGTTTGTGGAACCTCATATAGTATTCAGTGACACTTTCACCAGGGTTCATTTTGAAGTTCTCAAAATCATCATACAATTGAGATTCCCTGTCTTCTTTGGTCAATTCAGAACCAGAGAGAAGCATCTTAACATTGTCCCAAACCGCCTTGGCTTCGGTGTTGTGATTGATTAACTTGTAGATGTCTTTTGGAAGACCACAAGTATAATGTTTGAAGCCACGATATCGCGTCAGATCTCTTTTCTCCTTATCATTGAGCTCATCATACGCCTTTGGTCCATCCAAACCTAAGGTCACCGTACCATCCGCAGCAGCTTCAAGTGTGTCTCTGGTAGTCTCAATCGATAAGGTCCTTCATCAATTGATTTGAGAATGTTAACCCCATTTTCCTTTCCCAAACAAGACAACCTAATTCGTTGAGCCCATGAGTCATAATCGCCTACATCAAGCATAGGTGGGCGAGTATCCGATCCACCGCTGAACGCCCCGCCACAAAAGAGATGATTGTAGGCACGTTGGTAGACATGATTATAGATTTCACGGGATTTTATAACTCTATGATTAAACCGGGAAATCGAATCTTTCACGGGATTTTACTAAATCAAAAGAAAACCGTAAAACGTAACATGAAGAAAAACACTAAATCTCAATAAACAAATCGCTCAAAGTGACAAGTCGCTTCAGCCAACAAATCGCTCAAAATAGACAAGTCGCTTCAACTCACAAGTCGTTTATTCTGACAAGTAGCTTAATAGGACAAATCGCTTAAACACTCAACTCGCTTCAATAAGCAAGTCGCTTAACCCAGTAAGTCGCTAGATGAACAAATCGCATAAGTAAGACAAGTCGCTTAAGATTACAACTCGCTTAAATAAGCACGTCGCTAAAAGTGACAAATCGCTTCTCCGCACAAATCGCACAAGTACAACCACTAACCGGACAAATCGCTTAAATAAGTGATTCTTATCAGACACAAATCGCTTCAAAGAAGGGACAAATCGCTCGTCAGAATACTTTAACGAGACACAAATCGCTACCTTTAAACTAACCAAAACGCCACTTATAAATCCAAAAACAATCCAACCACAATGATTCAAGCCATCCAAATCACAACCTAACCACTTATGATGATTCTAAACACAAAAGTACAATCAAAATCCAAACTTTAACACTAGAAATGGTCCAAATTATGCAAATACCACTAAACTTTTTCAAACCAAAAAACCATATAAAACCACTAGAAATCCAAGAACATGTAAGAGAGATGATCAAACCATGGCTCTTGATACCATTTGTAACATATTGGATTTCATATACACATCAAATTATGTTTATATGGGGCATATACTTTAAGGATTTTAGAGAGAGAAAGTTTAGAGGTTTAGGGAACTTAGAGAGAGAAAGATAAATCTTATTATGAGCTCCAACCCTCTACCTTAGGAGGTAGAGGGTATTTATAGTGCCTTACATAAAACGCCACCTATGGGCTATGGATCAGGCATACAGTGGGTAACGACCCCCGTCCGTCCTCCACGGTGTTACTTAACTAAATACTAACTAACATTAAATCACTACGACTATGAGCTTTCTAACGATTATATATACTTGAGGTGACCGACACTTTAACGACTAGATTTTCTAAATCCTAACACAAATTGTGCTATAGGCTGCTAATTGCGGCTTTGTAACATATTGGATTTCATAAACACATCAAATCATATTGAATATAGGCGTATGAATTGAGTTTTTAGAGAGAGAAAGTAAAGAGAGTTAGGAACTTGATGAGACAAAGAAAAATGGTATTGAAAGCTCCAACCCTCTACCTTGGGAGGTAAAGGGTATTTATAGTTTCTTACAAGACACGCCTCCTACGGGCTGTGGATCAGGCATACAGTGGGTAAAGACCCATCCGTCCTCCACGGTGTTACTTAACTAACTACTTATTAACATAGCTAGATTACGACTATGAGCTTTCTAGCGAATACATATATTTGAGGTGACCGACTCTTTAACTAATGGATTTTCTAAATCCTAACAATCTCCCCCTAAGGGAGGTCACCTCAATTTACATTGAATACAAACATATATTATATTTTGATTGTTCTTGGATTCTTTATTAAGTTCTTTGCTCTGTAGCCCGTAGTCTTTGATTCTTCATGTTTTGCATGTTTTGTTAATCAAAGTGGAGGTCTTTAACAGATCCACGTGATGATGAGTTTTGAGCCAGCTTTGAGATCATCAGCTACCATCAATCTCTGACTCTTCCTTTGTGGTGTTGACATCATGTGATGTTGTGACATTTGGTCCGACATGCTCACATCCCGATCATGAAATCTTCTCATCGAGTAGCGTGCTTTTGTTGATTCATGATATTTGCGCAGCAGTAGTAGCGTAAGCATGGAGTGAAAATATCGTAGTCGTTGATGCACTTATCATGATTTCTTTATATATGGATGTGATGTGTGAGCATGCGGCTAAGGATTGACTCCTCAATTCGATCACCGCAAACGTTGGGAGTACCGCATACAACAGCTTAGCAATAAAGTGCACGAAGTATATTTGATCACTTCGTTGAATCGAGGTACACGGCCCATGGTTCCCCGTTGATCAGTACAAGTACTGCCTGTGATCAGGTATAATTCCTAAGAATCTCCTTGACAGGGTTTCGCAGCTGCTCTAGCTCTTCTCAAACCGGAACGTCTCAAAGAAGACAACTCAGAGTGAGTGAACCAGCAAATTGAGGTTTGCTGATTAAGGAAAATGATTTGAATCACAATTGTGTAATGCTAATCAGAAAGCATTTTTTCAATACAACGAAGGTTTTATATTGGAAATCAGTTTTCAATCACAAACACCTTTTGATTTTGAAAACATACTATACAGTCGACGTGCTAAAGAAAAGAATTTTTGTGCACATCGACTAGTTTTTCAAAGGTATCCGTCAATCCATTTCCTGGACCAAGGTTGATTCATGGTGTGAATCGCCCCATCATTTCTGTCCAGTTGTCACATGTTTGATCTATTGGATAGATCTCACATGCCACCTACCAAGAGCTTGTTTGATGTTGGCTCTAGAAGGTTTTCTATCTTCATTGCGAATATGTGAACATATCACTTAGATGTTTTGGCAATACCTCAAGGATAATGCGTAGGACTCATAAGATATATTCTCACTTTCCACATTGTGCGAAACAGTGAGTCTTCATTGACTGTGTCCTTAATGAGATTTATTGATAATCTCGTGGCTCTAGACTCAATAGTGCACATTTGGTTCCTATGTCGGAGACCAGGGAGAGGGTCTCCTTCTTCAATATCAACAATCTCTAAGAGAAATTCGATAGATAATGTTGGTTTCCCGTGAGAATGAAACAAGTCCTTTTAAGAGGAACTTGAGTAGCTTGGGAAGTTGTAGTGCAGTGCGTCACTGGGTCCATGACGTCTTGTCTTCAATACCGGCGTTACCTTGATAACCACCAGTAGCATATGAATTGAACCCGGTTTCTGCCCTAAGGTTGAAATAATGGAGGGCTATTTATTTTCACCCTTTTCTTATTCATTTCTTTTTCATTCTTCAACCCCTTCAGTGCTTATTGAGATTTCATAACTAGAACCTTGTTGGGTTTGTTCCAGTTCTAGCTCTATCTCAGTCCGCACTCTTCCCATTTCTCACTTTTCTCCTTTCATCATACCTAAGGACTTCTATACTATCTAGTGGATTGTCCCTGGGTAGATCCCTCCGGCTCTGGCGGGATCGTGGGAACGAATAACTAACCTAACCATCCTTATATCTTCTTGCATAAAGTAAATTTGGTCGGTCTTTTGGTATTGTTCTTTTACTATTGAAACCATTTGAAAACCATTTGAAATCACTCCAGGTACTTGTGATACAAGATCAAAGCATTTTGCACCTGAATTGTTTTTGACATTTTAGAAAAGCTCCCCCTCAACATGTGCATCATAGATTTGAAATTTCTTTAGCACATGGAGGCAAGAGGACTTGAGAATCTCAGATTCAGAATAAAGAATTCACATCTTTGATCAACATTTTCTAAAGATATCGACATCACTTTCCCGATCAAAATTAGTATTTTAAACACTTAGTTAAAGATAATTTAGGAAAGGATGTGGTTTTCTAAAAATTTCTCCCCCTCAATATGTGCATTGAGATTCGAAAGTGTTTTGCACATATTAGAGAGAACCTGCACTTGGAGACAAATCAATCACGTTTCAATTCTTTTTGGTTTGAGATAGATGCTCCCCCTTAACATGTGCATGTAAGTTCTTGAAATCGTTTGGCACATGTAGGGAGGAGTTCTTGTTATTATCTTTGTAAAACCACTTATTAAATTATCAGTTTATATCCAATTTAAATCACAAACTCTCCCCCGATCACAATTTTCAAATCCTTTGAGATTTGTGATCTCTATTGATTTAAGTTGTTTTCGAAAGCTTTTGAGGAGAATTGTGACTAGCTTTTAAAAATTTTAACTGATAAGGATCAACTTCTGAGACTTTAAACTCCAATGATTAAACATGTTTAAGTATCTTATGAAAACACAATATTAGTCTAGGACTGGATCCAATTGATCAAAAACATTGTTCATTTTGATTATCCAAATTTAGACCTTGCTTGATTATATGCCAATTGTTTAAAAAATAACTTTTTGATTTGATAGAAATCATTCTCCCCCTCAATCAATGACATACGTTGTTGATTGAGCGTAAGAGATTTTGTCAAATTATAAGTCCAAATGATTCACAGATATTCCGAGTTATTTTCAAAGCAATTTTGTTTCATAAGATGACAAATATTTTTCAGAAGAATGTTTTAGAAGGAAAAATATTTGTTAAGACACATTTGTCTTTAAGAATCAGAGCAAGAGGGTTCAAATATTTAGATAAAGCATGACTCTGTTCTTTCCTTTAAAACGGGTTACTGCCTGAAATGACAATAAACCACTATTTTTCTCCATCCCTTTTTTTTTAATTATGTACAATCGAACTTCATCTAAAGACCCGTGTCATTCTTTGAATGACATATCAAAGTCTGTAGATGTTATCGAAGAACAGAAATAGATGGAAAAATTATATTTTTGGGCTTTTTCAATGATTTTCTGATTTTTATGGATTTTTGAAATTTTATATTTTTCTATTTTCTTTGAATAAATATGTACAAGAGATGGATGAAGAAAAGCCTTTACTTCTCGTCTTCCTCTTGAAGACGTTTGAGTGTTTCCGGTTGTAGACTCTTTAGACCAAGTCGTGGAAGGATATCTGCTAACGTACTGATATTCAGTCTTCACAAAATAAAGTTCCGCCACACCATTCTCCACTTGCTCCCTGATGAAGTGATGTCGAATGTCAATATGTTTTGCTCTTGAATGTTGAACGTTGTTGCATGAGAGAGCAATGACACTCTTTTTATCACAGTACAGAGGGATTTAGTTGAAATCAAAGCCATAGTCAGACAATTGGGATCTCATCCATAGGGTTTGAGCACAACAAGGTGACATGGCTATGTATTATGCCTCTGTAGAGGATATTGAGGTACTCATTTATTTCTTCGAAGACCAGCTCACAAGCTTATCACCTAGAAACTGAGCACCTCCTGACGTGCTTCGACGTGTATCTTGACACCCTGCATGGTCATCATCTGCATAGGTCGTTAGTGACATACCGGTGTCCTTGGTACCAAAGTCCCACGTTGATGGTTCATTGGAGATACTGAAATACCCGCTTAACTCGCTTCAAGGTGCTTTTGGTAGGCTTAGCACGGTATCTAGCACACATGCATACAATGAATGTAATGTTTGGTCTCATCGCGATATGGTACATCGTGATCCAATCATACTACGATATTTAGTTTGGTCAATCATGATCCCCGAGTGGTACTCATCCGCTTTAGTACGCCCATCATGGGAGTGTCAGCAGGTCACAAGAATCAAATCCAAATTTCTTTAAGATTTCATTAGTTTATTTAGATTGATTGATAAAAATGCCTCCGGGACTTTGTGAAATTTGTAATCCTAAGAAAAATGACATTTGTCCCATCATTGACATTTGAAATTTGGAGCCTATTTCCTTAGAAAAATGGTCACATTCATTGGGGTCAGTTGAGGCAAAAATAATATCATCAACATAGATTTGAACATGAATTAAGTGTTTGCCTGAATTTCTGGTGAACAATGTCGGATCAACTGCTCCTTTGCTGAATCCATTAGTTAGAAGAAACTTTGATAGCGTGTCGTACCATGCCCTTGGGGCTTGCTTCAACCCATAGAGGGCCTTCTTCAAGCGATAGACATGAGTAGGATGCTCTGGATTCACAAAACCTTCAGTTGGTCGACGATACAACCTCTTTCAGATCTCCATTAAGAAAAGCAGTCTTTACATCCATCTGATAGACTACTATGTTCTTACTAGCAGCTTTAGCCAAGAAGATTCTGATTGCCTCGATACGTGCAACTGGAGCAAATGATTCTTCAAAGTCAATACCTTCCTTTTGACGATATCCTTTCGCAACCAGTCGAGCCTTGTTATTTAGCACATCACCATGCTCATCAAGTTTTACTTTGAAGATCCATTTTAGAGCAATGATCATAGCACAGTCAGGAGCAGGCACTAATTCTCATACATCTAGTCTATCGAACTCATGAATTTCTTCTTGCATGGCATTGAACTAGTTGTCTTCAGTCATGGCTGTTTTAACGTCTTTTGGTTCGACCTTAGATAGTACGAGTTGAAGAAGCACCACAAGGCATCAGTTGCAAGTTGCTTACGAGTGGATACTAGACAAGAAGTGTTTCCAATGATGTTGTCCAATGGATGGTCATGTGTCCATTTTCTAAGATGTTCGTGTGGTTGTTGTTGAGGTACTCAAGTAGCGAGTTTGGATCTCCGATGAAGATGGTTCGAAGTTGGTTCAGAGCAAACATGTTCTCAAATGGAGCATCTTCGGGAGTAGCAAATGGGTTATCTCCATCATAGTTTCCTGAAACATTTCCATGATGTAAACTCGATGATTGAGGATTTGATGATGATGATGTGTGATCTGCATTAGGCACTTCTTGACTCAGTGACATAGAAACTGAAGGGTTATCTACATTGACTGGGTTAGGGGCAGCCACTGTTGATGGATTAGACTGATCATTAGCAATAGGCTCATAGTATTCATCAAACATTTGATCAAACAATTTCTTCAAATCATCTTCAGAAGGAGGGACATATGGAAATGCTGGTGAGGGGTTTTGTACAAGAGAAGAACTAATGGGACTACTTAACGAATGTTGAGATGCGGGTCCAGAACTTGATTGTCCTGGAGCCATTTTCCCAGACAGCTCATCGAACGTGACGTGAATAGTTTCCATGATATCTCGAGTTCTTATGTTGTAGATTCGGTAACCCTTCTTGTTTGGTGCATAACCCATAAAAACTCCAATGTCCGCCTTAGCTCTTAATTTACCTAAATCTTGACCATCATTTGTTGGATAGTACAAAGCACCGAACACCCGAAAGAAGGAGAGATCAGGTTTTCGGTTGTGGACAAGTTCGTATGGAGTTTTTCCATGAGTGGTGTGTATTAGGGAACAATTTTGGGTATAGCAAGCAGTGGCAATGGCTTTAGCCCAGAGAAACATTGGAACCTTTGAATAAATTAGCATTGTTCTTGCAGCTTCCACAAGGGTCTGATTTTGTCTTTCAACTACACCGTTCTATTGAGGAGTACGTAGAACACTTCTTTGATGGCTGATTCCAATGCTTTCATAAAACTGACTTAGTTATTTGTTAACAAACTCAGATCCATTGTCCGTTCGAATAATTCTAACAGTCTTGTTAAGTCGAACCTACAGTTGTTTGATAAGTTTGATGATGACATCTGGAGTTTCATCATTTGTCCTCAAAAACTTAACCCAAGTAAATCGAGAGTAGTCATCAACAACGACTAACACATATTTCTTCCCATTTATCGTTTACACTCTCATGGGTCCGCACAAATCCATATGAAGAGTATGAAGAGCTTCCATAACTGAGTTTGCAGGTTTGGGTTTGTGGGCAATTTTCTTGCTTTTTCCCAATTGGCATGCTGAACAAAGATGATCTTTTTCATACTTCAATCTGGGTAAACCTCTTACGAGGTCCTTTCTAGACAAATCATTTATCGTTCCGAAGTTCAAGTGATTGAGACGACGATGCCATAACCATGACTTTGTTTTAGAGGCTTTAGATAACAAGCAGATTGGAGAAGACTTCATCATATCTTCGATAGAGATGGTGTACAGGTTTGTTCCACATTTTCCTCTTAAAAGTTCCACACCATCAAGTTCTCTAACGAAACAAGTATGTTTTCTAAAGGCCACTTCTAGATCAGAATCACATAATTGACCAACAGAAAACAAATTATGACCAAGACCTTCAACATAATATACCCGTGAAATTACACTATCACCAACCATATAATCTCCATAACCCATAATTGCCCCAAAATGGTCGTTCCCGAATCTAACAGTCCCGATAAATTTACTCACGAAGTTCATGAGCATGAGCGATCTCCAAATATATGCTTGGAACGACCGAGTCCGGTACCACGTAACGATTTGAACGACCGCAGCTTGAACACGCACAAGAATGGATGATCGGACAATTGGGATCCACATGCAAGAATGGGTTCCACTTGGTTAGTAAATGTGATTGGAGCACCCACATCAGAAGTAGAAACAATGATGTCATTAGAGGTAGATGATGGGCTTGTAGTAACAGTAGATCTATTCAAAGTATGTTCACTTCTTAAAGGTATAGTTCTACCAGTAGGCATCCATTTCCTAATGGGCATTGATCTAGATAATTTAGGGCACAACTCATTAAGATTGAATTTTTTGCCAGTAGGTATCCATTGATAACCTACATTACTAAATTTTCTTCCTGTTGGTTTCGAATATTTTCTAGCCCTCTTCCACCTTGGTCTTCTGACCTTCTTATCATGTTTTCTAGTATTAACATTTTTTACCGGAGATTTGACAGCATTACTCAAATCATTCATAACACATTCATGATTAATACCAGAAATCAAGCATTCATTACATGTTTTGTAAGTAGTATCAGAATTCAAATTAATTACAGTACGCTTATAGCTAATACTAGAATCAACATGATTCGTCTTATTCAACACAAACTTATTGTTCCTAGGGTGGTCTTCTACTTTCTTCCATTGATCACTCTTAGCTTGCGAGGTCCTATCTTGCTTTGTATTGCCTGGAGGCTTTGACCCACTTGCTTTTGTATCACTGATTACTCCGGTAGAGGGAATGATGGGAACATTAGTTGGTTTTGCTACTTTTTGCATTCCTGATCTAGAAGTGTTGGGATCAGAAGTACTTGCAGGCATATCAAAGTTCACATGCTTGACTTTCGGCACAGAACAAGGCATCTCATGGGTTGCATGCTTAACACTAGGCATAGAGCAAGGCATAACGACTTTATCTTTCTTACAAAAGGATTTAGGGCATGTTGCTCTTAAACATTCTAAAAGTTCCTGAGATCGTTTGGCATATAAGCATGCATACCTAACTTCACTATCAAGTGGTTTATTTATGCTATCCTCTTCGACAATCTCACGGAGACATTCTAGACTATCCTTAAGGTATGAAAGATATTCTTGAAACACAAGTTCGTTATTTCTAAGATGAGGGGGAATATACTTTACAGTCACAGCCATGGACGGACCCACATGTATGCCGGGTGTGGCACGGGCTACACCCAATTTTAGGTCACGAAGTGTAAAAAGATTTCAAAACTGCCGTTTTTGTGGTATGTGCAACCCCCAAACTATTTTTGCTACTTTCGTTTTTTACGGTGTAACTTTAGTTAACTCAACATTTTTTTGTGTGCAACACCCTCATAAAAATCCTGGGTCCGTCACAGCATACTTAGAATCTGCAGATGCCTTTGATATAACATTCTCATCACACACAAGTGGCATTTTCTCTTTTTCCTGACTCTTTAGATTCTCAATTTCTTTTTGTAAAGAAGTTATTTTTTTATTGTTCTTGTCACGAGTGACTTTCATTGAATCATATAACTCTTTGAAGTGTCGTTTAACCTTTTCATTTTCTTCTAGAAAACTCTCATTTTCTTGTTGTAATACATTAATGATGTTTCGAAGATGAAAGTTTTGAGGATACTGAGAATCTAAAGGAGGAGGCATCTACAAGCCATTCACATTATTCTTTTCACCCTTTAATTGTGAAATTTGGGTTTTCAACCTTCTGATCGTGTTAGAGTGAGCTCGAATCTGTTCGTCACGTTTGTTTATTTCAAAAACTGCATCAAACTCAGGAACATCCGAGGATGTCTTGATATTTGAGGTTTTAACATTTTCTTTGAAATGTTGATATTTTAGTTGCAAATTAAAATGTTCAACTTCCAGTTTAGAATAATGTTTTACCAAATTATCATGATCATCCTGTTCTATTTTATCATACAATTTTGAATTTGTGGTTTCAAGCTCAATGACACGATCATGGGAAATGTTTAATGCAACAGTTAGTTCATGAAATTGAGACGCAGTAATAGAATAGTTTGTAACAGTGTAGAACACATCTTGAGCAACACATTGAGAGATCAAATTATCATTAATGATGTGCGATTCTTTATCTCAATTTCATTACTCTTAAGCTCACGCTCATACATACCGACCTCAAATTCCATATCATTAAGCATCTTTTCATTTCTTTAATCTCGTGTCCGCTCCTTATGAAGACTCTCAAATTGTCCTTTAAGTTGTTTAAAGAAAGGCATGACCTTAGTTAAATAGCATTCTTTAGTTTGTTCAAAACCCTTTCCCTTCGCTTATCCCAAGGGTGTGATTCTCTTCTTACACGTTTCTCAAAATCAACAAATAGTTGGTAAACTACATAAAGGCTGATTAAGGTCTTGCTATTAGTGGGAAGATTTATGGGCACTAAATGCATTGGTGTATTTGGGGGATACACAGTGGCTGGACGTAATTTCCTACAAGGGGAATTCTTTTAGATATAATCATCAACTTTTTGCTTGTCCAGATCCTTTTTCCAGAACATTTGTTCAGGGGTCAGCTGGGTCTGAGGTCTAAACTTATTAAAGGCAATCCAGTTTTCCTTAGAATAATTAGGTGTTTTAAAGGTGATATTTTCTCTTATGCACAAGGGATTCTTAAGTTTATCATCCAATTTTTTTTCTAGAGACTTCTTCTAATTTTCTATCTTCCTCAGTGCACTCAGCACAAGTGGGTTTCTGTCTAGGCTTAAGAATCTCATTTCCATCATAGATTACCTTTTGAGCTCCTTTAGCTTTACTACATGCCTTAGGATTTGGTTCATCTACAAGTGCAACGCTATGCTTATCACTTAGAACTCTATGCTTAGTGATCATGTGAGCAGTCTGAATGGTGTTCCCTTGTACGTACAATTTATTTTCAAGTTTGTTCTTCAAAGTTTTTAGGTTGGAAAATTCATTTAAAAGTTTTGATTCCTTAGCATTGAATTCTTGTTTAAGTACTTTCACATTTTCTTGAAGTTCTTGTTTCTGTTTAACAGTTTTGTTAAGCTTTTCTTGTAAGGAATCCAACTCTTGTTTTAACATTTCTTCCCTAAAATTGCTATTTCTGATAATTGTACGCATTTGGTTATCCATCTCCTGCTCACAGGTGGTCAACTCACACTTAGCACGTTGTTCATATATAGCAACTTGTTCCTTATAGGCATTTAGTTCAGAAGTTATAGAATCATCATGGGCACATGCAGTGAATTCATCAAAAACATAGGCATACATTGACTGCAGAAGATGCATTACTTGGTACAATTTCACTTTCATTTTGGTTCACATATTGATCATATGGGACAACATTGCTGTTACCCATATTTTCAATATCTGATTCAATAATTTCAGTTGATTGTACTTTGTCATGCGTCTTTTGCACATCAACCTCATCATATAGTTTTAATACCTCTGAAATGATAGATTCCCTAGAAGGAGTGGCCTGTTTTGGTGAAGAAGCCCTTGAAGTTACCATTGGTGAGATACTAGCCATGAAGATGGTCTGGGTAGTTGGTTCATCATCAACATCTGAATCAAATGCATCATAGTCTGCAACTTGAAATTGCATTGGGATTGTTCTGACCCATACCACCGCCGGTTGTTCATCTACATCAAGATCATAAGTTCGGCATTTCCTCAAGAAGGAATAGCAATTCTTCCTCATTCAACATAGCTCCACTGTCTTGAGCTTGCACCAAAGAACATCTTGTCCACAAGTACTGCATTTTGTGGACATTTTGGAAGAGTGCAATTCCTTGCGATGTGTCCTTCTCCACCACAGTTGTAACATTTAATGGGCTTTACTTGACCACGAGCCATGTTCCTTCCACGATTCGATTGCCCATATATCCACCACCACCGCCAAAGATTCCCATATCCAAAGACCAACATTCCCATATCCAAAGACCAACATTCCTATATCCAAAGACCAACATTCCTTGCTCATTATGTGGAAGGTATGCATTCTGCCTTCCTTGCACATTTTGCACCACTACCTTTCTGCCTTTAACCGTAGCATGATTGTGAATATTAGATGCGCTTACGAGATGATTGTTGGTGTGTGGGGTGAAGTACAAGTTCGCTTGACCATTAAAGCCAATTGATTAACAAGATGTTCCATGAATGTGTGCGAGTGCGAGGCTTATACCCTGGATCTGGAATGAGTTTGTGATTGCCATTTCCAGTTGGTATGACTTGTGATGCTTTGGTGGTAATTCCTACATTTTTGTAGAATGCAGTTGAATCATTTGATGAGCTTGCATCACCAGAATTGGTCTTGAACTTTTCCAAAATCATTCGTTCAAACATAGCATGTTTCTCATTTTGGAGCAAATATGCATACAATTGTTCATAGTTGGTGTTCCTCAAACCTTTGTTAAGCTTAACTGCAGTGACAAATTTGTGCCATTCGGGATTCATGTTGTTCACAAACTTTGAATTGAGCTGAATATTTGGCATTGTCATTTTGATATTCCTCATATCATTCACGAGCTTGTGGAATCTTACATGATATTCAGTGACACTTTCCCCTGGATTCATCTTAAAGTTCTCAAAGTCATCATACAGTTGAGACTCCATGTCTTCTTTAGTCAATTCAGAACCAGATAGAAGCATCTTAACATTGTCCCATACTGCCTTAGCTTCAGTATTGTGATTGATCAGCTTGTAAATGTCCTTAGGTAAACCACAAGTATGATGTTTGAAGCCACGATGTCGACATCGTATCTCTTCTTCTCCTTATCAGTGAGTTCATCATATGTCTTTGGTCTATCCAATCCTAATATCACTGAACCATCAGCAGCAGTTTCAAGAATGTCTCTGGTAGTCTTAACTTGATAAGGTCCTTCATCAATTGACTTAAGTATGTCAACCCCATTTTCTTTTCCTAAGCAATACAGTCTTATTCTTTGAGCCCAAGAGTCATAGTCGGTTCCTATCCAGCATGAGAGGACGAGTATTAGATCCTGCAGCTTGAACGTCGTCAGCAACAGAAGAAGTGATTGTAGACATGATTGCAGATCTACGAGATTTTACTATTCTTTGATTAAACCGGGAAATAGATTCTCTCACGGGATTTTACTAAATCAAAAGAAAAACCGTAAAATGTAACACGAAGAAATGACAAGTCTCAATAGACAAGTAGCACACTTGATAAGTCGCACCCAAGACAACTCGCACCCTAATCAACTCGCTTTGATGACAACTCGCTTAATAGACAAGTCGCATGAAACACAACTCGCATAAACAGACAACTCGCTTAATAGTCAAGTCGCATAAAACATAACTCACATAAACAGACAACTCGCTTAACAATCAAGTCGCATAAAACACAACTCGCATAAATTGACAACTCGCTTCCAAAGCAACTCACACTCTAGACAACTCGATTAAACGACAACTCGCTTAAGGCACTACTCGCATAAGATAACTCGCTTCAATAAGCAAGAGACTTAACTCGCATAGAGGACAACTCGCTTCACAAGTCAGGACAACTCGCATACAAGAAATGTACTACGAGACTCAACTCGCATCCCATCCAATATTCAAAAAACCACCATTTTTCAATCCAAAAACAATCCAACCACGATGATTCAAGCCTTCCAAATCAAAACCTAAACACTTATAATGATTTTAAACACAAAAGTACAATCAAAATCCAAACTGTACCACTAGAAATGATCCACATGATGCAAACTACTCTAAACTCATTCAAACCCAAAAACCTTATGAAAACCACTAGAAATCCAAGAACATGAAAGATGAGTGATCAAACCATGGCTCTTGATATCATTTGTAACATATTGGATTTCATAAACACATCAAATCATATTGAATATAGGCGTATGAATTGAGTTTTTAGAGAGAGAAAGTAAAGAGAGTTGGGAGCTTGATGAGACAAAGAAAAATGGTATTGAAAGCTCCAACCCTCTACCTTGGGAGGTAGAGGGTATTTATAGTTTCTTACAAGACACGCCTCCTACGGGCTGTGGATCAGGCATACAGTGGGTAAAGACCCGTCCGTCCTCCACGGTGTTACTTAACTAACTACTTATTAACATAGCTAGACTACGACTATGAGCTTTCTAGCGAATACATATATTTGAGGTGACCGACTCTTTAACTAATGGATTTTCTAAATCCTAACAGGCTTGATAGATTATAATCAGCAGTGAGACTTTATGCGAGTTTGGTTGATTGTGACATGATTAACCGATACATAAACCTAGAATTTAGGGAGAATTACAACCTAACTTTCATTAGAAAACCACCAACGTATGTAGTACAATCATTGCACGCATAGACGAATCTTGCATTTATTTGAGTAACTTGGTTAATACATTTTTCTTACATTTGAGCTTGACCTCTTCTTTATCTTTTGTTTATCTGCTTGTGTGTGTAGCTACTTCTATTTACTGCTTTATTAGTTTAGATTAAACCAAAACTCATGCTAGTTTCTCAGGCTAAACCCCCCCTTTTGCGTTAGTTTAGGTATAATTAGGTTAATTTAGATAATTAAAATACTGATAGATTAAGTGTTAATGTCCACTCTTAGTAATCGACACCCTACTTACCAACGAACCTATAATTGATCAGGTACACTACTCGTGAGTGTTAGTTAATAGGTAAAGTCGGCAAAATATAAATAGTAAAACTTGATAACAAATGTTACCTTATACTAAATGACACATCACATACCAAGGCAAGATCGATCAACAACTTGAGAAATACATGCTAAATGTCAACAATAATGTTGGTACGCTCACAAGTTTATGTAAACAGAATAGTCAAGTGCGGACCACAAGATATCATTATGTATGACCATTATAACAAATACAATGTCATAGGAGTAATACTGCTACCCTAAGCTCATGACCCTAAAGCTTAACATAATATGTATGCAATTTGCACATATGTAAATGCCCATGTAGGCGTTTGCCAAGCACCCAAAGTAACCCAAATGGTATGCGTCCATTTACCCAGTTGGTGCGACCAACAAGGACGGGGGTATCAACCCAATAGATCTATTCACAACATTCACGCTTACAAATAATTAACGGTTCATGATATGCGGGGACTTAATTGCTACTGTGGTAACTTACGCAATAAGTAAATGTTTTATGCACTTGTGTCCGTATGTAAAAAGTAAACATAGTATTCTCACTCCGAGTATTTCAAAATAGTACAAACATGAAAAAACGGGGCTATGAAACTCACCTTAAGCAAAGTAGTGTTTCAGGAAAGGTAATCACAAGTACAAATACGCAACGAGCCCTAACCGCGGCCTAGATAATGTTTAAGGCGCTTTATGTTTATGAAAAGGCATATGCGTTTTTATAAACTTTTTATCACCTGTACATATTTGTGTTTAAGTTTTATAAGTAAAATATGATTTTTACAAAAGTTTTCCAAAACTATTTAAGTTTTAATACTTTTAAAAAGTGTATTTTTGTCAAACTTAACAAGGATGTAACTCACTCGTTACTCAACTTTCAAATTCCTACATGTGGAAACGTAGAGGGGGGTGAATACGTTACCGTTTAAAAAACTTTAGATCTTTAGTATCAAATCGCTTATGAAGCTTGTTATAATATGAAAGTACCAATTATTGTTTGTGACTAATATAAAGCATGGTAAACCAAGTTGTCACACAATCATGAACATCAAACCACATCACAAACAATAGTATAGTGCAAGTATAAAAGTAAAGAGATAAAGAAAGGAAAGTGCAAACCGAACACGAGGATTTATAGTGGTTCGGTCACGGATCTCCTTTCCGCCTACTCCACTCCCCGAGTACCCAACTCGAGAGTTACTTCACTAAATCAACAAGCTCCCTCTCGGCGGAGAAAACCTTACAATCGTCGCTTACACTTTTTCCGGTACAAAGCTAAATACCGGGTTCTAGTTCGAGGTAGAACCAACCTAACGTCGCCTATACAATATTTCCGACACTAAGCTAGATGTCGAGTTCTTTTACAAGGGTACAACCACTCCCAATATGTTTTATGGCCCAACATCACAAACCTTGTGTTTTATGGCACAAACACATAAACCATCTAATCTAGTTTGGTGAAAGTGTTGTTATGATGCAATGATGTCTACACTAATGATCCATGACACAAATGTCTAATGGATATTTATAACTACTTCTAAATGAACTTCCATTGATAGGAAGTCTTCATGATGAAGATCACAAGTTACCTAAACTTGTTGTGATAGATCTTCAGCTTATGGTGAGTGGGGATGGCTAGATCTCCAAGCTTTCCTTTGTTGATCAAAGAGTATGCTTACAACAAAGATGAATTTTAGAAGCATTATGATCATGATCATTAGGGTGTTTAATGTATGTTACTACATTGTTAATGAATGATCTAAATGTATGCAAGAAGGTGGAGAAGATGTGATTTTCAAGTGGTAAACAAATGGGAAAACAATGGGCTTCTATTTATAGCCAAAAGTGATCAGGAGCGTCCACGGACCACGGACCCCTTAAAAGGGTTCCGCCTTTTATGAAATTTGGTACCGTGGGTGCCTGACACAAAATCTAAAAAATATTTCTTTAAATCTTTCTAAGATATTACCAAATCTTACTAAGATCACATTTGATATATTGAGTATCAATCTAACCAAAATATTCAAGTGATCTTCCAAGGATTTCAAAGATGATGGATGACATGATGTAACATGTATTTCCATTTTTAGATTAAAGGTTTATCAAGGTAAACTTGTAAAATGTATTATGTAACTAGTTAATAAAATGTCTAGTTACCTTTTGAAATACTTGTGAATGCAACATGTAAAATGAGGTTCGAAATAGAATGGTTATCCTATTAAAATACTTAGTGACTCTAAATGTATTTTAAACATTCTAAATGATTTGTTAATGGGTTTGATCATAATGCCACATAACAAACATGTACGAACCTGTGTTGTAACATACGAGGACTTGAGACATCGAGAGGTGTTGAATGTATGTTGAGACAAATGTAATTACAAGTAACTTGTACATTTTACGTTATGTATTACAAGTTACATGTTGTCATCAATCAAAACAAACGAGACTGTATAGATTAAATATCAAAATATTTGCACTAACAATCTCCCCCTTTTTGATGATGACAAAGATATGTAAACGTAATAGAAATTAAAATGTAAAAGGTTACTTGTATCCTTACTACCTTTACATTACCTTCTCCGTTTACACTCTTCTCCCCCTTTTGTCGAAACAAAAAGGGCGTGTCCTTGGAGTTTAACTTTATTTCTCCCCAAAAAGGCGAGCTTGCATCATCCCTAGTGAAGTTAAACCGTCCACTTCAATCCGTCCCTTGTTTAGTAGCGGATCCATGGATCAAACAAAGAGGCTTAACCTACATCAAGGTTAGTTTTATGCAACAAAAATTATGAGAAATATATGAAAAAGAAAAATGCATAGCAATGTTAGCCTATTTTCTCCACTTTTTATCGAAGCACAAATGCTTGTTTGAAAAGTGAGAATGATGCTAAATGCGTGCATGCTCCCCCTTGACGGTTGCTCCCCCTTGTTTGAGGCGTCGGTATGATTAAAACCTACAAAACAAATATTAGTGCAAAACTATATTCATCATTGACGAGTAAGTGTTATACAACAAAGTGTGTATAAGATGCATTTAGTAAATTCTTGTGAAGCTCCCTTGCTCTAGGCGTCAAGATGAACCTTCAAAATAAATATTAGTATAATAGAAACTTTGTCTTTAGAAAAATATGTCATATACAACCAAGTGTATAGACGATGCAATATGAGTGCTTAAAGGATATTCCTCCTTGTTCTAGGGTGTCAAGAAGCACCTAAAATAAGAAAAATAATTGATGCAAACTTCATCCTTAGATGAGTAAGTTATATACAATCGAGTGTATATGATGATGAACCTACAATGAAAAACATTAGTGCAATATATTTCATCTTTTTCATAAAGAAAAATAAGATGTATATATGTGATAAATGATATAATCAAAGATCTCATGAAGTGTAGTCTCCTAATTACAATCATGAGAAAAGTGAGAATGTAATATGATAAAAGCCTACAAAATAATTCCTAGAAAGAAGATATGAAGTCTCCTACCGGGTGTGCCAGTAGTGGTGCTAGTGTTGGTGTCGGTTTACTAGTAGGATTCATGTGGTGATGGTAGATGACTCAAGATTTACAAAAGTAAGTTTTCGCTAATCCATGGTGGTGATGATTAGTGAAAGTGGTGATGGAAGGTGGTGGTGATTAGGTAAGAAGCTATTAAGGAGTTAGAAACTCGTATGTATAGCAAATATAAAAATATGAACTCATGCAATTCTTTCGTAATGTCAAGTGACCAAAGCCAAAAAAAAATATATGAATGGACATTGCATTTCAATGATGCATAAGGGTTATGATTTGAATGATTTATTGATGCTAACAACCTATTGTTTTGAGCAAGTTATCATATGCTTCAACCCAAGAGTAATCAATAATGCGTTCTATCTAAGAATATTATAATGAAGATACCAAAAGATATAAAAGTGATGAAGATAAATTCGTTCATTGATTGACACGAATTATAAAAATGACCTATTCTAGGTGACAATGGGAAAGGTAGTATTAGCATGGTTTTGACCGACATGGATGATTATCACTTTGAAAAGAAGTGAAGACAATATGGAAAATACTAATAATGAGTACCTATATGAGGATGAGAATGACATCATATGAGTGAGAGTTGGATGGACCAACGTGTTGGAGATGGCTGTTTTGATTAATATATCGTTTGCACTGACAAGGAAAAGCATGATAAGCGAGAAAAGGATAAGATCCTATGATGGTGTTCTAGATAGTGAAGTTGTAAGGTGCTAGTTTAAGGAAAATCCTATATGTGGAGATGAAGATGTTTTGTAAAAACACATGATGCGTTTTTCACTTGATGAGGTATTGGTGCGAAAAAGGTTGAACTAGTTGTGGTTTCATGAACCGGTTTTAGCTAAGTGGTGTTTACCTATGTGTTGGTATTGTAGAGTCTAAGAGACATAAAATTTGACAAAAGACAATTATGTGAATGGATTTCTCTCCCCCTTAATTGGTGGACATCCAACATAATGTGTAATGTATCAAATAAGGAATGACAACAAAGTGTTTAGGAGGTTTTTCGGGTTAACAAAAGAGATGAGTTTAGTGATGTTTTTTTGGATGATGGTTAGCATACAATGAACTTCATCCTTAAATTCACGTACCTCTTCTCGATTAATACGAGATGATCGTATGATGAGGCATGTGGTTTCCTAATAGGAAGTGAAGAGGATTAGAGTATTGTTATAACTAAATAATGATGGAGGTGATTTTTGGAACGGAAGCAAAAATGAGATTTGGAAAGAGGTCGGTTGAAAGACAAAAATGCAAAGCCAACCCTCTAGAACTTAATTCTATATGCTTTTAAACTATATGCAAGTGTAGGGGTCCCATGAAGCATAGTACTAATCTACGTAGTAGTAAAGGGGATTATACAAAATGAGCATATAAAAGTTAGAACCAATTGAGATAACAAATAATTTGTTATCAACCTACAAAACAAATTTGTTAGTGACAAAAGATGTTAACATGATAGAAATCAAATGATAACATATTATATAAGCAAAAACAACACATTGCACTTAAGTAGACAAGAAATCACCATACAAGATAGCATCAATATAATCATATTATGCAAGAATACAACTTTATTCAAGACATTTCATTTTGAGATTGTTTTGTCGTTAGACTTAGACATTTAAGCATACTTGGCTTATAAATTAACACAACAATCTATGTGATTAATTTGTAAGATAAAAAGGCTTCTAAAAGTTTGTCATACCAAAAGCACTTTGACATATTATATGTGCACACGTAGCAAACAAATAGTGTGACAAGAAGCAAAAGAAACAAGATGAAAGAGTCATTCAAGCCATGTTTTAGACATAACAATTTGGAGCATGTATCATTTAGATCGTACTACACATAGATATAATGAATGCCAACTAATAGCTTTCAAACACAAATATATCATATCAAAATTATCACGTATCAAAATGACATATTATGAGTTCATAAGTAACATGTTAATCATGCTAAAAATAATTCAAAAGTAAGTATTATGCAAATAAAGTTTAGGTTTAAACGTTTAGTAGCATGAAACAACAATACAAGCATTATAAAGATAAAACCGTACTAAGGTTTACACATTTGACTTGTTATCAAACACTAAGATAATGTCAAATCAACTTATCGTATTAAACAAGAACATGTAATCAACACATGTAAGTGCAATGCAAGTGGTTTTGAAAGAAAAGTCATATATACTACTTGTTTGATTAGTATTCCTAAGGCGAGGCAAACTATCAATGTTTTAACACTTACTTTAGGCAAGTATAGGAAAACAGATTTTTCAAGTTGGAGAATGAATATGAGACTATTACTAGCGGTGCTCAATTAAGGCTAAACACGACCATTTTACGGGTGATTCCACATACCCAACTTCTCTCCAGGAAGCAATTCAACCGTTAGGTCAAATTGAGTTTCTAGTGCAATAGGTTCTCCAGTAGTCATTCTCATGTTAGAAAGATGGGAACTCCTACTTTTGCATATTAAAGTGCATAAAAGATGATAGTTTACCAATTCTTGGCTTAATGTGACTTAACTAATATGCAATATAACTAAGGTGATAAAGACGTCATGTTATACACATGAATTTTAACAATGGTGTGTTTGATAAACAATGTGTTTTAATCTTGTGTTTAGAATCTAAAGTTGTTCAAATTACACAGCTAATTGTATGATATAATGGATGACATCTTTTATGTTGAGTTGAAGTGTGTAATTTAAATGTGAATTGATCATCTAAGACTAGAGAATATGTTAAGCTAAGAACGTTCTCAAGAAAGCTCTTTGGTATTTTATTTAACAATAATCTAAGTGAGGTTACCAACTTCAATAGATCTTGTGTATGCTCTAAAGATGTGTAGTTTTAACCTTGGATGTGCACTCGGTTTGAGTAAGGTTAGGTTATGATGAACGCTTGAAAAGAAATAGATACAAATAGTATCTTTCAACAAATGAGATTATCCCATAGGATAAAGTTATCATGCTTATGAAAACAAGTATGACATGATGAATTGGATATGCTAGTTCATAGAACTTGTAGATGTTTGTTTCAAGATCATTTAGCCAATGAGGTGTAATGAAATCTCTTGTAAAACAACTATTTATGTCGCAAGAATGATGCATATGATATACAATATCCTTTTAACAAGATGAAATCTTAACGCATGAATCTTAGTCATAATGTTCTTCAAAACATCATGTTTTCCTAAATGAAGATATGAAGCCAAAGTGTTTGAATCGGATAGTCCCATCTAAATAAACTTGGTCTCAAGATTATATTCACTAGATGATGACAAGAGGAATTCACTCGAGTTTCTTATGTATACTCCTCAAAAGTCATTGTTGCTTGGGGTGTTGGATGTTGGCTTTGAGATTGCATTTCAACATATGTTGTTAAAATGTTGATTTGAGGTTTAACGAAATTTATGCAGAAGTTTAACGACAAAGTATTACTAATACTTTGATAATTTGTGAAGGTAGTACTACTTATACCTAGTGGAAATTGAAACAATTACCAAGAGCACCATGCTTATTTTATAGTTGAGGTTCTAGCCATAATAAATTATCTAAGTCCTTATATGTTGGAAAGGATGTTTGAGTTTGTTCAAACGTGCATTTGATTCAGTACAAGTGTTGGACACAAGGGCTTTTTGAGCAATACACTCAACGAATTCAAATGATGGTAAGGATGGTGGATTGGTTGATCTAGGTGGTAGGTCTTCTAGTGTCTAAATAAAGATGTGGTGATGTAGGGGTTTGTTGTGCTATGGGAGTACTTAGGTTGAATATTTATCCATAGATGTTGAACACAAAAAATACGGATACTAATTATTATGGTTCATTGGTTGCTACAACTAGTGGGTGAAGTGCTTGAAGTTTTGGTTATGTTTATGAAGCTTAGGGGCTGAGGTATAGGTTCACCTTGAAAGGGCACATTTGATTTAAAGTATACTCTTGGAAGTTCATGAGCAATAAGGTTAATGGTGCCAAAAGATGGAAGAGGGATAGTAGGTGTCAAAGAGAGATAAGTGGCACCGTGGGTTGTTTGTTTTGGATAAGTGTTTCAACATGTGTTGTTAAAATACTTGGGTGTTGATTTTTCGGATATGACTTTTAATGACTACAATCGTAAGTTGCATATACTTGAATATTTCGGATGAAATACTTAAGTTGTCAATCCTAATTTGTTGAGATTATAAAGCTTAGATTGAACTCAAGGATAACAAGACTTGATAATATGTATTTAACATATGTGTGAGTTATGACTCGATGTAAATACTTATCGTCTTGAAGGATGACACATTATTTTCATGTTAACCATGTGAGGCAATACATGTAGATACAAAACAATATCTATAGTCATATGTTAGACTTGTGTATGATATCTTTGCAAATAATGAGTCCAGGTTTATTAGTCTCGGTAAGTCATCTAAGTCATCCGCAAACAGGTGAGGAGATGTTGGTGGTGTTGCACAAAGTTTGATAGGTACAAGCTTTGGAGACTTTGGTAGTGAAGTTGTTTTGGATGATGGTGGGTGATTTTGGTGGTGGAGTTGGAGTACTCAAGTTTAGAAAGTTCACATCTTGAATGGGTGATGAGATGTTGAGAGGTAATGAGTCTGAGGATGAAGAGCTCAAGTTAATGAAGCAACAAGATCGAATGCTAATCCTAGTGGTTTACTTAAGTGGCTTATTTGAGGTTAAGGATTTAGTCATTTTGACTTTGCTTTAAGAAATGCTAAGCTTGAGGAAAAGTAACAGTGAAGGTGTGAAAATGATCATCTTGAATGTGTCGATTTATGGAACTAAGGATTCATGGATTTGATGTTAATCCATACAAAGATGGTAGTTTCTAATGAGATGGAAGTGTCTAAAATCATGTCAAACATCCTAAGTTAATCCATTGAGGATGTGTTGGGTGAGGTATGAAAGATATGTATTAACAACTATCTTAGAAACGAAGTTTGGTAAATTAGATTGCGGGATTTAGTAAAATTCAATAACTTACCTGTAGGATTCACGACACCATTTCTTTACACAAGGAACCCTTAAATTGGTGCCGCTGGTCCGCCTGTACAGGTATGGCGGTACCAAAATCCATAACAGACGGAACCAAATTAATGGTGCCGTCTGGTCCGTGGAGACCAGAAATCTTTACAGACCCATTTATTAGGTGTCGGGGAGTTTTCCGAAACCTGTAATTTTGCTTAAAACATGTGACATTAATTACTTCTAGTTAGGAAAAGTCGATAACACATATACAAATATAGTGGAGCATAGACTTTGACCAAGGGCTAACGATTTTCACATAAAAGTGAAAATGGGTAAAATTTGATAACACACTTGTGCTATCCACCTGCATAAACCGGTTAGCATACAACATTGTTTTAAGTCATATTATCATCCTACAAAGTAAAAACAAATAAATTACATCATACAACATTGTTTTTGTCCTTGTACCAAACACTCTCTTAACACCTTCATTTATCAAAGTACTTGACTAATTTACTTAGTACTCATTGCAAAGTGAGTTATGACATTTCATAAGTTATGCGAGATGTTAGTAACCTATGCAAACGAAGTGATCTAATTCTACAAGCGATGGTAAAATAATTTTCCAACTTAGTGCACAAAATCTAGCAAATAACCTATTGTGCATAAACAAGAAATCGTCAAACAAGCGAATAAATAGCATGGCAAGATTGACACTTATATTATGCAAACAAACAAGTGTAAACAACAATTTGAAAAATAAGCAAGCAACATATATGCAAACAACATAAACAAGTGGTCATTTAGCATAGCATAACAAGAAAGACACTTTTCGTCATTTTATGTTTAAATATGACGATGTATACCAAGCTTGATTAGTTTCCTTTAAACATATTACCAAATTATTTAGTTTCAAAGGAAGTTGTATCAAAGTTCTAAGAAAACCGACTTAAATTGCTTGATTCAAAATTTGAGTTTTTATGTTAAAGCGAAACTCAATATTTTAGACATCTTGTAGTATTTGGTCTATTTCGCTTATTTAAAATTAGACTCAGGCCATGAGAGTATTTTTAAATGAAAGTAGACTCAATTCCCTTTAAAATGATATGTGGCTCGACTGCACGGACTTACGGTTAATTAGTTATGATTTTTTGAAGTTGCCCAAAATCGCATCTTCAGACAGACGGATTCCACGGAACCAAATAAAGGGATCCGCCTTTATAAGATTTGGTGCCGTGATCCTCCGAGACAGATTCACCAAAACTAGTATTTGACATAGAGAAAACGTGTGCGACTTACTAGATTTCATAGTAAACATATAATACACATATTTAACAACATATCTACTTATGTAACTTATCTTAAACATTTACGGAGGTGATTTTTCAACTAGATTTATAGTTATCCCAAACACTCCTTTAAAATCATATTTCTTCGTAAATTTTCTATGAGCACACAATACAATACTTACTAGTTCTTTCAACAAACTTTTTATTTTACTTTTCAAGAAAACCTTCAAGCTTGTATACAAAGTTACATTTAACAACAAAATTTCTAAGTATAACAAGCAAAGCATTTTCATATTATTTTTCGCTCAATGGTAATTTGATACATGGATCGTACTCTATTTTAAAACCATTTGTTTTGAAAATACGAGCTACGTGGCTCGATACCAATTGTGGAAACGTGGGGGGTGAATACGTTACTGCTTTAAAAACTTTAGATCTTTAGTATCAAATCGCTATGAAGCTTGTTATAATATGAAAGTACCAATTATTGTTTGTGACTAATATAAAGCATGGTAAACCAAGTTGTCACACAATCATGAACATCAAACCACATCACAAACAATAGTATAGTGCAAGTATAAAAGTAAAGAGATAAAGAAAGGAAAGTGCAAACCGAACACGAGATTTATAGTGGTTCGGTCACGGATCTCCTTTCCGCCTACTCCACTCCCCGAGTACCCAACTCGAGAGTTACTTCACTAAATCAACAAGCTCCCTTCTCGTGGAGAAAACCTTACAATCGCCGCTACACTTTTTCCGGTACAAAGCTAAATCGGGTTCTAGTTCGAGGTAGAACCAACCTAACGTCGCTTATACAATATTTCCGACACTAAGCTAGATGTCGAGTTCTTTTACAAGGGTACAACCACTCCCAATATGTTTTATGGCCCAACATCACAAACCTTGTGTTTTATGGCACAAACACATAAACCATCTAATCTAGTTTGGTGAAAGTGTTGTTATGATGCAATGATGTCTACACTAATGATCCATGACACAAATGTCTAATGGATATTTATAACTACTTCTAAATGAACTTCCATTGATAGGAAGCCTTCATGATGAAGATCACAAGTTCCCTAAACTTGTTGTGATAGATCTTCAGCTTATGGTGAGTGGGGATGGCTAGATCTCCAAGCTTTCCTTTGTTGATCAAAGAGTATGCTTACAACAAAGATGAATGTTAGAAGCATTATGATCATGATCATTAGGGTGTTTAATGTATGTTACTACATTGTTAATGAATGATCTAAATGTATGCAAGAAGGTGGAGAAGATGTGATTTTTAAGTGGTAAAGAAATGGGAAAACAATGGGCTTCTATTTATAGCCAAAAGTGATCAGGAGCGTCCACGGACCACGGACCCCTTAAAAGGGTTCCGCCCTTTATGCAATTTGGTACCGTGGGTGCCTGACGACAAAATCTAAAAATCTTTCTTTAAATCTTTCCAAGATATTACCAAATCTTACTAAGATCACATTTGATATATTGAGTATCAATCTAACTAAAATATTCAAGTGATCTTCCAAGGATTTCAAAGATGATGGATGACATGATGTAACATGTATTTCCATTTTTAGATTAAAGGTTTATCAAGGTAAACTTGTAAAATGTATTATGTAACTAGTTAATAAAATGTCTAGTTACCTTTTGAAATACTTGTGAATGCAACATGTAAAATGAGGTTCGAAATAGAATGGTTATCCTATTAAAATACTTAGTGACTCTAAATGTATTTTAAACATTCTAAATGATTTGTTAATGGGTTTGATCATAATGCCACATAACAAACATGTACGAACCTGTGTTGTAACATACGAGGACTTGAGACATCGAGAGGTGTTGAATGTATGTTGAGACAAATGTAATTACAAGTAACTTGTACATTTTACGTTATGTATTACAAGTTACATGTTTGTCATCAATCAAAACAAACGAGACTGTATAGATTAAATATCAAAATATTTGCACTAACACTACATTTAGAGTTCCAGCTCATCTACGACTTTCTTGTTTTAGGTTTTCAATGAATCAAAGTGTAAAGTGCCTAAAAAAGGGTCCAAAGATGCTAGCTCATAACAATTTTGACACTTAAAAACTGTTTTTTTTTAAATGACCTTCGCCCGTTTTCAAAGGACCATAACTTCTTCATTATAAGTTCGTTTTACTCGATTCAAATTGACACTTTTAGGTTGCTATCTTAGATACATTTTTCTCAACTGTCACTGTCCACCAATTTAAGTCAAAAGTACTCATAATCAAGCCTAAAATGGATACTCAACAAGGTTTTATAACAAATTTTCGGTTTTTGTTTTTAAGATTTAGATTACGAAATTACTTTCGCAAGACCTAGATTTCAAATATGTTATACTTATAACCTTATATTAAGTGTAACAACAAGTTTTTTTAGCAACAAATCAAGTTAAAAAAAACGCAACATCATGTAGTTTTGCTTATATTTTGAAAAAAATGGTTTTTAAGCTACAAACACATATTGGTGATATATGATGAACATGGTATGATAAATAGAAGTGTAAATGTGTATGAAAAACTAAGTGATTAAAAATGTGTAGTGCAAAATAAACCGAAGATTACTACTAGAAATCCTTTATTTGTAAACCCTAGCTTTTCCAAAACCTTAACCGTGAAATCCTTGTTATAAACATTCATGTTAGATAAAGGTACAAATTGAAGGTTGAAATATTTTAAAAGCTATGACACATCCAACATAACCGTGACGAAAATTAAACATAGGGAATATAATTTTGCATATACAAAATACGAATTTTAGGAAGTTAAAGGGTGTGAAATAAAGAAATTTGTTAGATATTTCAAAAAGTTAAATAAAAATTAATTTTAAATCATGTACAAGTTCAATGTATAATTTATATTCAGTTTTTCAACATTAACATGTCACGTCATCTCTTCTTGTCACGTCACATATGATGTTATCAACCCAATCATATTTTTAAAACCTTTTACTCATATTATGTAGATTCATATTTATATTCATTTGTAAATGGATGCATGTACGTTGTAAGATAATTCACGTGTTAATCTATACTACTTATAATTCATTAAGGCACCTCACTCTTAATTTTAAGACGTACAAGAAATTAAGCATGGTTTACAACACTTTAATGCACCCAATTTTCAGAATTACAACAAAGTAAGCATATTGTACAACAAAATAAAGCGTGGTGTCATTTTAAGACCAAAATTCTATCAAACAACATTAATGCTATTAAAACACCCTTCACCAAAATTACAACCATTTAAGCACAATGTACAATAGTCGCAACCAATTTTCAGATTTAGAACAAAATAAGCATAGTGTACAACAAAATAAGCATGATGTAATTTTCAGACTTAGGGTGCGTTTGGTATCCTACTATGGGAATGAGACTATCACTATGAAAGTGATTAAAGGTGTTTATTTAAGATGAGCGGGCCCACCACTATGGTAATGAATGATGGATATAATCCATACTCCATATACATCAAATTAGCTAGGTATGGATCTTTCATAGGTGAGGGACCCACCACTACTATCAAACTCATACCCATTGTCATTCATGGGAGCATACCAAACGCACCCTTACAAAATTAATGCTATTAAAGTGATCAATGTTATTAATGACTATAATGACTACTACTTACAAGAAAAGAAACATAGTGTACAACACTTTAAAGCACATAATTTTCAGACATACAAGACAAGAAGCATAGTGTACAACAAAACACCACATTAATGTTATTTAATGTAGTCAATTATTTAACTGGTCAATAAATACAATTAATACAGTTATTAAAACACCCCTTACATAAGAAATACAAATTATCAAGCATATTGTACAACCAAATTAAACACAATTCCTGCATTAAATTTTACTACTACAAATAATAAAGCACATTATACAAATACTCAAGCCCGAACGGGCAACGCTACAATGGGCTTGAGTCCGAATCGGCGCGACCAACGGGCTCGAGCCCGAGCGACACTGACCCAGCGGTTCGAGCCGAACAGCACGGCTATACAAAATTTTAATATCCGTAAATTTATTGTTAAAAAGAACACAATAAATTAAAATACATTACTCATCGAGAACAATTATTTTAGGGTACCCGCCGCTGCAACGCGCGGGTATCCTGCTAGTATATTTAATCTAAGATCTTTTATATTGTTAAATCTAAGGGTATAGATCCTCCCAAGTTATTTATAACTTGATTGATCAAGTTGCAATTATCAACCATTAGATCAAATCTAATGGCTCAAATCATCTCATGTTCTTTTGATTTGAGCTCATTAGATTTGATCCAATGATTGATAATTGCCTAACTTGATCAATCAAGTTATAAATAACTTGAGAGGATACTAAAGACCTATAAGTTTCATTCGTTCCTCATATGATATAGCGTTCTCATTTAAATATTTAGTTGTGCTATTAGGCTAGACACAATGCTCGTAATTTTTTTCAACGTAACATCAGCGTCATATCCTCACTTCTTTCACATTTTAGACACAACAGTCACCATTTCCTTCAACTTCAAAATATACTCACTTTATATAAAAATACCACACAAATACTTCACACACACTAAAAACAATAAAGAATAAATAAAGAAAAAATGGTGAGCACCCTCACAACTTTTTTTCTTTATCTTTTGCTTCGTGCATGAATGGAAATGGTGTGTGACAAGTGAGGGTGATGGCGCACCCTCCATTATGTGTAGTCTTATATTAGAAAAGTTAATACTCCTTTCGTCTCAATTTAATTGTCCATATTTCTATTTTTGGATGTCTCAAAATGATTGTCCATTTCCATTTTTTAGTAAAAACTAGAGAATCTAAAGAGAGAATATTCTATTCGTGTGATTGAAAATTAAAGTGACCTCACTTTTATTAATATTTGTGATTTCTCTCTCCTGACAATTAAATTGAGACGGATGGAGTATATTAATGCCAATGGATATTTGGAGTATATATTATTTAGTTGGCTTTATCACTTTATGAGATCGTTTGATAACAAACTCATAAAGCTGTAAGTTTTGTTTTATTTTCTTTTTCTTTTTCCCTAAACAATCGTTTTACTAATTTGGTTAAGCTTCTAACTCAAAAGCAAACTCAAAAATATTGTAAATTCAGAGTTTTAAATAAACCTAAACTAAATAATCTAAATCAAACATCCGATAAATAGTAGTTGAACTTATTTACTCTGTATGTAATAGATAGACTTATAAACAAAACTATAAAAATCAGGATCCTATCTAAACTAATTTCTGTCTTTAATTAATCGAAATTATTGAGTTATACTAGATGTTAATTTATTTAACAAAGGTTTTGCTGTTATACAATTATACATTATATTCAATATTAGAGACACCTTTATATTAACGAGATCGCGTTGGTCATTGCGTTATGGCATGCCGAATTTTTAAATAATTATGATTGTGCGATTAATAAATAGAATATAATATATATATATATATATATATTTTTTTTTTCGGCGAATTATTATTTAAATTGGGTGATTGTCAAGACTAATAAATAGTAATATAATCTTTTTTTTTTTTTAATTTTTAATGGGGTGATTGTGAACTAATAAAAGTAATATAATATATAATCTTTTTTTTTTTTTTTTTTTTTTTTTGTGGTAATTTTTAATTGGGTGATTGTCTGACTAATAAATAGTAATATAATTTTTAAACCGTAGCAGGCGGTTTAATTTTTTTTTTTTTTTTTTTAATCAGCAGTGTGACCAACCTACCAAGATCAGAAGATCAGAATGATCAGAAGACGGTGCCAAAACGACGACGCTTTTTGTGATTTAATATATACTTATAATAATGAATGAAAAATTGAAAGTTCAAACACATTTTCAGTTGTTAACTTAACGGTTTATTAAAAAAAATCATTCAATACGAGCCGTAAAGATAAAGATCATTAATAATTCTATAATCTCAGTTCTAATCTTACAATCTTATTTCGATCCTATCCATTTCCGACTTAGTTCAATCTCGTACGTTTTCTTACCCAAAATCGCAATCTCGATAACCATATTAGAAAGAGTTTTGGCTATTAAATAACCACATACTTTCTTAAATATACCGATGTGGTACTTGTACTAATATTTGTTCCAATGTGGTATGTGTACTTTTTGATTTCGTGCTAATATGGTACATAAGTAGCTTTTGACCGGCAAAACATGTTAAAAAGAATTTTTTTTGAGCAAAAATAGTCCTTTGTATTTTTATTTATTTTTTATTTTTTTGCAAAATAGGCCCCTTGCAATTTTTTCAAAATAAGTCTTTGTGCATTTTTAGGGTGGTGAAATTTTTTCCTTTAAAAAAAATGAAGATATTTTTCCTTTATTTGTTATAATCCGTTTCACCCGTTTTTATCCGTTTTCATATGTTTTTATCCGTTTTCATCCGTTTTTATCTGTTTTTATTCATTTTCATCCGTTTTTATACGTTTTCAATCGTTTTCATCCGTTTATACACGTTTTTGTCTGTTTTTATTCGTTTTCTTCCGTTTTTATACGTTTTCATTCGTTTTCCTCCGTTTTTATACGTTTTCATCCGCTTTTATCCTTTTTTATTCGTTTTCATCCGTTTTATACGTTTTTATCCGTTTTCATTTATTTTCATCCGTTTTATGCGTTTTTGTCCGTTTTTATTCGTTTTCTTCCGTTTTTACACGTTTTCATCTGTTTTTATTTGTTTTCATTCGTTTTTATCCGTTTTTATCCGTTTTCACCAACTAAACGCACCCTAAAAATGCACAAAATATTATTTTGAAAAAATAGCAAGGGGCTTATGTAAAAAAAATGGATAAAAACAAATAAAAATAGATGAAAACAAATAATAACGGATAAAAACGGATAGAAACGCATAAAAACGGATGAAAACGAATGAAAACGGATGAAAACGAATGAAAACAAATGAAAACGTATAAAAACAGATAAAACGTATAAAAACGGATGAAACGTATAATAACGGATGAAAACAAATGAAAACATATGAAAACGGTTGAAAACGTATAAAAACGGATGAAACCAAATGAAAACGTATAAAAAATGATAAAAACGTACGAACGAAAACGAATGAAAACATATAAAACAGATGGAAATGAATAAGACCTATTTTGCAAAAGAAACAAATCACAAATGACCATTTTTGAAAAATGCGCAAAGGACCTATTTTACAAAAAACAAATCACAAAGGACAATTTTTGTACAAAAAATCATTAAAATAAAATTTGTAACCGGTTTTACCGGTAGCCGGTGACTCACGTACCATATTAGCACGAAATCAAAAAGTACACATAACATATTAAAACGAAAATTAATATACATAGCATATTGAAAGTACGTGACTATTTAATAGCCAAAACCCTTTTATAAAACTAGGCGAGTACTCGTGCATAGCAACGGAATTTTCTAGCGGCAAACATCTATGGTTGAGATAAAACGTGAAATAACCAAAATGCATAGCGACAAGATATATAGCACCAAACAACTATAAGTGTTTCGTAAAAGAGTGTAACAAAATGTAATTGCAAAAGAGTGTAACATGCAATAATTCAAATCAAAGGAAAAATCTTAAAATGTATCAAAGAAAATATAAAAACATTAAGTGAAACCAAAAAAAAATTACATCAATTATAAGATAAGATAACTAACAATGCACTTTAAACTTCTTAGTACACGACATTTGAGGTGTAGACTCCTTGACCGAACTCGAGGAGTGGTCTCAATAATACTTTTGTAGTCCTACATGATATCCTTCTAAACAACACAACATAAAGCTGGCCATGCGAGAAAACATAGTCAATTTTGTAAACAAAAAGGGTATATGTAAAAGTAGACTTATTTCACGAAAATCTTCCACGTAGCGAGTGTATGACAATCAGAGTATCAGTTTTGTTTGCAACCCACAGGTGCTAATGTTTTGAAACAGACTATATGTTAGACTTTTAGTAGGTTGCACCATTGAACATGCAATTATAATATAAATTTTATAGACCAATGATCAATCAATTACGCTCTTGATGGTCAGAAGAAAATTTTTATGTGAAAGATTAAGAAGATAGTAAATGCAAGTTTCTTCCAACATGCCAACAAGACTCAGTGATTCAGAGGTTTCAGGCCATTAAGGGGTTAATAAACAACCCATTCTCAAGGAGCTGCTCTTAAAACATATCGAAAGTCTCACCTCTTTATCTTTTTCGGTGAGAGTAGGAAGATCGATATGAATTTGGGAGGCATGAAGTGTGAACAAAGCCCCATCTAAAGTTGATGAATTCTTAATCTTGCATTCAACATTGTTTCCGTCCACTTTGTCAACCTACGCAAGTTTCATGGTTTTAAGTTTTGAGTACGCATGTATTTGTTATTTCAACATAAACAACCAACATGCACTACTGTATTAAACATGCATATCCACATCTAAATTGTTCGTCGACCAAATATTAACTCGCCCTATAAAGGGAAAACGAGAAAAGCTACATTTGTATAAAACTTAAGAAAATTAATGTCTTACCTCCAGCCAAACAGAGGTAGTTTCACTTCCAGTAAACAAATATTGACCAAGAAAATTGTTGTCTCCCTTCTTCATAACCTGCAAATACCACATAACAAAATACAGCATAAGCCTATAAACAACCACCAAAAAGAAATCATATATTCTAATGAGTACCACCAGATAATTCTCGAGAAACTTTATAAAGCCCAAAACATCTTACGAGCACCAAAATTCATTAAGCTACAGGTTTATATCATTTTTTGTTACATTGTTAGCATCAGTTAATTAAGTGAAAGGCTATATAAATATGAACAAACATGTACATTCACGAGCATAATGACCTTAGCAAGTCCATCAAAGTTGATTGGTAGCACTTGAGAGAAGCTGCTTGACCATTGTTAGGGTCAGGATAACATTATCATCATGTTGAAGGGAAATGGCCTTCTCACTCTTGTTCACAACATGCATCTCAGCACCAACTGTATCGAGCATAACCTGGAAGTAAAATAAATTAAGTTAAGTTCAAAACATTTTGTGATAATCTCGATTCTAAATACGTTTTAGAGAAGAACAAACAGTTACAATAGACCCGCAGGAGATTATATAAAGATGTGATTAATTGAAGAGGATTAAAGAAAAGAAAAAACAAGAACATACATCACAAAGCTTCTTAGAGCTCTTGACAACATCCCTCAGATTATCCAAAGTCTTTTGGTGATACAACAACAGCACAAGGATTACCTACATGTTAAAATTTATTAATATTCGCATAGCTTTGCAGCAAAATCAATTGCAAAAAGTACCTCTTACAGTCCCACTTATGATCACTATATTACAAATCTTAAAATCAACACCCACAGATTAATTTTTCGATAAGTTATAGTAATCTATAGTATACTACAATATTCTAGCATTTTAAAACCACGAGGTTTGACATTAGTTTTAAAGAGTAACTCCTACTTAACATTTAAATCACTACACAAGCATAACAAATTTCCAGATTGGAGCAAACACCAGAAGTATAAAATGAATTTTTTAAATAAACTTGCAACAAACTCAGAAACTTTATTACTCCCTATATACTATTCTAGCAAAGAGTACCTCCTACAGTCCTACTTAACAATTCAAATCACTACATAACTGTATTAACTGTATTACTAACTTTCATCTGGAACCATTTGCATAAACTTGCAATGAAATCTATTATAAAACCGGCTTAATATCACTACACGAGCATAACAAATCTTCAAATCAACAAACACATTAGAGCTCATTGTGAATATATATATAATGAAGAAAATATGTAAATGATGAATTGAATACTTAAGGATTTAGAAGGTTCAAGAGTTGAAGCCAAACGGATCGGGAGGATCATCAATACACAAAACAAAACAAATATATATAAAAGTTAAAAAGAAAATTAAACAAATCTGTAAATGATGAATTGAATACTTATGGATTATGATAGGATGATCTCATAGAACGATTATGATAGGTGTTGTATTTTTAGATCTTTGATAATAGGAATGGTGTTTTTGAATCGGAGGCTAGGGTATGGTTTGAATGCATTGAATTAATTGCACAATTGTAACTGATTAGCTATTTTTGAATTGGTTTATTATTGATGCAATACTTTCTTTAGATAGATTAAGTTATTTCTTTTGTTTACAGCGTGAAAAAAAAGTCAGACTTTCCTAGCAATGCTTTACAACTTTTATATGTTTCCAGCCTTTAGTTTCCAAAAGCCACAAGTAGTTTCCAAACGCCACAAGCTTCAATTGTGTTCACTTTTCAAGGTTGACCAAATTCAGTTTTTCACTTTCAAGGTTGACCGTTTTTCCTTTATAATTAGTTAAGATTAAGATTAAGATACGTAGTAACCACACTTTGTGTCACGTCATAAAAATGAAAATAAACAAAACCCCAAACACCCCCATATTCCCAAAACTCAACCAAAGTGTCACCAAATGCAGGTATCATACCACACCCACCATTCCCGCATATCTTCCTCTTTATTTCGCCTCCGATCAATGGTCACCGCCACCACCAGCCGCTCCAACACCGTCACCGCAGTCTCCGGCGGCGCGTTCACCACCATCTCAGAGCGCGTGACTTTAGAACGCGATATTAAAAAGAGCAAATTCATCGCTATTGCCGGTCATATCCCCGACGAACGCTCTGCTCAATCCTTTCTCTCTGAGGTAAATATAATAAGTATTTTGCTTCTAGAATATAGGTTAGTTTTTCTTATTTGAATAATATTAGGTTGTTAGTAATATGAATTTGCTATTTGTATTTGAGCAATTGGACAACCACTGTCAGTTTCGCGTAATCGTATGGTTGTTAGTGAAAATATCTTAAGGGAATTAGTAAGTTTCATATAAGAAATTGTGGAATTTTGGTAGATATGACAGTACGTATTCATAAGCGTACAATGACAGGTGACTGAAGAATAGCCGTTATGGCCTAAACTAAAAGGCTCTTTAGATAATGGCAACTGGTTGCTAACAATGTCACGTGTTATATAGTTTTCTGCAAGTTATTAGCTTATCATGGACTGGGTTGTGTTTCGTTTGATAAATTTTTGCAATGAACTTGTGAAAACCCAGGCATTGGAGAACAAGAGTTTATGAGAAGGATTGTAGGAATACTATCGCATATATGTCAATGGACTAAACCTCAAAACCAGCAATAACCTTTTGGAAATAGTCTACCATTACAAGATGCAGGACAAGATTCACTTTCACGGTGCTTGATATTACACATTTGCACTAGCTGCTGTCTAACTATATAGCATGTGTTGACATTATTGGCCAGGCAAGAATTACTTTCCAGATCCTTTTTGACGCTTGGAAGAAAGCAGTTAAATAATATGCTTTATAAAACAAGGGAACTTACTGACTCACCTCCGCCGAATCCAGGCTATCCAAAAGGGTATTCGCCCTGGGATTAGTCGGCTCGCAATGTCGAGTCAGAACCCCCCAAAAAAAAAAAAAAAAACTGCCATGTTAAACCTAAATGATGTATACCAACCATACCGTCTTATTGGAGACCATGCACATGACACATTTTACGTTGATGGTTACTAACTAATGGATAAAATAGCATTAGTTTGCTGGCATTAGGCAGACACTCAATATCAATATGGATTTGGTGCAAAGACCACTGTAGCGATTAATAAGGGGCAGGGCTCTGTATAACATCCCCGCATGTAGGCCAAGTACCGCAAGTTCAAATTCACCTTCTTTTCTACTCTCCTCCTTTTTTCAACTTCATAATATTAGATCTCGAGTTAGATTTAGGCGTTTTTTTAAGTTATGCATTGTAGCTTGTAGAGAGTCTATTGTGTTCGTATGGTTTCTATGTAGACACCACTCAACGAACAAGAAAAAGGTGTTGTAGGCTAGATCTAAGTTGATTCACCCTTTAATCAAGAGAACTGAGTCAAGGCTTTAGTAACCAGTTGCTGAGTTATCCTAGCACGGAAATTGAAGACTTAAAGAAACCAGCTTGATTCAGTAGATTTTCATGCCCTTTGATTGATTACAAATAGATGGTTTTGGGTTTCTATACAGGTGGCGAGAGAACATTAGCAAATTGAGTGGGAAAGTTCATCACATAATAACCTATATCAGGTGTGAATTTGAATTGTTAGCCCCTCATTACCATTTGTAGTGGGCTGCTAATAACTTTTTACTATGGGTTAATTCGTTTGGTGGCTTGGGATCTGTAGTTCCCTGCAGTGGACCACAGATATCGGAGTTGAAACATAATAACCCAAAAAGCATTTTCTTACAACTGTTTAGCAATCTTAGCATATTTTGCAATCTCATAGTTAATAGGTACTATGTTAACAGATACAGAGATACCATTTGACCAAATTATAATTCTTTTATCACTTTGATGGCACATCTTGATCTAGGCTGTTCTTTTACTTCTTCACCTGAATGTATTTCTTGCTTGAAGTGCTGTGCCTATGTGAAACAAAAAATCACCCTAGTAGTTTCTAGTAAGTTTTTAGCAGTTTCTAATGAGGTGTGGGATCTTGAATTACTTGTTAGGATATGCAGGAAGGCACATAAGGACCTCTGTTCCAGTTGCCTTTTGTTCGGAATGTTGGTGTTTGGATCTTAAGACTTTTATGGTCCAAATGTCACATACGTATAGTTGGTCATAGTGAAAGAGGAAAAACAGAAGCTCTTTGTAGCATAACATTAGTAGAGTTAAGCAAAAGTATTACCCCTTTTTAAGCTGTTATAATTTTTATTAGCTGTCTTATTTGGTTTGCTATATTGCTGTCTAGAATTCCTAATTTTGTCATATATTAATGTGTAGGTTCAAGATCCACGTGCAACTCATAATTGCTGGGCTTATAAGGTATATATGTGTTTTTTCATTATCACAGTGGGTTCCTTTTACAATATTGTTTTTTTCCCCCATAAGTATGCAGTCGTTGGATGCGCTCAATTACTACCATTTATGTTCAAAGTGTATCCTGCCCCTCACCTGCTGTCCTTACGTATACAGAGGAAATAGCAAGTACAATAGGAAAATACTGTGTTCTGTATGCTCAAATATTATGATACAAGTCCAGATTTTTGGTGGTTATAGATGCATGTAGGTAGGTGTCTGTTGTAGAACATCATGATATAATGGACCACAGTGGCACAGTGAATTAAGATACATACTTGTTGGTCCCTTCACTTATTTTATATGGTGGATTTGTTTTAGGTTGGAAATCAATATCGAAGTAATGATGATGGTGAACCATCTGGTACAGCTGGAAAACCAATACATTCTGCAATTGAAAATTCAGGATTAGATAGAGTGATGGTTGTTGTCATTAGGTAAATATTACAGTATCTCAAGTTCACCTCATTTTTCTACTTTCATTATTAGTTCTTCTTAACTGCTCGTCTCTTAAACTCAGAAAAGCAATAAGGGTTTGTTGTCATTGGTTTTGTTTATTCTTAGGCACTTTGGAGGGATCAAACTAGGCACTGGAGGACTAGTTCGGGCTTACGGTGGAGTAGCAACAGAATGCTTGAAAAGTGCCCCAACACGGCTTATAAAATCTCAGGTAATTAGTTGTCTCGATTGTAAAGATCCATTTATTACATTGGCGTTTGGTGCTTTGAGAAGAGTGAACTGCTACTTAGCAAGTTGTTTCAAAATAGCCATTTTGTAAAATCCCAAACAAAACATTTTACTGGTAAAACCTTTGAACTTTCAGTAAACCCGGTTAAATATGGTTAGCTACATTATTTCTATTCTAATTCTTTGTATTTAGCAAGAATTATCCTTTTTTAATAAAATACTAAAAAACATCATATTTCACTACAGTGAACACGTTTATCCAAATCTTCTGACCAAAACAATAAGAAAATAATTTTTGTTCACTTCTGATGGATCATACCTTGAACACTTATATCCAAAACGTCTTTGACAAACTTTGAGCACTTTTTACTAATTGCTTACACTTTCCCATAAGTTTGTTTCTGCAAGCCATTGAGATTCTGACATATGACTTGGATAAACTCTTACTTTGTAGGTCCCTATGGGCGTGGAGGTTAGTTTTGATCTTTTGGGAGTCGTTTACCATCAGGTAAGGCAAAACATCATTCTGTAGTAGTGAATTCTATCAACGGTTTATATATAACCTTTTGTTTTGGTAATTTTCAGCTGCAGTCATTCAAAGCTGAGGATATAAAGCAGGATTATGATACTGGAAAAGATGGCATAACAATGGTCACCTTCAAAATTAGTTTTGACCAAGCTGAAGCGTTGGAAGAAGCTTTAAAAACCAATTGCAGCAGAAATCTTGTGTTTTACAAGCATTGATGGACTGATAAGGTGCATCAGCGTCTTTTCGAGAGGGAGGCATTATTCGCAGACTTGGCCAATCTGCAAGAAGCCGATGATGACTGAATACTGCCATGCATCGATCTCAGCGTATCACTATCCTCCTCTTATTACATGGTATCCAGCCAACTTGGTTATGTAGACGTAACAGATGGCAATTTTACGCTGTGGTAATTATGTATATACATTTCATAGTCACCTAAATCCTGCTAGTCAGTCGTATAATCTTTGTTGATCTCTACAATATATTGCATCAGGCCTTCTGAGTGCACCAGGTCTGTGTATCTGTTTTCGTGGCAGTTGAACATGAAAGGATGCACCATGCTAACGAGATACAACTTTAATTAGGTCATATAGTTTATATATATGAGCATATGACTACTTGCTACTAATGTGATGTAATCTGTGGTAATGAACATTTGATTGTCAGAAAAAAAAAAAAAGGTGATAAGAACGAAATGAACCAATGATCACGAGTGATAATTTCGATATGACTGCTATTTGTGATCAAAATAATTGATCTGGAGGCGTACACTGCTCCGACTGCAAAAACCATCGACTGCATGATTTTCTGGTAATTTCAAATATCTTCCAGCATTCATTTTTCTAAATTTTCAAGATCAATATGATCTTATTATTTAATAACGATCAATCATCATTTGATATTAGTAACAATGGCTTCAATGTCCATATTCGGGTCTTTGCTAGGGAGTAGGGAGTACTTCAGTCATTTGATCAACAATAAACATTGTTATCTAATAGATGTTAAATCAAACTTTACCAAGTCATCTGTAATAAAGCAAAGCTATCCAATTATATACACACAAGAGTTTAGAAAGAAATGAAACATGTTAGTGAAAATATGTACTCACAAAAGGTTCTTCCCGTGATAGCTACTACCAAAGCAAGCAATTGTCTGTTAAAGAGGGTGATTCCATCAATCAAACTTCATTTTTATGACACCAAGATTCTGTCTCAAGAGTACTGTACAATGAACCAAGAGTACAACAAAATGAAGCTATTAAGTGAAATGCTAGGGGCTCTTGAACCTATGCATTTGTCCCCCTAGCATTTGTCTGGTTGAAACCCAAATAGGATATGTGATTGTACATGGGATGCATACAAATTCATAAGTCTATCACAGTTGTGGGAGATTTTATCTGGGAAATGATATTTCCTTTTACTTAGGAGTGTGTATGTTTCATTAAGATGTTATGGGTTTGAATCTGACTACAATATCTTATTGATAAGAGGCGGCTAGAAAGTCTAAATCTGAACGAAATAATGTTGTTTGTTTTTTTATAATTGTCCGAATGATTTTAAGTGCTCGTTTTTGCAATTTGTTTATTAAACAAACGCAATGCGATAATAAGAACTTATGTAAATAGGAAACAAGACTTTTATCATAAATATAACATAGTTAATAAACAATCAAATATATTATATAAAGTTTACAAAACGAGTAAGAGGCGAGAAGACAAGTCCCCACCTCTTCGAGTAAGATGTTATATGTCTAACCGGTCTTACTCAAAAGAAAAACAAAAGAAAACGTCTGCCCTCCTCTTACTGGTAAGAGTAAGAGCGCTAGTAAGACTTTAAAAAAAAAAACACACTCTTAGGGGACGTTTGGTTCACATAATGTTTTTGAAGGAATTGTAATCTTTTTGGAAGGAATTGTAATTTGATGTAATTGTAATTCAAAGAATTGGAATGTGTTGTAATTGTAATTGATGAAATCTGTTGATGTGTTTGGTTGACTCGTAATGTAATGTAATTCAATTTTTTTTATAAAACTTAAAAAATTAATATAATAATAATTCAATTAATATAATAATAAATAAAAATAATAATAAGATCGCGATCACCTTCTTAAGCGTATTCGACGATTCTCTATGACCCGTGACATTGGAGCGCGTCAGTTAGCTTCATATCTTTAATAGGATTGGTTTTACCATTCTTAGAGGTGTGGGGCTCGATTGATTTGAGGCTCCCACTAATTTTTGTAATCCTATGAGTTTTTAATAATAATAATAATAATAATAAATAATAATAATAATAATAATAATAATAATAATAATAATAATAATAATAAAATAAAAAAAAATAATAATAATAATAATAAAAAATAATAATAATAATAAAGTGATGTTTTATAAAAAAAATAAAATAATAATAATAATAATAATAATAATAATAATAATAATAATAATAATAATAATAATAATAATAAATAATAATAATTATTATTATTATTATAAATAATTATTATTATAATTATTATTTATTTTTAAAACCTAAATGATATATTAATAATAATTATAATAATGATAAAAGATAAATACTGATATTTAACTTGTAAAAATCTGAATTCCAACGTAATTCAACAGATTCCATCAATGTTGCTATGTAATCTGAATTACATCACTTGATGTAATTTGTTGTAATCCAATTACATTCCTTTACAAACCAAACAAGCATTGTAATGTAATCTCAATTACAATTACATCCATCCTGCCAACCAAACAGGATTGCAATGTAATTCAGATTACAATTACAATAGATTACGACGAATTCCGGCGAACCAAACGCCCCTTTAATGTTTCTAATCATGGGTGATAATCGATTAACATATGGCTACAATTTTGTTCATTCCTGTATAGTTTTCCTTGTCTTTTGTAAAGGATGATGTTCAAGGTAATGTCGAGGTGAAAATGCGACACTGGAGGAGGATGTTTAGAGAACCCTCGAGTCCTTCAACCTTGATCTTCCCTGTACAGTTTTAGCAATTGTACAATATAGATCGATCCCATATAGTGTATCCCTGGACCGAAAAAGAGTACAGATCTCGCATAAAACAAAGGGACGTGACTAGTCATGTCCGAACATCCATAGATGGGCCACAATCGCGGATAGTCACAAATAATATCGACGGACTGGAAAGGAGTCTGGATCCCACAATAAGAATGGAGAACAAGTCCAATATGTCTGGATAACCACAACGAAACCACATCTCCAAACGATTGAAGCTTAGTACGATACGCGAAAGGGTATCATCGATGAAATACGAACCGACTCCAGGACTTAGCAAATTCTAAGCCTAGGGAAGTCCACCATTCAGCTAAAAGAAGTAAGGAAATAATTTTGCATCGTGGAACAAACATATGTCTGCTAAATAAGAAGGCAACAACTCGTTAACCGATAACAACATTCCCAAATCCTATAGCATGATTGACGAAGCATAAAGCAAGTCAAAGGGCATGACTTCAATGACTTTACATAATTGACGGTCTAAGTCCATGTGTTTATGCCTTACAATATAACTACTGTAACACCGAATATGTTGTCACATTTTCGTGTTTGGAGCGATCCCAACACCCATCTAATAGGATGAACTAAACCCCGTGATCCGCAGAACATGATAAAATCACTTGTCTATAAATACAATGGTAAAACGCCACCAAAGGTAAGATCTTTTTTGGCTAAGAACATACACATACAATTACTTTCTCTCTAGAAACATACTCTCACACTCAGGGCTGATCGTGGGATTCCCCTCCCACAGTAAGACTAACGATGCTTTCTGTTCTTAGCAGGAGATCACAAACATTATCACTTAGTTCATAGTTCCTCATATCTTTCAGAAACCATGTTTCCTGTAAATCCGGCCTGTCTTAAACTATACAAAATTCACAATTAAACCACAATCAAAATCACAAACCTTTTTTTTCTCTGCTACTTCAGTCGATGTTTCTATATGTATTAGTCGTATTAACTTCAACATCACATTGATTATCAACTTCAACAATGATATCGGGCTTCAACAACTTTTCTTCAATCTTAACCTCGAGCTTTGGTACATTCACTCGATCTTTAGATGGAATCATTGCAATTCTCTTTTCTTCTAATGAGAAAAGGTAGAGATTTTGTTGAAAATCATACTTGCCCTAAACCTCATATTGCCAAGGTTTTCCAAACAAAATATGACATTCATCAAAATCATCCACAATACAAAGTACTTCCACTTTATAAAATTGCCCAATGGTCACTAGAATCCTACAAACTTGGTAACCTTCAATTGGAAAAATCTCCATTAAATTTTTTATGAAATCTACAAATTTTGAAACCAAATTAATTAAACTACAAAAATCAATAATTAAAGAACGTACCGAATTATTGATTATAATTTTTGAATGGAATAACTTCCCCGACACTCTTTCTTTCTCTCCTCTCATTTACCAATTTTTTTTCCTATTGTTGAACGAGGAATAGTTGCTTGCACGATTGCCATCAAAATCGCCTATGGTTGGAATAATTCTTCAACCTTCGTGATTTTTGTGGTTGTTACTTCCACCTACTAACACGACACGTAGTTTTTGATAAATAGTGGATTTTGTTAATACAAATAAACCATAAAAACGTTTATTAATATTTTGCGATCTCTTTGTGTTTTGTTGATAACAAATATAATGTTGTCTTAAGTATAATTATAAGGATACATGTTATTTTTGTAAAGCATTTACATATAGCCATTTAAATACAAAATATAGTAATTAAGCATTTGTTGTAATAGTTTATTAGGATGGGTAAAACCATAACCCATGGATCTTAACCCATACCCAGTAGACTAGATACAATGTATACTTAGATACATTGAATCTAAAGAAAACCCATGGACCAACCCATAACCCATGACCCATAACCAAAAACCTATGGGCAAAGAGGAGCGCCCACGGATCCCTTGGTTTACACTAGACGGATCCCAGTGGAAGGGATCCGTGGGATCCGGGAAACAAAGAAGAATTTTGCCTATAAATAGAGAGCCATTTCTTCATTCTAACTCACCCTCTTCTTACTAAATCTCTCATACACTCTCATTCTCTTCTAACATATAGATCACTTGATCTAGAGAGTTGTTCTTCTTTCTTTCTATTTATGATCCTCATATAGGTCCTTCTCTAAGGCGAGATCACGAGCATTCTACAAGTCATCCAAGCAAGGGTCCTTGATTGATTTGTCACTCCGCAAGATTTCATGCGAAGATCTTGTATTTGATATTTCACATATTTGTTGTGTAATAGTTGTGTTGGTTTGGTCCACCGTGCTACGGACTCGGTATCTAGCTTTGTACCGGAAAAAGTGTAAGCAACGTTGTGAAGGCTTCTCCGCCAAGTGAAGGAGTTTGTTGACATAGTGCTTGAACTCTCGAGTAGGTGACTCGGGGAGTGGAGTAGGGCAAGGAAGGTGTCCTTGTAGCGAACCACTATAAATCGGTTGTGTCTTTTCTATCCCTTAACTTTATTTATTTGCTTGCATTATCATTAGATCTATGTTCTCAACATCCATACGATTTCACATAATATCGAATCTAAAGTTTTGAAATCAACTTAAAATCGGCAAAACTATTCAACCCCCTTCTAGTTTTCCACAATTGGTATCAAAGCTAAGTTTATAAAAGTTTTAAAATAAAATTGTATTTTAAAAACTTTTCGATCACTATGGGTTCGAAAATTATAAGGAAGGAAATCTATGCAACGACCACCACTACTTGAAACTAATGGTTTTATATATTGGAAAATAGATTCAAACATATGTGAAGTCTAAAGATATTGATCTTTGGTACATTATTGTTGAAGGTGATTTTGAGGCCACCTCAAATGATGATAAAGGAAATTTAGTTCACATACCTCATGATAAACTAAACGATGAAATGAAGAAAAGATTTCTAAAAATAGTGAAGAAAAATGGTTTTATATAATGCTTTACCGAAAAGGAATTGAAAGAATTTCTATGCTTAAAACCTCTAAAGAAATTTGGAATTCTTTAGTTGTAACTCATCAAGGCAACCAACAAGTTAAAAATAATAAGATTGATTTATTTGTTCAACAATATGAACAATTTTCAATATCGGATGAGGAAACTATAGATCATTCATTTGCTAACTTTAATAATATTATTACATCTTTACAAGCACTTGATGAATCTTTCTCTAGCCGTAACCATGTTAGGAGATATCTAAGGGCACTTCCATCAAAGTGGAGATCCAAGGTGACGGCGATCGAAGAGTCAAAAGATTTGAATCTCCTCACCCTCGATGAACTCATAGGCAACCTAAAAGTCTACGAGCTTGTCCTTGCTAAAGATTCCGAAGTCTCAAAGGTGAAAGAGAAATACAAATCTCTTGCCCTTAAAGCCAAAAAGGCTTCGAGCGATGAGGAGAACTCATCTTCGAGTAGTGACGATGAAGAATACGCTATGGCGGTAAGGGACTTTAAAAGTTCTTTAGAAGAAAGGAAGATACGTCCAAACAACCGTATTTGACGATAAGAAAGGCTTTCGGAAAAGCAAAGAGGACGAAGCCAAGGATGATCGTACTTGCTTTAAATGTGGTGATCCTAACCACTTTATTAGTAAGTGTCCCAAACGGGATGATCAAAAGGCATTCGTGAGCGCACGTGGGGAATGAGCGACGAGGAGGATGAAGAAATTTGTCTCATGGCAAATGACGAGTGCGTCACGAATACTATAGTAGCTCATCACTGATGAAGACTCTTTGCATAATGAATATGACAAACTATGCAACATTAGCTTAAAACTAATTAACAAAATAAGCTTTTAAAGAGTCAAAACCAACGTTTAGATAAAGAAGTCATAGAATTAAAAGCAAAACTAAAACGCTTTAGAAAAGGGTAAAATAGCAAGTGGTGAATGTGAACTTTGCGCTCAACTTCAAACACTAGTTGATCATCTAGATTCTAAAATTGCTAGAATGAGTACAAACACTTTAGATACGATATTAGATAATGTTAAAACCGGTAACAACCAAAAGGTTTAGGATTCAACAACTTGATCCATCAACTAGTGAAAATAAAGAAACAAAATTTGTTAAAGCACTAGAAAACCAACCATCGTTGTGGCGGATCCCACGGATCCCTTGATAAGGGAACCGCTAGTGTACTGACCGTGGATCCGTGGATCTGCAGTAGCAAACAATAGCAATAAAGTAGCGTCTTCATCTAGAACCGATTTTGTTATTATTAATAGGAAGAAACCAACTCACGTCACCACTAGACAACCACCTCCAAAATATAATCCTACTTTTACAAGAAACAAAGCTCCATCTTTTTCAAAACCTAATTCATTTAGGAGACCTAATAACGCTTATCCAAGTAACCATCAAATGGGATGGAACCCAAATATGAAAAACGGTTTTCCTTTTCAAAACTTTGCTCCATGGAATGCATATTCACCTTATCCATACATGTCTAACATGAATGGAATGTTTAACACTAATAGACCCATGAACAAATGGGGACCAAACTTTGAGTTTATTATTGTTTTAGGTGTGCTTAAAGGTCGATCTAGACCCGATGAATGGGTCAAGGATAGCGGGTGCACGAGGCACATGACCGCAATAGGATCTATTCTCCACATATGAATCCGTAAATGGAGGTAATGTGGTGTTTGGAAATAGCAAAAGTAGAATCATCGGCAAAGGTACGATTTCTAACAAATCGCTAACCATTAACGATGTGTGTCACGTAGAAAACCTAAACTTTAATCTCTTAAGTATAGGACAAATATGTGATAAAAAGTGCAATGTACTTTTTACCGAAACCGATAGTAAGATACTAAAAGATGGCATAACCATAGGAAGAGAAATTAGGAAACATGGAGTCTATGTCATTAAAATTGGTAATGAACCTAAAGACAAACTTTGTCTTACCTCTATGGATGATACTTCGACCTTATGGCATCGAAGATTGGGTCATGCCAATATGCGACTTCTTCAATCGCTATCATCCAAAGATCTAGTAAGAGATCTACCTAAGTTAAAATATGAACATCACTTTTGTGATGCGTGTAATGTAGGAAAACAAGCTCATTCTAGTCATAAAGCTAAAAACATGGTGTCAACAACTAGGTGTCTAGAATTACTACATATGGATTTATTTGGTCCATCCGCTATCCAAAGTTATGGAGGCAACTACTACACTTTGGTCATAGTGGATGACTACTCTAGGTATATAAGGACAAAATTTTTAAAGAACAAAACGGAAACCTTTAATTATTTTGAAATATTAAGCAAAAAGATCCAAAGACAACTAGGACGGATCATGGTAGGGAATTCGATAATGAAGTGCAATTTGGAGCCTTTTGTGACGCTAATGGTATTACTCACAACTTCTCGGCTCCACGCACTCCACAATCGAATGGGGTAGTAGAAAGAAAGAATAGAACTCTACAAGAAATGAGTCGAACCATGCTTAATGAACAATCCATACCTCAAAATTTTTGGTGTAATGCCGTTGATACTTCAACGTATATACTCAATCGAGTCTTAATTAGACCAATCTTAGGAAAAACTCCATATGAGTTACTTTGAGGCAAAAAGCCTACGTTAAATCACTTTAGAGTCTTTGGTAGTAAATGTTTTATTCTTAACACTAAGGATTACCTTACAAAATTTGATCCTAAATCAACCGAAGGTATCTTTTTAGGTTACTCGCCAAATAGCAAAGCTTACGTCATATTAAACAAAGAAACAATGAAGGTAGAAGAGTCATTAAATATAAAATTTGATGAAAGTCCACCCAAACCCTCTCCACCTCTTGTCGATGACGAGATTATAGAAAGTGAAGCTATAGTAATAAAGAAAAAGATAGGTGAAGAAGAAGAACCTCTAAGTGATGAAATAATAAACATTAAAGAGTCCAAAGATCACCCCGTAGATAAAGTCATAGGAAAACTAAACGAACGAACATTAAGATCCCAAGTTCAAAACCAAAGTAGCTTGTTTTGTTTCGTTTCAACCTTAGAACCTAAGAATACACAAGAAGCCATAAAAGATGAAAGTTGGGTAATGGCTATGCAAGAAGAACTAAATCAATTTGTTTCTAATGATGTTTGGACACTTGTCCCTCCACTTAGTAATTAAACCATAATAGGAACCAAATGGGTTTATAAAAACAAATTAGATGCAAACGGAGTAGTGTCTAGGAACAAGGCTAGACTCGTTGCTCAAGGGTATAACCAACAAGAGGGAATAGACTTTGATGAGACCTACGCCCCCGTGGCTAGATTAGAGTCTATAATAATACTTCTTGTGTATGCTTGTGCTAATGATCTAAAGCTTTATCAAATGGATGTCAAAAGCGCTTTTTTAAATGGTTTCATAAATGAAGAAGTATACGTAGCTCAACCTCCGGGTTTCATTGATTTTGAAAAACCCAAACATGTGTATAAATTAAAGAAAGCCCTTTACGGTCTTAAACAAGCTCCAAAAGCTTGGTATGATAGACTCAAGTCATTTCTAGTTAAACACAACTACACCATGGGGTTAGTTGACAACACACTTTTTACTAAGAAAAGAGAGTCACATATAATCATAGTACAAATATATGTAGATGATATTATATTTAGATCCACTTGTCAAGACATGTGTGATGATTTTTCTAAAATCATGCATGATGAGTTCGAGATGAGTATGATGGGATAACTTAGTTTCTTTCTTGGTCTACAAATAAAACAAGTAGAAGATGGTATCTTCTTTAATCAATCTAAATACATAAAGGAGATCTTAAAGAAATTCGGTCTAGAAGAGTCGAAACCAATTAGGACACCAATGTCATCCGACACCAAACTCACAAAAGATGAAGACGGCGAATCCGTAGATAATACTAAATATCGTGGCATGATAGGTAGCCTTCTACCTCACGGCAAGTAGGCGGATATCATGTTTAGTGTTTGCTTATGTGCTAGGTTTCAAGAAGACCCTAAAACATCACACCTAGAAGCCGTGAAAAGGATATTTAGATATATTAAGGTACAACACAATTAGGATTATGGTATCCTAAGGGCACGGAGTAGAAACAATTGTATATGCGATTCGACCATGCGGTGATTACGTTGATAGAAAAAGTACAAGTGGGGTATGTACTTTCATGGGATGTTGTTTAACATCTTGTTTTTCTAAGAAACAAACGACATTAGCAATATCAACAACCAAAGCCGAGTATGTCTCCACCGCAAAGCATGCCAACAAGCACTATGGATGAAACAAGCGTTAGTCGACTCGACATTCATCTAAGCGACATAGCCATCCTATGTGACAACAAAGGTGCCATCGACTTAAGTAAGAGGTATTGCATTCTCGTCGCAAAGCATATAGAGATTCGACATCACTTCTTAAGAGACAATGTTCAAAGGGAACATCTCTATTGAGAAGGTAGCATCCGAAGACAACATAGCCGACGTCCTCACCAAACCGTTGAAGCGGAACAATTCAACCTACTTCGTCTTGGTCTTGGTCTAATGGAACAAACGTCGTAAATTATTTGACTCTACAAGGTATGTAAACACTAGCCTTCCTCTTTCGAGTCTAGGATCTCTATTTCACGCACAACTCACAAACAATACGGAATTTTCAAAACCCAAGATAAGTTTTCAACTTATAAGCTTTCTTAGTTAATTTTTTAAACACATACACATTTTCAAAGAAAACTCTTTTCAAAATGTTCTCCAAAAGAATGATACCTTCCAGATCAATTTCACAAAAGCAATTTCTCACGTCTAGGACAAATCGCTTTTCATTATTAATACAAAGTAAAACCCGTTTCATTGCATCTCATGTCTTTTGAATGCTAAAGGGGACACATAACTAATATGTGTTTTCGGGTATATTCATTTAAGCGACAATGAATTAGGAGCATTGATAACACTCAATTACGTACTTGTGTACTAAATATGTGTTTTCGGGTTATCTCAATAGGATACTTTTTCTACTTCTAGTTTATTTTTTCTTTTTCTTTTTAGAGGTCGAGATAACGGCAACTCGAAATAGTTTGCATATAGGAACACAATAGGCAAAAATGTTTCCAAAAGGAAAATTTTGTGCTGCATGAATCACCAGACCTACGGATCCCAAATTTTCATGCCGGACGGATCCTCGAGGAAGGATCCGTGGGATCCGTGAGACGTAAGTCGCTTTTTTCATTCTATTTTTCTCACTTTGGACGAAAAATCCACATTTGTTCAATTTTTTGAGTATGCTCTTTAATGCTTGTGTTCTCATGATCACATGCCTTAAATTCATATCTAATCATTAGATTTTAATCCACATTTGGGTCAAGCATTCATTACAATGCTTTGTTTTCTATATATAGAACTCCCAAAATGCTTGCATAATCCATCTCTTCCTCACAAACACAATACACCATGTCATCCACAAACCCTTTAGATGAATCACCTAGTACAAACAATCATCTTCATGATACCCAAACCTTTGTACTACCACCATCCAAAATACCACAATCAAACTCTAGGATATCTGCACGGATTAGTATCCGATCGTGTTGCTTAGCAAAAACAACCTTCAATGGTTCATCCTCAACAAACAACTCACCACAAGATGCTTCCTTTATAGCACCTCCCTCATCACCAACAAGTACACCAAATTCATCACCACCTAAAGTAACTCTTTTGGAACTCCTTAAGACTCCAACAAGATCTAACCAACCTAAAGAAAAAGAATTAGTCTTTTCAACACCCCCCACATCTCCAAATACTATTTTTCAAGATCTTGAAACATCACCACCATTAGCTCCCATCACATTACAAGAACATCTAGGTTCTTTTCCATCACCATTTACAAACATTCCGGATGTTGATCCGTTTTCCTATTTTTCCACCACATCTTCCGCATAACTCAAATCAAAACAACCCGGAAAACTTCCGCACTCATTACCCACATCATTTACATTGTGAACATTGCCAATCCACTAGGGACATCGCAATAGAAGTTAGGGAAGAAATGCGATTCATACTCAACCTCATCCTTGATCGCATCAATACCATCACTCATCAAAACCTCCATCCATAACCTTATGCAAGCATGGAAGGAATAACTACTACTATTTTTGACTTTTAGTATTTTTTTTCTCTTAAGTCATTTTCAAGAACAAGTCTTGTTCTTATTTTTACATGCTTGTAAGTGGCATAAATACCACTACAACTTGTTGTTTTATTACAAGGGCTTGTTTACATACCTTGGCTCCCAATCTTGATTCTCGTCAATCACAAGATTATTTAAGCATGTTACTAACCTTTCTTTTGTAGGACTTTTATTTTTCTTCTCTTGACGCCCAAACAAGGGGAGCTACGGTCGAGGGGAGTTAGTGTTTATTTCTTCCAAGGGTTAACTTTTGTTTCGAAAAAATGGGAGAAGAAGTAAAACTTAGGGCTTTCAAAATTACATCTATTCTTAAGTTTTACTCATCACAACATTATGTTTTGTCATCAACAAAAGGGAGATTGTTAATACAAATAAACCGTAAAAACGTTTATTAATATTTTGCGATCTCTTTGTGTTTTGTTGATAACAAATATAATGTTGTCTTAAGTATAATTATAAGGATACATGTTATTTTTGTAAAGCATTTACATATAGCCATTTAAATACAAAAACGTAGTAATTAAGCATTTGTTGTAATAGTTTATTAGGATGGGTAAAAACCATAACCCATGAACCATAACCCATGGATCTTAACCCATACCCATGTAGACTAGATATAATGTATACTTAGATACATTGAATCTAAAGAAAACCCATGGACCAACCCATAACCCATGACCCATAACCAAAAACCCATAGGCAAAGAGGAGCGCCCACGATCCCTTGGTTTACACTAGACGGATCCCAGTGGAAGGGATCCGTGGGATCCGGGAAACAAAGTGAAGAATTTTGCCTATAAATAGAGAGTCATTTCTTCATTCTAACTCACCCTCTTCTTACTAAATCTCTCATACACTCTCATTCTCTTCTAACAAATAGATCACTTGATCTAGAGAGTTCTTCTTCTTTCTTTCTATTTGTGATCCTCATATAGGTCCTTCTAAGGCGAGATCACGAGCATTCTACAAGTCATCCAAGCAAGGGTCCTTGATTGATTTGTCACTCCGCAAGATTTCATAGCGAAGATCTTGTATTTGATATTTCACATATTTGTTGTGTAATAGTTGTGTTGGTTCGGTCCACCGTGCTACTGGACTCGGTATCTAGCTTTGTCACCGGAAAAGTGTAAGCAACGTTGTGAAGGCTTCTCCGCCAAGTGAAGGAGTTTGTTGACATAGTGCTTGAACTCTCGAGTAGGTGACTCGGGAGTGGAGTAGAGGCGAGGAAGGTGTCCTCAGAAATGAACCACTATAAATCGGTTGTGTCTTTTCTATCCCTTAACTTTATTTATTTGCTTGCATTATCATTAGATCTATACGTTCTCAACATCCATACGATTTCACATAATATCGAATCTAAAGTTTTTGAAATCAACTTAAAATCGGCAAAACTATTCAACCCCCCATTCTAGTTTTCCACAGATTTCTTGTCATGTATTGATACAATTTTGATAAAAACATAATGCATGTGCTCTTCATACCATACCCCACCAACAATTTGGTTTTTTGATTCTTTTACACCATTCACTATCCGAATACTAAATAGCTCTAAATGTCAACTGATGCATGACACGGAAGCAAAATTTTTAACCCTAACAAGAGAATAACTCTTAAACACTAGTTTATTAATAAAATATAAGATTACAAGATGATTACAATAAAACCCTAAACCTGATTTTCATTGGGAAAACTTATCTTGAAGAAAAAGCCAACTAAATTAAATAAAAAACGTCCTAACCACACCGTTGCACTTTCTTATATAAACATAACATAAAAATCCGAATTGCTCTATGTTGGTGAAATGCGAAGCAAGGTGCAAAGCATTTTAGCCACTTATATGGGAAGTAAGGTGCAAAGCATTTTGGCCACTCTGTTACGCGAGGATGCAAAACATTTTAGCCAATCAAAATGCGACACTCTGAGAAGAGGAAGGGCGAAACATTTTAGACTCAAGCCTCTTGTCTTGCTTGTGTAAGCTCGGTTTTGATTCTTGGTCTCATCATAACATGCCCAGTCAAGTTTGTACTAACGAGAGTGAATCTCAATACTAATTTATCTGACTTACTCATATATGACAAAATAGAAGGTTGATGAACGTCGACGAGGAAGTCCTAGCTACGAGGTTCTTCATTATTTTGCCTAACAAGTACCACCCTCGTAAAGCCAATGGCAACATAATCATTACTATATACCCATTATCAACCACTAATATTTCCGATTTGGTTGTGCTTCTAGCTCATCAATAAGTAAAAAATAAAAAATAAATAAATAAATAAATAAATAAAATACAACATTTACTCCTCTTTGACTATCTGTTTATAGTACAATATAATTTTTTATAAGTTTTTGTTTCATACTTTTTGTCAAGTTAATACTTTTGACTTGTTAAACTTTATGTTTTTTGTTCCGCACTTTCCGTTTCATAGTTTTATAACATAAACAAAATTCAAAAAAAAAAAATAAAAAAAAATAAAATGAGGGCATCACTTGTAGTTTTGAGGAGTCTTTATAACCTATCCTTTTTACAAACAAAATACACATGTCGGTAATTTAGACTTAAATAATTAGATTGAATGGTTTGAATATTCATGTAATGTTCTTTCAATCTATGTGTAATTGTTTTGTTCGCGCCTAGCTCCTTGCTTGGTTGCTTAATGCCGTTCAAAATTTTGCCAGCATGAATCATTTTTAAGAAAATTTACTTAAAAAAACTATAGAATTCAAATCTCATGTTAAAGGTAACTTTACCAATAATTTTAGCATGCACCAGTTAACAAACAAACAATATTCTAATATTCAATCTTCTAAGCATTCTTCATGTTCTGCTATCTTGTCTTTATTGACTCGACAATTTTAATAAGAATACTTTATAATCGCTAGATATAATTCTCATTTTTCTATTGGTGTCCACACAAAAAAGTAACGATATTACAATCTGGTGGGAAGAGAATGATGATTAGCTACACCCAATATGTTAGTACTGAAAAGGGTTTCTTAGTACAAAGTGGACCAAAGATGATCAAGTTACTTATAAAAAATTTGAGCAATTAAACTAACATAGAAGTGGAATATCAATGACAAACCTTTTATTTGGTAGTGTAAAGGTGTATAATTTCTCATTTATTCAAAAGGAGTAAAAAAAAAATTTTGTTTTCTTTCCAGAAGGCAAACCGGCAAAGTGTGAATCTATGACTTGTATTATCGATTTATTGTTCTATATGAAGTAAAAAGTTATTTTAAGTACTACTCTTTGATAAAAAAATACTTCAGTTACATCTGACAAGCATATGTTCGAAGAGAAATGATTAGCATGCCTAGGGGCGGAACTACATAGAGGATAGGGGGGGCGGTGCCCTTCATGGTTCGCCAAAAAATGTTAATTTTTAGTGTAAAATTTTTTTTTTAGGACCATTTTATTAAAGTGCACCACATTAAAAAATCAAATTGCCCCCACCTTAACATCAAACAATGTAAAAATTTTAGATCTCTATCTTAATCTAAAAAAATATCGCTTTTAGTGTAAATTTTTATGACCTTTTATTAAAGTTCATCACAAATTTTATCAAAAATTTTTTTGCCCCCGCCTCGAAAATCCCTGGTCATGGCTGAAGACGCTTAAACTTGTACTTAAACTTATGCCTAAAATTACATGTAAATCATTCATTGATGCTAAGCAAAGGGCTCACCGTCTCACAAACCAATCAACTAATGACTTGCATGTTTAGGCATAAATTTAGACATACATTTAGTCATGCCAATCATTTCTCATGTTCGAAACTCAACCATAAAACTCTAATTATTTTCAACAAACTTTAACAACGAGTTGGGCTTGACAAAAGATAGAAAGAATTAAACAAATACACAAACCAAGCCCTTAAAAGAGCCACAACTACTATAACATTTGTACCCGTGTGACATAATCTTTTATGCCGATCAAAAATTAAGTATAGCACTAAAATTCGACAGAATCCGAGAAACGTGGTCTCTTGTTTCGCGGCATATCCAACAACGTTGCCCGGTCCATAACCACCTTTAAAGATCGTTGTAGCTCATGTATGCCTTGGTCTATAGTTACTGATGAGACTTGAACCCACAACACACATTTTATTCTCCCGCCCAATGTCCCTATCTCTGCGCGCACCAATTTTGCATGTACTAAACTCAACGCCCTAGTTAGTTCAGCTATCAGTTCGGCCCTATCATCGCAGCACAATCGTGCCTTTATCATAATCTTTTTGGTACTAGAATCTTCTCCAACATATGTCAACTCGAGCTCGTCCTTTTCAGTTGGAATCATATAGCACTCGTTGTTTCGTATAATGTCATCGCTTTGATCCATCGCCGTTGATTCTATTTCCGCGGCCATTTTCTTTAACTCCTTCACCCGTCTCACTACTTCCGCCAACAATGATGCTTTGTCTGTCTGTCAGAAAATTGAGATCAAACCAATTAACTTTTAATCAAACATGCATTAGAGAATATCGAATATTGCTTAATGAATTGCAACAAAACAATATTGCTTAGTAAATGACTGATAAAGCAATCAAAAGTATGACAAGACAAAAGTTACGTTATATTGCTTGTCAAAAGATTAGCATTCTAAATTCAGAATTGATGGTTTTTTCAGAAGAGTTGAAATGCAAAACCGCTTAATTGAGTTATATTTTTCTTTTTCTAAAATGAAAAGTTGTTTAGTTGAAGGTGGAGGATGGAGGATGGAGAGATGTGTGATAAAAGTGTAGGGTGAAAGGAAATTGTTATTATTTTAAATGAAAAAGTGAAAAGCAGAATGTTATTTTCATTTTTCTATTACAAATTGGAAAATGAAATTTCATATTTTTGAAAATTATTGGAAAAAGTCATGATTAAACGGATTTTCAGTTTTTCTCTTTCATATTTTTCTAAAAAATGAATTTCTCCAACTAAACTACTTAGCATTTTCAAGTGCAATGCATTGAGCTTAATTCTAATACTAGGAAAATTCCATATTTGAAACCTTATTGCTAAGTAAAACAAATACGTAGTAAAAAATAATCTTCTTCTCAAATTAAACCTTATTAAAATGTATTGCTTTCACTCTTTTTAACTCTGAAAGTGCACACATCCTAAATGAATATGTTCAAGTGTAGAAGTGTATATATAGTACGTACCTTAACGGTAGCGGGGAGTATGCTCCGGAGGGTGGCAAGGTGGCCGTTTATTCGCTTTCGGCGTCTCCTTTCAGCTTCGCTGTGTCGATTACAAGCTGCTGCAGCTTTCGCCTCTGCCTCTGCCGCTACATTTGCCTCCGTGTTATTTGACAAATCTTTTCCCCCATGATCATATACTAAGTTTCTTATAATACTTGCACAATTAGCAAACTCATAGCCATGACTTGGTAAATATTGCATCATATTATTTTCACACAAAAGGAGTTAAGAAACGTTTCAAGTAGCAGTTCAAAAAACGTGTTTAACGTTTGAGTTGTGAGTGATGAGAACACAATGTGTCATGGATTGATATTTGTAGGTGTTAGTTAAGTGATAGTGTGGGTTTGAGTTTTAGTTTTAGTTATGGTCAATGTGTACACGTCATATGTCGGGCTAAAGGGCTACATAGACAGTATATGGGGCCCGTACACCCGTGACAGGTGGAAATTATGTTGTCTCTCTTTGCTTCTTTGATGAAACATGAAATTATAGTCCTAGCTCCATTAAGATGCGTTTGATTTATCATGGGGCTAAGGTTTATTAAACTTTATGAGTACGAATCTTGTTGGAGTACAATACAAGTCATACGTGGTTGCATGAAGGCCAAGACATGGGTTATTTGGACCGAATGGTATAGTTCACTTGTAAGTTTTTAGTATATGGAAAAAAGATTTTTTCGAGTACATTTACAATACAAGCATATAGGTGAGTTAGAATTTAAACTAATTATGTTGGTCCTAGAACAAAACTACAGTCATGAATTGGTTTGAAAATACAAATATTTACATACTTAATACGATACTATGTTTACTTGAACTCACACTTACTACCTCTGTTGCAAAAATCGGTTTGCGCGTAGATTAATCTCCGATGTCACAGGCGGTGATTAAGCGTTCCGATTTTCATTAATCGCCTTATTAATCGATTCTCGACAAAATCGGATTAATCGGCCCAAGCGGCCGATTAATCGGTCAAATCGAGAAAAATCGATAAATCGGAAAAATCGATTCGGTAAAATCGGCAAAATAGGAAAACAAATCGGCAAAATCGGAAAAATCGGCCAAATAAAAACAATCGGCTAGATCGGCCAAATCGGGCATATAGTTTCAAAATTTTATAATTTTATATATAAAATCCAATCCGATTAATCCCGATTAATCCTCGCTAACCGATTAATCGCTAGGCTTACTTTACCCGCCGCCACCTCCGCTTAGCGATTTTGCAACCTTGCTTACTACTACGTTATTTTAATTCCTTATTACTATATATATTAAAAGTGATTCCAAACGACGTCACTTCATTGCCTTTTCCACCTTCTAAACGACGCCGTTTATACGAGTCGGATACCAGCTGGGTTTACACATTTGAAACGACGTCGGATACCAACTGGGTTTCCGCCAAAATTGTTGGGCTATTTTGATCGCCTCAAACGATCCAACTGCCCTATTGTCCGGTCCAAAGAAAAATCTTTAGATAAGTAAAGGGAGATCCAGAAGCTTCACCAAAAATCTTTGGATAAAGTACACTGTCGTGGTGGGATAAGGGTGGTTGTGGTCTTGATTCGGGTGATGATCGAGATACTGGAAAGTAGCTATGAAAATAAAAAAGGTGTGTACTTTGATTATTGTTGGACTTTCTTGATTTTTTTGTGTTGATTATTCATATGATTTGTGGGTTTTTGATGGTTTGTGAAAAAAAGACGAAACTAAGGATTTAGTTATGATTTTGGGCTTGACTTTTGTTATTAATATCTTTGGTGGATTTGGTGCGTACCATGTGTTTGATGAATTGCTTGAGAAGATTGCGTTTATGGTAAGTTTTCCTAACTACTTAGATTTACCGTTACAAATGATTTGCGTTTAATCTTTTGGTGTTTTCTAGGTGCATATCGTTATTAATATTTGTTCTATTTTTGGTTCGCCATTTTTAAAAAATTTTGTTATCTATGTTTTTAGGTGTATGTGAATTTTCTGATTACAACCTAATTTGAAACATGATAATTGAAAATGAAGTATCCAACTTTTTAACGGTTTCGTTTTTGTATATATATTAGGAAATACACATCGTTTGTTGGGGCGTTGTTCCAAAACCACGCACCCACGTGAACCGGACGTATGGGATCACGAGGCGTCAAGCATTAAGTGTTGGATCGTTTGGTGCGGATGGTGCAATCGAGCACGAATGGATCATGGTCATCTGCAGCAAGTATGTTCTCATGATCCTTTGTTGGCACGTGATACGGAAATTGAACATTGGGGATCTACCAATGTTACGGTGGTTTCATTTGAATCGAAACCCAAGGTTTTGTGCTTTTATGGTATGTAAGTGTGTCAATTAACCAACATACTTGTCACTTCAAGTCGCATCGAAACATATGTAAGATAAATGATATATCGCTTTTCTAAAAAAAGTTAGATCGAAACCGAGAGAACTTATTAGGTATCATAATTTTCCTTTAGCAACCTTTTTTAGTGAATATAATTGATATGGTGCGACCATTTGGATATCTTGATCCGTGAACGATTCCATTTGGATTTTATCATTAATGCAGTTAGTGGGTTCGGTTGCTAGGAGAGAGTACCAAAAAGGTTGGAAATTGTCGTTATAGTATCTAATTTTTACTCATATCGCCTATTAACACAACTTTGTTCCACCCGCAGTATAGTTATTCGAGAACCTGTTTCACTTGGAGGGTTTGTCGGATCGATGTTGTTACACAAAGATACTATATCACCGCCGATAAGGGAAGGACAATGTTGGTGGTATCTCGCATCATTCGGATACACAACATATGGACGGAACAGTATGTGTTATATTATGTTAGTCATACGGGCTTTTAGTGGTGGCCCAATAAAATGTTGCGATGTCCCGCTTATGTCATCTACTCATATATTAGTGACACGCTTTTTATAGTAATGTATATGCTTTTATTGATCATATAGCTAACATATCGGTCGAAGGTGAGGTCTGTTCATCTTCACCGCCATTTCCTTGCACACGTTTTGATGATAAGCCCACTTCCCATTCTCATTCGTATGCCGTTAAACAACGTTTTTCATTCTATATTCGCTTATCGATCCGCCATTTCATTTAGTCAAAACAATTGGTATCTGCTTTGCTTATGTGTTAGCACCGCCGAGGTGTGGACAACGTATGCTATATGTCCACGATATACGTGTCGTGCGTCCCCGCCCGTCGGCGACCACGTGCATATCTCGGTTTTAATTTCAATATTTTATATGCGCTTTTGTCATATGAACAACATCTTTTTAAACAATCACATATATGAAGCATATAACCCGCTTTTTTTCATTAATGGTTTACTATCATCTTTGTATCATCATTCGGGCCCGGCCAATCGTACTAACTTACCCAATGGATTAGCGGATGAACAAGTGAGGCCTGTTCCCTTTCGTATGCGAGGTTGGTGCCGACTTTCTATATTTACCCATTTCAATTTTCCTTATGTACATCTTACGGATCCATGTATTCCAACAGTGCACTTTCATATTACAGTGTCTTTTGGCGTGTGCAATCGATATGCTCGTGACCGCGATGCTCTCTTTGGCTTGAAGAAAGACTCATAAGTTGGTCGACTAAAGCCAGGCCCGTATATCATAGGTATTGTCTCGGTGGAAAGGTACGCTTACATATACACCAAGATTTTACTCCCTATAAAGATGTGAACTTTTGTAGATTTTATGAAACTTTTTTGTATTTGTCGTATTTTAAGAATAAGGTTTTTTTTTGTATAATTAAAGATTGGACTTTAATGTTTTAGGTGTTAGGAATAAGGTGGTATAAAGTTGCTTATATGTGCAAGTGACGGGCCGGAAAAACATTATAAACAGATATATATCAATCTTTGTTTGTGATGCATTGCGTTATACGGTTAGTTAATTACATATGGTGATGTTTTGTTTCAGATAAATTATCAGATAAAAATGTCAAAAAAAAAGCTCCGCCGCAACGCGGCGGATGGTCGCTATACTCGTTGTAAATCAAATGGCAATTGTTTTCCTCTACATTCCGATTTTGTGAAATATAACCCATCACCCATGAAATTGCACCTTTAAATGATGGTTTTTTCTAACTTGTGTCATGATTACACAAGTTTAAAGTATTCGATAAACACATTAATTTCCTAAAAAAACTTGATTTCAATATAAAACAATGGTAAATTTGTTAAACATTGTTAATTAAAGAAACTATTAATATTAACTAACATGTAAATATGGCAACTTTCACTTTGTTTTATGGCTTTAAACTTGTGTCACCATGACACAAGTTAGAAAATCCCTTAAATGATCACGTATGCATGTCACTACTCCACAGTCCACACTGCCCATTAATACATTTTTTCTGTTGAACAAAATAGTGCCCACTAATTAATCTTATAAAAAAACTAACTATGTTACTCAAATGATACTACCTCCGTCTCATATTAATTGTCCTGTTTTAACTTTTTAAGTTTTTTTTCTTAACTTTGACCTTAAATATTTTTATTTTTGTTATATAATATTTAATAAAAATTATACCAATAAAAAATACATTTAAAACTCAATCTATTCATATATTTTGCATCAAGTATTACATAACACAATTAAAAATATTTAAGGTCAAAGTTAAAAATGAAAGACTTAGAAAATTCAAAGTGGACAGTCAATATGGGACGGAGGGAGTATATAACAAATACTTCATTTATGATGCTTTCCTTGTGCTTTCAAACTTATAACTTAGGTTGAGCGTTACGGAGGTAGTGCATCACCTGGTGGTGCCAACCACCACGTATGGTTCCAAAATGAAGGCTCTCATCGCGTACAAGTGGGTTGTTTTGGCTAGGGTTCAGTGGTGGCCACCACCTAACTCTTCGCAACCTTTTTTTCATTTCCAATAGACAAAGATCCACCTCCAAAACACCCCCTCCCCTAAACAGCCATTTAGTGATATTTGTAAAAATAATAAAAAAGACTAAAGAAACAATAAAGAAAAAAAAAACAATTAGCATTTTATTTACCTATTATTAACCCAATACTATTTTTATTCACAACTTCAAATATCATCTTTCTTTATATCTACACAATTCAAACAAAATGTTTCTCATTCCTCGATTTTCAAACAGACTCCGAATCATTCATGTTCACAGACTCATCAGAAGAAGATGAACCTACTTATACTTATGTGGAAAAACTTTGTCGGTTTCACGAAGAAAAGCATGGGTTTTCGGGAATGTTGAGAAGCCTTGATTGTATGGATTGGGAGTGGTTTGGTTGTCCATCTGCATAGTGGGTCAATATTGTAGATGTCATCATGGTTCGAACCCGTTCATTTAAAGGAAGTTGTTGTGTCACAAGACTTATGGATGTAACATATATTCTTTGGTGTTTCTGGAGCGAACACCGACATCAATGTGATACATCAATCTCCTATATTCAACGATCTCAAAGACGGAAAAGACAGGACGTTCCATTTGTGGCTAACGGCGTAAGATACAAATAGGGATATTAACTTTTTGACCAGATATATCCTAAATGGGTGACACTTGTTAAGTCGATTTCACATCCAAATGACGATGACCAAAAGCGAAAATGGTATAAGCAAATGCATGAAGCTACAAGAAAAGATCTGGAACGAGCGTTTGATGTTCTCAAGAGAAAATGGGTTATACTAGCCAATCCCGCACGTCTACTGATAAAATAAAAAATATGATGTATATACACATCATTTTACACTAGCAAGGTACCCACTCATTACGACGACAGATACCGTATGATTAAAATTTTGGTTGTACTTTTTTTTGACGTTGCACACGAGTACTCGCCTAAATTACACTCACTTTTATTATTAACTTAATTTAACACAAGATATTTGTTAATTTACATTCACTTTTTTACACGCTCTACACGGGTATTAGCCAAATGGGGGTCCACCCAAATTTTACTAAGGCTAGAAGGCAAGACAATCTTACACTCACCTTACACCTCAGCGCCACATCAGTTTTCTCTCTCCTCTCACTCCCACTCACTTTTTTGTGGACAAAGCACTCACTCCTACTCACCTTAACTTTTTTTTCTTTTTTCTTTTTAACACACACAAACAATTCACTTCACACAAATCAATAAGGTGACTTGCTCACCTTAACTACCATTAAAATACGTTACTCACGAGTGAATGGAAGGAGATGGCAAGGTGACTCACGAGTGAGTGAGGGTAAGGTGAGCCACTCACGGCTCCCTTGCCCTCTATCTAACATGTTAAGCCGTATATATTAGAGCACAAGATATGGCTACTAATAACACACTAAAGGGAGAAACAAAAATATCAATGGCATGCCATTGCCATACCATCCCAACATGCCAAATGCATTTGAGTTAATAGAGTGGCTTACGCCAATGGAAAATTTTGTGTTATTTATTATTTATTTTTTGTATTGTGAGTGAGTGGGTATTTTTAGTGGGTTATTTTGTGAGATCCAATAACATGTTAGTGATGTGTTATGAAGGATGATGTTTAAGATTAGTATGTTATTGAAAGGTGTATGATGTGGTGTTTATGTGGCATACCAATAACGTGTTATTAATAGGTTGCATACCTTGTGCTCTTAGGAACATATAAGACCCGTTTGGTTTAATACTTTGGCATGGGTTTTTTTTGACAATATTAATTACTTGTTTCGGTGAGTTTTTAGGATTAGAATTTGGGAGTGAGACCAACAAATTTAGAGTTGTGTAAAAGTAGATGTGGTGCGAAGGTTTTTGAAATTTTGTAAGACATACTTTTTTTTTTCTCTTTCTATTTATTTATATTCTTTTAGCATTATAAATACATTATTTTAAATTAAAATTCATTTATTCTTAATTAAATATATTATTTTCTCTCTCCTAAATTCAATCTAAACCTAAATTATAATCCGAATCTAAATCCAAATTCAAATCTTAATCTTAAACCCATCTATAAACCAAACGGACACAGTTGTGTTTAATTATAGTTAGGGTTTTTTATTTTCATTGAAACACACAATCGCATACACAAATGGGCTTTGCTTTATCATATGTGTTTCTCTTTGTAGCCGCACTGGTTTTGATTCCCATACGAAAATCAGTCACCAACACTTGTTTTACATGGTCCAAACAGTGCGTTAAAGCTTCTTGGACCGGCGTCTTCATCTCTATTTGGGTTCATCTATTATCACATTTTTTCACATCTTTGAGCAGCCTCTCACTAACATCGATCTCCATACCCTTTTCTACCTGTCACGCCTCCACAATCCTTGTTTCTCATATATTATTCCGACCGTGTTAAGCAATTACCAGTTATTTTACATGTTAATAATATTTATTAATTCACTGGATAAAAACTTGTACATTATATATATTAGGAGAAATACTATTAAATTTGACATTTTAGTCAACTATGTTAGATGTTGAAGAGAGTGTTGTAGTTGAATGTTTTAATTGTACCGTTAGCTAGAGTGCATGTAAATTATATGAAGCTTTATGTCTTTTATTCATTTATACAATATATATAATAATATGTGATGACGTATAGTATGTATAAAGGGCCTATTAGGCCCAATACACACTATACACATGTTGGGCCCAGACCCAATAACGATAAAATAGCTACGAACTCTCGACCAACAGTAAGCCCGATGAAGAAATTGGCTATAGTCCAGACCTAAAGACGCACACAAGATACATAGCAGGCTGAGCCATCAGCCGCTGAAGGTATCATGTGTCCGCATCCGCGATTGACACGGAACCTTGTCCGACAAGGGTCCGGCTCCGGCGACTAACCACTATATGCGAGTAACTAGGAAACCCTAGCGGTAAGCCTCGCCTATGAAATGGGCTCTAACCCCCATACAAGGTACAAGTTTCTCTATCATAATTACACACACATACTATTACTTTCTCTGACAAGGATGTGTACTTACTCTCACGCCGAAGTCTAATCGTGGGGTCCATCCCCATGGTAAGGCTAACGGTTTACTCTTCTTGTGCAGGGAAACCAATCAAACTGCTTGGATTAGTACAAGATCAGCCTATTAGTAGCTTGTTGGCCCAGTCCGGAAAGCTACACTCACACCCATTACAACCCGTCACACTTTTTGTACTAACAAGTTGGCGCCATCCGTGGGAGCCAGTACACAACTGCGTTCCGAAAAAATGCTCACCAAAAGAGCTCGCTCTGATCCAACACCCGCTCCCGTGTCTGCGGTGCGGAACAAGGCGGGAAAGAAAAACACAATAGATCTGGAAGGATCTGACAGGCCCGCATCCAGCTCAGCCGTCAAGAAGTACTGCGACAAGTACTACGACCAAATCTTACCCATTATGACAGAGAAAGTTCAGAATCAGGAAGAGAGAATCAAGGCTAGAGAAACGCTAAAAACTTGGTTAGATTTCCGTGAATCGCAACAATCCAAATCTGGGAGGCAGATGCAAAGAAAGGATCTGAGAAAGAAGATCGAATCTCGAAAGCATCGGAACACAAGAGAAAACTCCGAGCCAAGGCGCAGCCGGTCCGGATCACAGCGAAAGAAAGCCGCTGAAAAAGAGGAGGTGTTCAGAAGGCTGCGCAAGAGCGCGTTCCATAGGCTTGGGGATAGAGAAAAAAGCATCTCCGTGTGCTCCGGGAGCCAAAAGAGAGCCAGTCGTCGCGGATCTGAAAAAGAGGACGGAGGTACCCACCACCAATCTTATTCGCAAAGAAGGGAACCCTACTCCGGAGAATACGAAGATAGCCGAACATACTCGCGGAAGACCGATCGAATTTCTGGAAGCGAAGATAACGGAGACGAACGCTGGGGGTCCGGATCAAAAAGGCAAAAGTCGGATGTCCAAAACGAGGACTTAGCTAGGCCATGGGTGTGCAAGGAGACTGACCCGTTCACTCAACGCATTCGCTATTTCGACATGCCTAAGAAGACACGAATGCCTACCAATGTGAAGACAATATCCGGAAGACCACTTAAAGATCTTTCAAGCAGCGGCAAAAGTAGAACGCTGGGGGCCATGCCAACATGGTGCCACATGTTCAACTCCACACTCAATGAATCCGCTAGGGTGTGGTTTGACGATCTCCCACCAGAATTGGTAGACAGTTATGATGAGCTGAAAGAGATCTTCCTATCAAATTTCCTTCAGCAAAAGATGTGCATAAAGGACCATGTGGAACTCCATCACATCAAACAGAATGAAGGAGAAACCACATAAGACTTTGTGAAAAGATTCAAGGTGGAAAGCAGAGATGTCAAAGGAGCCCCAGAAGTCATGAAGGTTTCCAGCTTCATGCATGGGATTACTAACCCCGAGTTAATTAAAAGGTTGCATGATAATATACCCAAGTCGGTAGATGAGATGATGAAGGTAACTACATCTTTCCTCTGAGGGGAAGTAGCCGTAGGCAACCACGAAAAAAAGAGATCGCTACCTCAAGTACAATGGAAATCGCATGAATCTGGGCAAAAGCAAGGCTTCAAGAGAGGGTACAGAAATCAACTCCGGTCGGAAAGGAAGCAAGATAGGTTTACCCTCCTTTCCGAGACACCCACGGAAATATTGGCATTGGAAAAGGCGAAATTTAAAACTCCTCCACCAATGCTTACACAGGTCGAGAAAAGGAACGCCAACAAATATTGCGAGTTCCATGGAGAGGTGGGACACAACATGGATGAATGCATGCACCTGAAAAGGCAGATAGAAGAACTGCTGAGAACCGGGAAGCTGTCAAACGTGATAAAGGAACTCAAACAAAATAGTGGCAAAGACCAGTCTAAAGCGCCCAAAAAAGGAGAAACATCAGGAAAAGATAAACCTCTCACAATCCTGATGGTGCAATCTCAGTAACAAGTGATACGACAAAAAATTACACAAAGCTTTTCCCCACACCAGAATATCTCATTCCTATCACTTGCTGAAGAAGAAGGAAATGACGGGCCAATGGTCATCGAAGCAGAGATAGGTGGGCACTTCATACACCGCATGTACATTGATGGAGGTTCCGCGTCAGAAATCCTATACGAGCATTGCTTCGAAAGACTCCGGACCGAAATAAGAAGGCAAATGATCCTGCCACAACTCCCCTTATTGGATTTAACGGAGAAGTAATATGGCCGATCGGGCAGATCATTGTTAACTAAAATCGGTGATGATGAACATTCAGCATCAGCATGGATGAACTTCGTGATTGTAAGGTCTCAGTCGCCATATAACGGAATTATAGGAAGGCCGGGAGTGCAAAAATTGCAGGCCGTACCCTCAACAACACATGGAATGATAAAAATCTCGGTAGAAGGCGGAGTGCTCACAATTCGCAGTTGCAGGATAGTCTCATTGGAATGCACTATGGTTTCCGAACCAACGCCACAAGCTACAACAGAAAAACAAATGGAAAAACGATTACACGTGGTAATACATCCAGAACATCCAGAGCAGACAATAGCCGTTGGATCAACCTTGTCAATCGAAGGACGTAAGAAGCTGTGCGACCTGCTGAAGCAGAACTTAGATATATTCGCCTGGTGTCCGGCGAATATGACGGGCGTCCCAAGATACATAGCATAGAACAACTTAAACATACGTGAAGGGTACACTCCCATAAGGCAAAAGAAAAGAGGCCAGGCACGCACCAGAGAGAAACAAGGCAATCCAAGAAGAGGTAGAAAAGCTCATGGATGCAGGAATCATGAAAGAAGTACATTACCATAGTTGGTTAGCCAACCCTGTGATGGTAACAAAGCATGACGGAAGCTGGAGAATGTGCGTTGAATTCAAAGACCTCAACAAAGCATGTCCAAAAGACGGTTACCCATTACCAGAGATAGATTGGAAGGTTGAATCATTCTGCGGATACCCTTTCAAATGTTTCCTGGATGCATACAAAGGTTACCACTAAATCCAAATGGCAAAGGAAGATGAGGAAAAAACAGCCTTCATCACAAGTCAAGGAATATTCTGTTACACCAAAATGCCATTTGGACTCAAAAACGCAGGAGCGACATACCAGTGGCTAGTAGATAAAGCTTTCCACAAGCAAATTGGCAGAAATCTAGAAGTCTATGTCGATGACTTGGTGATCAAAAGCCGTTCGGAGGAAGAAATACTAAGGGACATAGCGGAAACCTTCAAAACATTAAGAGAAATAAACATGAATTCGAAATGGAAGAGGGGATGTTCCTAGGGTACACCGTGAACACTAAAGGAATCAAGGTATGCCCAGACAAAGCGGAAGCCGTACTAAACCTCCCATCTCCGAAATGCCTCAAGGACGTTCAAAGACTAAATGGGAAGCTAGCAAGTTTAAATAGATTCTTGGCTAAATCTGCTGAAAAGTCACTACCCTTCTTTAAAACACTCAAGAAGTGTACAAAAAAGAGTGACTTTCAGTGGACAAAAGGGACGGAGGAAGCATTTAAGCAGATGAAGAAAATGATAGCAAATCTCCCCACCCTCACCGCACCTCAGGAAAAAGAGGAACTCATAATATACCTTGCAACAACTAAAGAAGCAGTCAGTGTAGTCTTTGACAGAAAGGGAAGGCAAGCAAACACCGATATACTTTGTAAGTTGAGCCCTCCGAGGACCAGAAATAAACTACACACCAATGGAGAAGATGGTATTATCTTTGGTACATGCTACGAAATGCCTAAAAGATATTTTCAAGCACATACAGTAGTAGTCGTCACGGACCAGCCAATAAAACAAATACTGTCAAAACCAGAAGTTGCAGGCAGATTGCAAAAATGGAGCATTGATTTGGGGGAGTATGATATACAATACAGGCCAAGAACATCCATCAAAGGACAAATTCTAGCAGATTTCATAGTAGAACGCCCAAAGGACGATGAAGAAGACGAGCCAATGAAAGAAGAGGAACTTCCACAACCATGGATCCTATTCACAGATGGATCATCTTGCATAAACAGCACCGGAGCGACGCTAATACTGACAACAGACCCTCAGGGGATGGTGTTCACTTATGCTTTATGGTTCAGTTTCAAAACAACAAACAACGAAGCTGAATATGAAGCCTTAATAGCTGGGTTAATGATAGCAGAATAAATGGGAGTCAAGAATTTGAAAGCAAACATAGACTCAAAACTGGTGGCAAACCAAGTCAATGGAACGTACATCGCAAAAGAATCAGGGATGATCCATTACCTAGAAAAGGTAAAGGAACTCCTGAAAAACTTCCGGATGTTCTCAATCAAGCATGTACCCAGAAGTGAAAACAAAAAGGCGGACGCCCTGAGCAAAATGGCTTCTACCAGCTTTGTGCATCTGGAAAAGCAAGTACTGGTAAAAGAACTCAGCCAAAAGTCAATAGAGGAGACACCGCTCGTAGCAATCACGGAAGAAGAAGGGTACACATGGATGACCCGATATATGAATACTTGGCAAAAGAAATACTCCCAGCTGAGGAAAAGAAAGCACAGGAAATTAAAAGAAAATCACAAAGATTTGTAGTAATCAACAGTACACTTTACAAGAAGTCTTTTCTCGGACCATGGCTACGGTGTGTAGGACCCCTCCAAGCTAATTATGTCCTAAGGGAAATTCATGAAGGGTCTTGCAGCATGCATGCTGGAACAAGGTTCGTAGTGGCCAGAGCCCTGCGTACCGGATACTACTGGCCCACCATGCATGAAGATGCCCGAAAGCTAATCCAAGCATGAAAAAACTGTCAGGTATACATGCCAGTCCCGAAGCACCCACAAGAAAAGCTAACACCTATCACTTCCCCATGGCCGTTCTACAAATGAGGAATTAACATCACAGGACCTCTACCGGAAGGACCTGGGAAAGTCAAATTCCTCATAGTAGCAATAGAGTACTTCACAAAATGGATAGAAACAAAGCCGGTCACCACCATCATAGGAAACCAGATCAAAACATTTGTATGGGAAAACATTGTATGTAGATTCGGACTCCCAGGAAAAGTAATATCTGACAACGGAAAGAAATTCCGAGGCAACCCATTCAAAGAATGGTGTGAAAAAATGAATATAAGGCAACACTTTGCTTTAGTTAAACATCCACAAGCAAATGGACAGGTAGAAAGAGCAAACAGGAGCCTAGGGGAAGGAATAAAGGCCCGATTGGAAGAAAGAAGCAAGAATTGGTTGGATGAGCTGTCGCATGTCCTATGGGCACACCGCACAATGATTAAATCCAGCAACGGAGATACTCCATTCTCATTGACATACGGAACAGAAGCTGTCATCCCGGCTGAGATAGGAATGCCTACATGGAGGACAGCGGAGGCTAACATAGAAGAAAATGATGAAGCGTTGGAAATGAACTTGGATCTCCTTGAAGACAGAAGGGAACAAGCGGCAATACGTGAAGCAAAAAGCAAGGCGCAAATGGAAAAATATTATAATTCAAGAGTTTGCAATACAAGCTTTAAGCTAGGAGACTTGGTATTCCGCAACAATGACGCAAGCCACGTCGAAGAAGTAGGGAAATTAGGACCAAAATGGGAAGGACCCTACGAAGTCACGGAAGCACTAGGAAAAGGCGCATACAAACTGAAGGACCGTGCGGGAAATCCAATTCCATGGACATGGAACGTTTTCAATCTTAAGAGATGTTACATACATCAAGTGTAAGCAGCCCGTCCCTCGCGGACTCCGCGGAGGAGGGTCAATGTCACAATCTATCTTTTTATATTGTAAAATTTTTATGTTGAATGAAAAGAGGTGAAGCTTAGCTACCTTCACCAGTTTTTACTTTAAAATTTCCTGATCATTTACTTTAAAAAGAAATATTATAACATATGTAAGTAAGACGCGCATACATTTGGGCAAGACCCATACAACGTTATTCCGAATAACAAAAGGTTGAGTGACCTCCAAATTTACTCAAGATACGTAAGAGATATTGTAAGTCTAGTATCGGGCGAATAACCCACAAGTATTCAGAAAAGACTATTATAATAGGCACATCAGTGTAAAGATTAAAAATAGCAAACACTAAAATGTTTCGAAACAACAAAATATGCATACGATAGACAGTCTAAAGAAACAAAAGTGCCGCGCTTCGGCAGGCCACAAAATAGGAAACACAAAAAGTATCATAACAACAAATTACACTTGGTCGGAAGGGTCTGTAAGCGGGTCCGTCCCAGACTGCACACAAGCATCCGAACCAAGGCCGCTTGCATCACCACCATGCTCAAGTATGTTCGATGCTCCGGAACCAGACACACGAGCTGAATCCACCAAAGTTTCCACAGATAAAGGGCTAAACCAGGAATACCAAGTATCTGCAAGAGCTAACCAATCATGCATAGAACCTTCCCTTGCCTTTCCCACTCTATCAAAGAAATCTTTGATCAAAGAGAAAAGAGGAGACTCACTCACCGCAGAACCCCCAGAATGCTCAGCAGGAATGGTCAGCTGCTCGAAGTAAAACTAACGGTTAATAGCAAACGAGTCAGCAGAGGACACCCCAGGACAAAGTAAATGCATAACATCCTCAATAGCAGAATCCTTAAGAGTCTCCAATGAGGACATCAAGAGGAACTGGACACCACGGAGCACTTGAAGAGCGTTCTCATAGTCAGCCTCGGCAGAAGGGTTAAAAGCCTCAACATGGGAAAGAGATGTCCCGGCCACACCAAGATAGTGCCCGACGACAAGCCCATCTTGCATCCCCTTCTCAATAGCACAACTAATGGCCACACTCAAAGCATCAAGATAATCTTGCGAATGCCAACACCTGGACACGACAAGCTTAAAACCTTCGGATAACAACCAACGGCGAACCGACATAGCAGCAAGCAAACACGGGTGGAGCCTCTCCTTCAAATACAAGACAACCTTCATAAAGAGCTCCCTTAAACAAACAAGTTCCGAAGCACGAGGGCGTAGGTCCAAGCATTCACCTTCCAAAACTTGTACCTGAAAATGACAAACGTTGTAGGTAATATAAAAGAAAAAAGGGGGAGAGCGGAAGGAAGAAGAAGAGAGAAAACAAAAAAAAAACTTGTTTAACAAGTTCAGCGTTACGGGATTCAAGAGAAGAGTTCACACACCGTAACTACTCAAGCTCGATATCTTTGCCAGAAATGAAAGACTCAAGATCTTTAATCCTGGCACGCAATGCCTCATTTTCTTTACCAGCTGCTCCCAAAGATGATACCTGACCACGAAGAGATAGCATCTCAGAAGTTTCAGATTCAGCCCATGCCAACTGGGACTCCAGCCTATGAATCATGTCAACTTGGAGGCCACGCCTAGTAGAAAACCTCTCCTTCTCTTGCAAATAGCGCTCTGCACGCATCCGCACCTCAGAACCAAAGCACAAGTGACGAGCTGACAAGACGTCGAAACCTGAAAGCCATTGATCATGGCGCATCTCGGGAAGTGAAGAGAAAAGCCTAGGAGGGGCAACCCCATCAATAGCTTCGCGGCAGTCTAAGGGATTGTCAAGAAGAGATCCATTGGACACTTTCCAATCCGGAAGATAACGCTCCTGTGACCGCAGATGATCAAACCCAATAGCAATCCGAGCATCACTAGCCAAAGGCTGACTAGCGGAAGGACCAGCGAGATCATCAACATTCTGATCGGCCCCGCCGCCAGAGGATGAACTAAAGAAAAGAGAAACATTCTTCAATACTGGAACAGTAGCTGAGACAGTTGCAGCAATGGTGGTAGCAACAACACCTAAAATATTTTCGGACCTGGCACAAGAGGTAACCTCAGCCCCAGTAGCAGAGGTACTAGAATCAGAGGAAATAACCAACCTTTGAGGAGAACCAATAAAGGGCTCACGCCTGATGAAGGAGTCGGCAGAAAACTCAACCTCGCGTTCAGGAGTAGTGGAGATAGAAGAGGTAATGAAAGGCCTAGTGTGGGGAGCCGTATAACCTAACTCAGCCTCCAAGACACTACTAGCCAATAAAGCCTGAAAGCCACCAGCGGGAATGCTACTAGTAGAGTGACGCTGTAGAAAGCCAGGACGAAACATCTTAGCAGGACTAGAAGATTCCGAGATACTCAGTAAAGAACCCTCCTTTCTTTTCAACGAAGGACCAAAAGCAGCAGGGTCAACATCAGAATCCGTAGCCTCAAGAGCTGATCCACCCCCAATATTAACACCAGCACCTTCTGGCTCAAAAAGAATATTAACTTCAGCTTCCAGCTCATCCTCAGAACGGGGAGGAGCAATGGGGATAAACGGCACTGTACGACGAACAAAAATCTCCATAACGCTAGGCTCCCCCTCCTGTCGAAGACGCGTAGTCATCGTAACCTTCAAAGGTTCTGAAGACTGAATATACTCGGGCCAACTCATCACTGTACAGTAAAGAGGACACATCAAAATACGGATATATGTATAAATAAATAAATAAAAAAAGAAAAAAAATCGAAATTCACCCGTTTGGTCATTATGAAGAAACTCAGGGTACACATCCTCACCCAAAGCATAATAGCGGCTCAGGACAACGCAGCAAAGAAAGGGTTCAGGGAATACCCGAAAGGGATAAGGGTTGGCAGCAAGAACAACATAATGATCAACATTATACTCATCAGGACGAGGAACAGAGTCCTTAAGAATATTCTTATTAGAATGCCAGGGAAACAAAGCAAGACAAGCTAAGTCATCAACCCAGAAAAATCGGTTGTTCCAACTCCTCACAAAATCAAGAGTCTTAGTGTAAACCACTTGAACACCATCGCGTTTACTGAAAGAAAACCACCCTTTGGACTTCGAATTAACATAAAAGCAACGAAACAAACCAACAGTTGGTGTGATGCCATGAGCACGACACAAGATCTCAAAATGAGAAATCCTGCACGCACCCAGAACCAAAAGCTGGGAAATGTTAATGCGATAATTCCTGATTAAATCAACAAGAAAAACAGACAGAGGCAGACGAAAATTGGCAAGGTCAAAAAAGCGGGTATATAAACCAATTTTCCCAGAAGGATACTCATGCATCGTACACTTGCGAGAAGATAGCTCCGGAAGAATATGATAATTCCTAAGGAAGGAACCAAATGTCTCTGGAGGAGTACTGTAAAATATTGGTTTTCATAAACACATAAACACACAAATCAATGGGCGTATAGAATAGAGTTTAGAGAGAGAAAGTGGAAGATGGGATCCTTTCTAGAGAGAGAAAGTAAACAAAAGAAAGAAGGTTAGATTAAGTGAAAGGTCCAACCCTCTACCTTGAGAGGTAGAGGGTATTTATAGTTACATACTACACGTCCTCTTTCGGATTGTGGATCGTGCATCTGATGGGTAAAGACCGTCCTTCCTCCACGGTGTTACACTAAGCTAAACTAAGCTAATAACTAACTAATTAACTACTAAAAATGATATGTCTACGAGCTAACATATGCTAGACTATAGATGGGGTGACCGACACTTCACTATGAATTTCCAATTCCTAACAATCTTCCCTAAGGAGGTCACCCCATGATTTACATTTTGAATCCTAGCATTCTATTCTTGACTTCGTTCTTGAGCTCGTGACTTCTATTCTTCAAATTTTGCAATCTTTGTGCTTTAGCGATGATTTCTTCAAAGTCATTGCTTTGTACTTTTACATGGAGGTCTTTTTGCCGATCCACGTTTAGTGAATCTTTGAGCCGGATAGAGATCATCGACCACGAAAGTCTCCTATCACCCATTGTTGTGTCGCCATCATGTGATGTTGTGACTTTTGGACCGACATGCTCACATTTTGGATCATGATATCTTCTCATCGAGTAGCGGAAGCCTTTTGTTGGTTCGTGATATGTGAATCGAGTAGCGAAGCATGGATTTCTTTAGATGTGAATGCAATGTGTGAGCATGCGGTTATGGATTGACTCTCAATTCGATCACCGCAATCGTCGGGTGTTCCCGCAGACAACGCTTAGCAATAAAGCGCACGAAAGTGTCTTTGTTCACTTCGTTGAATTGAGGTACACGCCCACGGTTCCCGTTGATTAGTACAATCACGCTCGTGATCGTGTAGAATTCCTAAGAATCTCCTTGACGTGGTTTCGCAGACTAATCAAGCCGTTCTCAAACCGAAATGTCTCAAAGAAGACAAGACGGAGTGAGTGAACCAGCGAATTGAGATTCACTGATTGATGAAAAATTAATTTGAAAATAATCGCGTATTTCTTAGAAGAAAGAGTTTTGCAATACGATGAAGGTGTTATGAGAAAGATCAATTTTCAATCAGAAATACTTTTTGTATTTGAAAAAGAGTACACATTCGATGTGCTAGAGTGTAGGATCGTTATATTTATTGTGTTGATGATTCGGGTGGTCTTGGATGATGGAAATACATGATTGCCATAGTTAGAGAGTTAGTAGAGAGAGAGAGAGGGTGTTCTTGCTAGAGGTTTACACAAAGGAAATATTAGATTAAAATGAAGCACCACCCCTTCCATGGATGGAAGGGGTATTTATAGTTACAGACTTAACGACCTCCTATCGGCCTGTGGATCAGGAATACAGTGGGTAAAGACCCGTCCTTCCTCCACGGTGTTACGCTACGCTAAACTAAACTAAAAACTAACTAATAAACTGATAAATAACGTAAACAACGACAAATCTATGAGCTAACATATGCTAGACCATTATTGGGGTGACCGACTCTTTAACATGGAATTTTATAATTCCTAACAATCTCCCCCTAAGGAGGTCACCCCATGAAATACATTTTGCTTCCTAGCATTCTATCTTTGACTTAGCTCGAGCTCGTAGACTTGAATTCTTCAATTTCGCAATCTTTGTGCTTTTGTAGCGATTCTTCAAAGTTCGCATTGATTTGTACTTTCGGTGGAGGCCTTTAAGCGATCCACATCTTTGATGATCTTCGAGCTTTCATTGAGATCATCACCACGATAAATCTCTCCGGATCATCCATAGTTGTGTTGCCTTCATGTGATGTTGTGACTTTTGGACCGACATGCTCACACTTTTGAATCATGACATCTTTCCATCGAGTAGCGGAAGCCTTCATCGTTCATGATATTTGCGAACGTGGCGAAGCATAGTATAGAAATATCGAGCCGTGTTATGTAGATAAGCACAAGTCATGATTTCTTCAATTAAGTGTGGATGCTTTGTGAGCATGCGGCTTTGGATTGACTCCTCAATTCGATCACCGCAACCGTCCTAATGTACCGCAAACAACGATTAGCAATAAAACACATGAAAGTGTCTTTGACCACTTTCGTTGAATTAGGTACACGCCCACGGTTCCCGTTGATCGATACAAGTCTTGCCTGTGATCGGTAGGATTCCTAAGAATCTCCTTGACGGGGTTTCGCAATGTTCTAGTCGTTCTCAAACCGTAACGCCTCAAAGAAGACAACACGGAGTGAGTGAACTAGCGAATTGAGATTCACCGATTGATGAAAATGATTTGAAAAACAATCGCGTATTGCTTGAAGAAAGAGTTTTGCAATCTGACGAAGGTTTTATGAGAAAGATCAATTTTCGGACAAAATACTTTTGTATTAGAGAATGAGTACACATTCGACGTGCTAGCGAAAAGAAGAGATTCGCACATCGAAGGTTTTTCTAAAAGTATTTTTCAATCGAGATACTTTTGAATTTGAAAACATAAGTACACATTCGACGTGCTAGAGAAAAGAAGGTTTGCACATCGAACGGTTTTTCAAAAGTATTCGTCAATTCCATTCTGGACCAAGGTTGATTCAAGATTGAATCTCCCATCGTTTCTATCCGCTTGTCACAAGCTTAATCTTTTGAAAAGATCTCACATGTTACCCACCAAGATCTTGTTTGATGTTGGCTCTGAAGGATTTCCATCTTCATTGTGAATATTTTTACATATCACTCGGATGTTCCGCAATACCACAAGGATAATGCGTGGGACTCTTAATATATACTTACTTTCCACATTGTGTGAAAAGCAAGTCTTCAAGAATTTAGTGTCCTAACGAGATATTGTGGATGATCTCTTGGCTCTAGACTCAATTGTGCATATTTGGTTCTGTGTTGGGAGACTAGGAGAGGGTCTCTTCAATATCAACAATCTCTAAGAGAAAGTCGATAGATTATGTCGGTTCCCGTGAGAATGAAACAAGCCCTTTTAAGAGGAACTTGAGTGGCTTGGGAAGTTGTAGTGTAGTCGTCCTTTGGGTTCATGACGCCTTGTCTTCAATACCGGTGTTACCTTAGTAACCACTTAGTAACATATGTATTGAACCCGGTTCTCGCCTCTAAGGTTGAATTATTGGAGGGCAATTTCTTTTCACCCTTTTCTCATTTATTTCTTTTTCATTCTTCAACCCTTCGATGATTACCGAGACTTCATAACTAAAACCTTGTTGGGTTTATTCCGGTTCTAGCTCTATCTCGATCGGCACTCTTCCCATATCTCACTTTTTCTCCTTTTTCAATATACCTCACGGACTCTACACTAACTAGTGGATTGTCCTCGGTAGATCCCTCCGGTTACGGCCGGATCGTGGCAACAAATACCTAACCTAACCATCCTTATAACACCATGCATAAAGTAAATTTGGTCGGTCTTTTGGTATTGTTCATTCCTTCTCGAAACCAATTGAAAAACATTTGGAAAACCAATCAAGGTACTTGTGATACGAGATCAAAGCATTTTGTACCTTAATAGTTTTGATCATTTAGAAAACCTCCCCTCAACATGTGCGTATGATTTAGAAATTGTTTAGCACAAGGAGGCAAGAGGACTTTGAAATATTTTCTTTGATCACAATTTTCATATGAAAAAGCCAGTTGATTTTCATGGTAAAATTCTCCCCCTCAATATGTGCATAGGATAAGTGAAATCATTTTATCACATAGAGGAAACTGGAAAGAGTTCTTTTGAAGCACATCCACGATCACAAAATCCATTAATAAAACCATTAAAAAATTCAATCAAGGTACTTTAAAATCTTTTAAAAACTTTTGTACCTCGATAGTTATGCTCCCCTCAATATGTGCTTCAAGATTCGAAAGCGTTTAGCACATATGAGAGAGCAACAGGCACAATTAAATCAAAACGATCACCTTTTATCAAATTTCATTATTAAATCACAAATTCTCCCCGATCAAAAATATCAAACCCTTTGAGATTTTGGATCCCAAGTGATTTAATTAGGTTTAGAAAACATGGGAGAAAATGTGGCCTTGTTTAAATACTCATCCGGTTTTGGATAAATCCTCCTCCTCAACATGTGCATTATGTATATTGAAATCGTTTGGCACATGGAGGCGGGAGTGCCTTTAAAGGACTAAAACCAATCCCATTTAAAACAGATTTGAGATTTAAATCACGATCTCTACCCGATCGAAATATCAAACCATTTGAGATTTGTGATCCCAACTGATTTAAATCATTTAGAAAAATTTGGGGAAAGACGTGGCAAGATTCAATTTTGAAAGATGATAGATAAGGACCATTATAAGACATTAAAGATTGTTAGTGTCGGGTATGATAGTTTTAAGAGATCTTTTAAGTAAAACAAAACAATTTCACAATCAAACAAGAACGTAAAAAATTTCATTTTGAAAGACCTTGATTTTAAAGAAAAATCATACCATGACATAACATTAAATCTTTAGATCATCACATTTTAACGCATAAACCGGAACTTTTATGAAGAAATATTGTTTGAAAATATTTTAAATTAAATCACTCTCCCTCAATCCATGACGAAGTCAATAATTGAGTGACTTAGGTTTTGATAAAAGAAGTCCGGTGATTTTCAAAATTTAGTTCAATGTATTTTCAAAACAATATTTTTCCATTTTCAAAACAATTTTAATCAAAGTTTTAGAAAATTGTTTAAAATGGTATCCTGCACAAAGATACGTTAGGTGGTTGAGTCGCTTTTGTTGATGTTGTTCTTTGTGGGCATGGAAGAAAAAATGTCGCTAATGTAGTGAGACTTCTTCTTACGTTGCATTTTGAATGCCAACCGAGGTCAAATTAAGCTCCGTTTCTTCAATCACTTAGAAGAAAACCATCTGGCGATGCAAGAAGACCTCTTACGTTGCATTTATGCCAACTCTCCTTAGAAGTCCAATTAAGCTCCGCTTTCTTCATTTGTCAACCCAAGATATAGTTACCCTTTCCTTTCGGCATCCAATCATCTTCAATTGTGGGATCCGGATCGGGAACATTCTTTTATACCAATATACCTGCATACGTTAGTGAACACACATACAAATATATGGTGGTCGACATCACCCAAACAACAATCGACTAATAAAAGTCAATGCAACATATCAATCAGATCATATAAATGTATGGGAATAATGTGTTCATCAAACTCTAATCATCTAAACCTAACAATCATATCCTAAATTCCTAGTCCTTCGACACGTGCAAATATCATTTTAATTAAGCACGAGGATAACTAAGAAAGCTCGTTAGATGATATAGATTTGAAAACATTCTCCCCTCAATCAATGACTCATTTTTGAAAAATTTTAAAAGCGCAGAAGTCATTGATTGAGTTTGCAAATAATCTGAAAACTCGAATCGATTGATTTTTCAAGCAACTCATTTACCACCATTTTGAACACAACAAATATTTTTCGAAGAATTATAGACGGAAAAACATTTGTGTAGGAACAAAGATCCTTCGACATATTTCCTCATTATGTTTTAGGATAAGTGCACAAAATATTTGAAAAGTGTTTAAGCGTAGCACTTTCCTTTTCTTTGAAGAGCGGGTTGCTATCGAAATAATAGCAAGCCATAGTTTAAGCACGGGTTACGATCGAAATAATCGCAAACCATTTTTGAAGCCGGGTTCTGATCCAAATAATCAGTAAGCCATTTTTGAAGCCCGGTTACAATCAAGTAATCAGTAAGCCATTTGATTTGTGACATGTTTTGAAAAGAATATTTACACCTCCTCGAACTTCATCTATGGTCCCGTGCCATTATTGAATGACATTTCTAAGACCGTAGATGTTATCGATACCGAAGACATGTCTTGGAAAACATATTTTTGGTATTTTTGAAATTTTACGATTTTTATGGGTTTTGAAGGTTTTATATTTTTCTATTTTCTTTTGTTGGTTTTATATTTTTGTATTTTGTTTTCGAAAAGTATATACAAAGATAGAGAAGATGATATAGTTAAAGAAGATGATGATACGAGTACCGAGATAAAGATATCGAGCAAAGACGTCGTAGAAGATAGAAGTCATCAACTCTTAAACATTCACCACCAAAGCTTCCGGGGCTCTTGAATCAAGAAAGAAATTGAACCATCGAAAGTGAGACTTTGCGACTTCCCTAAACCGAAAATCCTTTAGTGAAAGCGATTGAAGCTCTATTTCAAGCTTGCTTTAGCCAGTGCACAAGGAAGCACACCATTATCATAAATCCCGCGCTCCATTTAAGAACGATAATCGAGGATCTCCATTCGGGTTATATCATCCAATAGAAGAACAAAGAACGTTTCATCCCACACTTAAATAGTCTTCTCAAATTTCATAACCATCAAGTCTCGACGCAATCCATTCCAAAAGGTGTCAAGAAACCACTTCCCACGAGTAGTTGAATTGAAGCGGTCGGTTTCTTTGTATAATGTTCAAGAACTCTCCGAACACACATCATGAGGGAATGAAAACACCTTCCATGTTCACATTTTTCTTCCCGGATGATCGTGTATGAAGCTCAAGAACCAGGTACACCAATACCCAAGAGCTCTCCCGAATACACATCATGAGGGAATGAAAACACCTCCCATGTTCACATTTTCTTCCCCGATGATCGTGTATGAAGCTCAAGTATCCGGTATACCAATACATGTGGAATGAATAATCGATAACATTGAAGAAGCGTGCCAAGTCATCGATTATCTGCGGTGACAATCTCTGCGGATGTCAACACCGGAATAAGTGATTATATCTCGAATCACCGATTAAGCACTCAAGTGAAATAGTGAGCATCCCCAATGTACACAATCTCTCTCCCAATGAATCACACACTTGTGTACCTCTTTTATCTTCAGAAACTTTCTTTCACATCACTTCCCCCACGTCGTTGGAATAATAACACTAAAAGCCTTGATGAGTAAAACCTTGAGTTTCTCTGCGGTCATGACATTTGTTTTCTCGGGATATCTTCAATCACTTAGAAGTATTAAGCTCATCAAGTTTACTCGCCATGAGTCAAACCTTGAGTTTCTCTGCGGTAATAACATTTGTCTTCCCGGGATATCTTCAATCACTTAGAAGAATTAAGTTCATCAAGTTTACTCGCTTTGTGTTTAGATGTGTGTCTCCTTGCCCCTTCTCGGTTTTGATACTTGAATCAAGAACAAATATAAGCCCAAATACTTGAAATCTTAATGAGAAGAACACTTGAACTCTTGTGTGAATCAACTTGTCAAGACTCTCTCGACTATTTTTTTATCAACCCTTATGTAGACAATTTGAAGTGACCATCAAGAAGAAAACCCGATATACCATACTTGAAACTCAAGTCAACTTCCCACATTTGTATCTTAAGCTTGCACCTAATGATGGAAGAACGGTGTCGAGAATTTATGCTTCAATCAAATCTCTAAGTACTCACTACTCAAGCAAAGTATGAGACATTAACACCTCTTGCGATTATCCACACCGTCATATCGTGTGACATCGAGTAAAACAAAGTAACTCCTAATAGTGATAGTTAACTGTGTCTTCAACCATCCACCTCGATGCTGGTAACTAGATAAACCAAGTCTTCAACTCAAATTCTTAAGCCCGAGCAAGTTATCAAATAAGAACACGCCTTTGTGAAAGTCAACTTCAATCTCAAATAAGTGATAAATGATTAACTCAAGTAATCAACTTGTGTCAAATGTCCAATACGTGAAATAGTCAATAACAACGCCTCGAGGAGTCATCGCTAAAGAATATGAGCAAGTCTAATTGGGGATTGAATTTGACATATAACACTCTCCCAATTAGTGCTCTCCCTAAACCGACAACTGTTTGATAGATGCCCAGATTAAGAAGAAGTCTTTAGATCATTAAATGCAACTCGCCTTTAGTCTTCTAACATGTAGCGAAAATGTAGAATGCATCAGACTCGACCTTCTTCAAGATTGTACAGTTGGGAATAGATAGTTAACATCTTCAACTCACACCAAAAGCATCTCACCAAAAGCATCCCAATTAACTTACATCTTGCATATCCCCTTAGCTAAAATCCTCCCAATCAAACAAGAATGAAGGATGTTCATCAAGAAGATCAACAATCGTGCCTCAACGAACACACAAGACGGTAACACCAAACTACCAATCACATCAAACAAGAACGAGAGATTGTTCGAATCATCATGTTGTTGTATACGTGAAGCATTAACCGGAAGCACTTTGTCGATAAACTCATCAATCCGAGTGAAGATGTCAACCAACGGCTCTTAGAAGAAAAACTCCATGTGAAGATGACCCGATAATAAGAAGCTCGGTTCTTACATGAGTTTAGAGCCGTATGACCATTTAAATTCTCAAATATCAATCAACAATGCAAAAATTCACATCTTCTCCCCTCAAGAGTTGCATACGGAGATGCCATTCTTGACTAAACAAGTAAAATCATCCAAATGTAGTCAATTCACACTTCTCCCCATAAAATTAGCACGTGATGTCGCCATCGTCATTATAGTTGAGCAAGTGGAATAAGAAAACAATCATCGGTAGTTCGGTTCACTTGATAAATGAAAGCGGAAAAAGCATGAAGCATGTTGATGAGAATGGTCATTAATGTGAAGATTTCTCTTCTTCCAAGATAAAGCGCACCGACACGCACACTTTTCTTTTCTTTGAGGAACGAGGCATGAACTGCTGTGTTCAAACGTCATTATGTTGAAGCACGAGGCCCGAATCGATGTGAGCAGGCGTCATAATCTCTATCTTTTCACTCTCTTAGCAAACATGTAATCAACCCCATTATCATTCGGTGAGGCTATTTGTCGTGACGGTGATGGAGAAACCCAATATGATGAATTTGACCTCAAGTAAACTACCGCGAACTCGTGACTTAAACTTGCACATATGTAACAAAGAGCGGTGTCGAGAATTCATGCTCCATTGAATCTCTAAGTACTATATACTCTTCATCCAACCAACCATCAAGTATAAGACGACATTACCTCTTAAAATCCACAATTAAATGTGACACCGAGCACTACAACGTAACTCCTTAAAGTGATAGTTATTTTTGTGGTAAAAAGAGCCCAATTCCCCCAGAAAAAATAGACTCTAAAAAATAACTAGATTTCCAAGTCTTCGTTTTTAGAAATAAGCTCGAACAACGATCATGAAGAATCTTCATCCATCCATCCCCGATACCTTCAGATACTAAGTACACTCGCCCGTGATAATTCACTTCAACTTCAAATAAATAATAGTGAATTAACTCCGTTGTCACATCTTCTGGTTAAAAGCTCAATTCTAGCCTCCTTTGACCTTAAGAGTGAACTTTGATAATGATTTCATCCCGACCATGGTTAAAAGCACATAACCCGTAAAACCATGTAATAACCAAACTGCCATGACGACAATCCAAACACACATCCAATATATGAAGTACACCCTTTATCCCTTCTTCAAACAACCCGTAATAATGACAGATCGAAGACCACGAAATACGCTTTCCTTTCTCCAAGATGGTTCCATCATCACGGATTTTACAATTCTATAGTTTAAACCGAGAAATAGTTTCTTTCGCGATTTTACAAAACCAAGAATAAACCGTATGATAGTTCCGAAATGCACTTTACTAATACCGGATGTTTCCATTGTTACGGATTTTACAAGTCTATGATTTAAACCGAGAAATAGGTTCTTTCGCGGGATTTTACAAAATCAAGACAAAACCGTAAACAATGTCGACTTGAATGTATTATGACAACTTTGGTTTCGTGAATATCTGCTTTAGGGAACATGCGTGGGTTCATCAATGGTTCATTATCCAACATCATCGATCATCAACCATCCAATCATCACTTTGGTAAATACATCAATCACGCATTCATCGGCCATTGTAGTAACCACATGGAGAAGTAAGCCCGATACACCAAACATGATCATGAAGTAGAATTCCCCGGATTTTGTTACTTAAACTTGTACTAATCCTCGTGAACAAGAAACGGTGTACCCAATGTACAAAACCTCTTGACATTCTCAACTGAGTGAGACACCGAAGTGATAGCTACGTTGTGGGTTAAGTGAGAGAGAATCATAAACGCAACTAAATAGCCAAGTCTTTATCACCCTCTATAAATGCTCAAACAAGTCATCTTCGCGGAATGGTAGAATGAAAGAAGACGAAAATAAGTAAACGCGCCCGGAAAAACCTTACTTAAAAAACAAATAAGAAATACCGTCCAAACAACCCCATAGTCAACATTGTTCTAATAACTTTCAGATCAAGCCGAAACATAATATTCTAATGTGAAAATGTATACACCAAAGTACCAATCATCAAAACACAACTAGTCTTGTCCTTAAATCTCATATCAACAAAACTCATAACCCACCAATTCTTATCATCACACCAAATCTCATATTATTCAAATCATGAGAAGCCCATCCGACTTAACCATGTGAATGGTTCAAACTTGGTCACATGCAATGATCAAAGCCCAATACATGAAAATCAATTGAATCATCCAAGTAATCATTCAATATCAAGTTCCTTACGAAACACAAATAAACTCGTTCAAGCCCATAGTCAATATGATTAACACCCGATCCAAATCATGGTCACAACTCACGGCTTATCATGTATGTCAAGTAGATTGATAAGTTCCCCATGAAATCAAATTAACACTTTATCCAAATTTCTTCAAAAAAATGCGTTAAAATGTATTGGTATTCATATAAAATGCACCAATTCTAATATCATCAAGACTCATACCAATTTCATCTCTATATTATCAAAATGCTGCCCAATATGAAATAAAGTCCAAAATCCATGTCCCGTCCATCACTTCCACAAACGCTTAAAACCAATATAGAGCACATTGGCCCACTGGCTAACAGAATCGGTTAAAAGCCCATAAGAGGTGAAAGTTAGGTCCAATGAAAAAGGTAGTGGAGTCCGGTCAATCTCCAAATCAGTTGCCCTAAAATTTTGGGGTTATAAAAAGCTCGTATACTCACACTTAAGCCTAAAAAATCTCACACATCTCATCTATCCGCCCCCATCTCAAATTACCAGTAATCTCCATCTCCATCATACCCTAATATTCCTCAAGAAGATATCACATGCCACTAATCACATCATACACCGAACCCTAACTTCTTCTAACCCTAAAATGTTTAACGCCTCCTTCTTCACACCTTATAGCTTTGTTGTTCAAATTGGTCTCGCCACGAGTTGGCTCGAGACAACCTCTTGCCACTGTGGATGGCAACGAGATAATCAAGAGGCGTTAGAAATGGTAACGAGATTAACAAGCAAGATCAAGGTAGGTTTTTCAACATCTTTTGTATGTACTAACTAACCGAACAGGAAGAAGGTTAAAACTAAAATAGTTTTTGATCTTTCTTCAATTTATTCGAACATTAGAACACATTTATGATCAATGATGTAAACATCCACATGTGTATAGATCTTTATGAATCTATGTGTACACAACGAATGTGACTGAGATCTTTTTATCATTTTCGTTTCGAGTCTTGTTAGTGCTAGAGAAGATGGAGGATAGGATAGGTTTAGGATTTGATTGTGAAGTTGTGATGTGGGAATTAATAGATTCGGATATGTTAAACATTGTTCTACATGATTTATAAAACTGAAAAATGGATTGATGATGGGGTATGTGAACCTGAAGTCATGAAGTCATGGTGTATGGTTTTATGGTATTAGAGTTGTGGTCAAGTGGTCAAGGTCTAGTTATTTGTCATTCATCATCTTCAATTCTGTCACAAAGTCGCTAACCATATGTCAAGTCGCTACTTTTTCATTTTGACTCAAAAATCAAACCATGTCGCTACCCATTTTTCCAAACCAAGTCGCCACCCAATTTTTCAAACCAAGTCGCTACAGATTTCTTTAAGTAATTCGCTAGCATAACTCGCTACACTTATGCAATGAATTTAGATGACTTGTAAAGACAAGTCGCCAGGTAACCCAACTCGCTAAACACATTAATGACAAGTCGCTAGTTTTTTTTTTTTTTTTTTCAGTTACACAAGTCGCTAGCAAGAATTTTGTACTTTTTCCGTTGAGTTTTTCCGACTATTTTCTGACCATTTCAAAGAGACCCAGAAAAACAGACATAAAAACAGCTACTTTTGACCCATTTAGACCCAGTTTGACTGAGAAAAGAAACCATTTGACCACTTGATTGAAGACATATTTGGTAACAAAAAAGTCATAAAGATGATATACACAATCTGTTTGGACCAACAAAGGACATGACACAGATGGTAACAAATAGACAAGATGACTTTTTTGTTTTTGACCAACTGGAGGATACAATAACTTCTACACAACTGTTACCAAAACCAGTAAACAAAAACACTTTTAAAACATGTTTCGACCATTAAACTAGTAAACAAAAACACTTTTAAAACATGTATCAAAACCAGTTTTTAAAACATGTATCTTGCCACAACTCAATAACCATGAATCAAACCAAAATAAACCAAACAAGCCTCATAAACTGAACCGTGAAAAACCATATAAATCATCAAAACAACCAAACCTAGGCTCTGGTACCAATTGTAGGATCGTTATATTTATTGTGTTGATGATTCGGGTGGTCTTGGATGATGGAAATACATGATTGCCATAGTTAGAGAGTTAGTAGAGAGAGAGAGGGTGTTCTTGCTAGAGGTTTACACAAAGGAAAGATTAGATTAAAATGAGCACCACCCTTCCATGGATGGAAGGGGTATTTATAGTTACTGCACTTAACGACCTCCCATCGGCCGTGGATCGTGCATACAGTGGGTAAAGACCCGTCCTTCCTCCACGGTGTTACACTACGCTAAACTAAACTAAAAACTAACTAATAAACTGATAAATAACGTAAACAACGACAAATCTACGAGCTAACATATGCTAGACCATTATTGGGGTGACCGACTCTTTAACATGGAATTTTCTAATTCCTAACATAGAGAAAAGAAGAGATTTGCACATCGAACGGTTTTTCCAAAAGTATTTTTTCAATCAGAGATACTTTTTGTGTTTGAAAACATGAATACACATTCGATGTGCTAGAGAAAAGAAGATTTGCACATCGAACGGTTTTCCAAAACTATTCGTCAATTCATTTCCTGGACCAAGGTTGATTCAAGAATGAATTGCCCCATCGTTTCTATCCAGTTGTCACAAGTTTGATCTTTAGAAAAGATCTCACATGTCACCCACCAAGAGCTTGTTTGATGTTGGCTCTAGAAGGATTTCCATCTTCATCGTGAATATTTAACATATCACTCGGATGTGTTAGCAATACCACAAGGATAATGCGTAGGACTCTCAATATATACTTACTTTCCACATTGTGTGAAACAGCAAGTCTTCATTAATTTTGTGTCCTAATGAGATTTCTTGTGGATGACCCTCCTGACTCTAGACTCGATTGTGCATTTTGGTTTCCTATGCCGGAGAGTAGGGAGAGGGTCTCCTTCTTCAATATCAATAATCTCTAATAGAAAGTCGATAGATAATGTAGGTTCCTCATGAGAATGAAACAAGTCCTTTTAAGAGGAACTTGAGTAGCTTGGGAAGTTAGGTGCAGTGCGTCACTGGGTCCATGACGTCTTGTCTTCAATACCAGTGTTACCTTAGTAAACACTAGTAGCATATGTATTGAACCCGATTTTTGCCCTAAGGTTGAATTGTTGGAGGGCTATTTCTTTTCACCTTTTTCACATTCATTTCTTTTTCATTCTTCAACCCTTCAAGCTTACGAGACTTCATTACTAGAACCTTGTTGGGTTTATTCCAGTTCTAGCTCTTTCTCATCCGCACTCTTCCCATTTCTCACTTTTCTCCTTTTTCATCATACCTAAAGACTCTACACTATCTAGTGGATTATTGATGAGTGTCTAAAACTCATCATTTTTGTACAATCTAAACCGCAAAATCATCCGAAAACACTCAAAATGCATCAAAATGATGAAAATATCACAAATCAGTGTTTTGTGTGTTTTAAATGCAAAATATCAAAATCGATGAAAATGATTCAAGTTTGCAAAATTGGCGCTTTAATCCTCAAGTTTCAAAAGTTGTCAAATCTAGTCCCTGAATTCAAAATGTGAAGTTTTGTCATTCAAGGTCCCTAAAATATTCTAAGTTGTTAAAATTGGTCCTTGAATGATTCTTTGATCAAATGGCAGAAAAGGTCCCTAAAGTTTGAAATTTTGCAAAATTAGTCCTTGGATATTTTAAAATGGAATTTTATGCAAAAAGGGTCCTTGTACTATCAAAGTTTGTCAAGTTTAGTCCTTGTGATAAGTTTGGAAAAGTGTCATGTTCAGTCCCTCAAGTTTGGAGAAATTACATAATTGGTCCTTGTGTATACTAAACCAAACCGACACCCTTATCAATATCAAAGCCCAAATCCATATCACTTATCCACCGGCCCAAACCTTAGCCCAATCCCACATGAACCTTGACCTTGAGCTAGGTCAAAATACATTTTGATCCTCACACAATCCATTTGACCCCGTTAGTATTATTGCCTCGGTCAACAAAAGTCAAACGGCAAAATATGACCCTCACTGCTCATCCTTTGACCCTTCCTCAGAAACCCAATACCACCATGGTTTTCCATGATTTACTCCACCCCTACCTTGTCCCCTACCTCCACTAACACCCAAATACCCTTAATTGATTCAAACAACTCCATTTATTGATCAAACCCGCTATGCGACTTTTGGCGCCAAAATCCACTTGGACGGATATGATGAGTTGGATCAATCCAATGGTCGGAAATGAGTGGGATTGTATCGAGGTCAACAAGGATTCCAAAAGGCTATAAAGAGGAGCAAGGAAGCTATGTATCAAGATATCTAGTGTAATCTTTAAATTTCATGTCGTTTTAGATTAATTTTGAATTTCGTGGTTTTAGCTTCCAAGCTTTGTATTTCAAGTTTTCATTGTATTATAAACCTTTTACAAGTATCAATTTCAAGTGTTAAGTTTCATTTCGCTTTATTCAAATTTTCAAGTGCTCAAAATCTCATATGATTCGAATGTTGTTGTTAGGTGTTATCATGGACTGAATAAGCACATGTAAGCTCCTAGATAGCTTATAAAAGCTATTAGATATCTTAAAATCCAGTTTAGAAGTAAAAAGGAAAAATACCAAAAATCTAAATAAAATAGTTGAAAATTCAAAAATCACATGGAAATGGTGTTCACAGCTGGAGCAGGGTAGATTGTGGATGGCCTTGGGTTAGTGGCTTAGTGGTAAGCCTTTAGGATTGGTCTTGATCATTGGTTCTGTGATTGCAGTTGGATACCCATTTGTAAGCCTTTTTGTTCATTTTTGCATTTCACTGTTGTAGTTGTTTAGCAGTTCTAATTTTTGGTTCTTTATGATCATTAGTCTTAATTAAGTGTATTTGAGTATTAAAACCAGTGACTTGTTCTTTTTAAATTTTTGTTTATAAAAATTTCATTTTAACAGTTAAAATAGCTTAAGTCTCAATTCTTAGTTTTATGTTGTTATTACTGTTGGTTCAAGCTTATTTAGTCTTATTTAATGATTACATAAAGTCTGCAGTCAGTTTTATGGTTTAAATTTGTGATTTGCTTTGAAAAGTTCCATAATGTACATTTAAAGGGTGTTTGATTTGCCTATTTAAACCATAGCAGACCTGGTTTGTGTTGTTTATTTGTGCTTGTTTTGTGTCACATACACACCTAATATCTCAGTTTAACCATAAAAAACAGTGGTCATTTGTCAAAAAGTCAAAATCCCTTTTGATCACATCTTGTGCATTCACTGTTTGAATTTCATGATTCATGATCATGATTTTGTGTTAATAAGTTGTTAGTGTTGATCAAATCAGTCTTTATGTACCTTAATACATCACATTCAGTGCTTAAGATCAAATCAAAGTTCATAAAAGTCAAGCTTATTTAGTTTTTAGAAAAGTCAAAAATTTGCATTTGGTCGTTTTTGATTAAAAAATATATTTTTAGTGTGAGTTTAATAGTAAGATTTAGCTTAAAATCTTTTGGGGTATTAAAGTTTAGTTGCTAAACTTAATTAGAAAATTACTAGTTCTCTTTGAATCAGCTTTTAATAGCTTTTAACTAGCTTATTTTGAGTACTGCTTGAAAATGGTGCCACAGTACAGCAGTTGGGTGGTCCAACTTGATAAGCTCACATAGAGCTTATTAGTTGCTCAAATCTTGTGATTTTTGGTTCTTTGGGTAGTGACCTAGTCTTCTTGAGGTCCCAAACTTAGTTTTCCATTTTGAAGCTTAATAGCTAGGGTCGCACCTAGCTTCTTTTTGTCCCAACACTCAAGATCAATCGTCTCACTGAAATGACGGATCCGTATCACTTTCACAAGCTCTTATAAAGCTCTACAGTTACCTATAGCTTTTGATCTTTGGCTTTTTGGAAAGCCAACCTAGCCAGCTTGTTGACTCAAGGCTTGTTTTGAGCTTGTGAGCTTATTTCACTAGCTTATTTTGGCCTTGAAAAGTCCACAGACTGCTTGGTTATTCGCTTTAGTTCAAGTGCTTATTGCTTATTTTTAGCTTATTAGTGTGCTTATCTGTGTAATTTAGCTTTATATAAGTAGCATTATCCTATTTGTAGCTTATTTAACTTGTGTTTCCAGTTTATAACTTTGTTTGAGCTTAAATTCACCAAAATAAGCTCTTAAGCTCACTGTTGGCTTATAAGCTTCTCAATTAGCTTATTTGTAGTTTGTAAAATTTTTGTGTTTATTAAAATTTCATATAATCAGTAGTTAAACAGTTTTCAAAAAGAAAAACCACAAAAACATCAATTTAAAAATAGTGATAGCGTTTATTTAATAGTTTTTAGCTTTTTGATTTTTCTTTTCATCTTATTAATAAGCAAATCTTGTTTTTATATTTTTCTTAGTTTTCTGTCACCTTAAGTTATTTTTAGAAAAAGTTTCATAATTTTCCTAATCTTTTTAGTATTTATTATAATTTTAAATAGTTAAAAGTATTAAATAATTAGTAACAAATATTTAAAAAGCATAAAAAATATCTTTTCAGTTTTAAAATTAGTTTTATCATATTTTAGATTTTTCCAAGTAAAATTTTTATTTTTCCGGTTTATTTTATATTTTCTAGAATTTAAATGTATTTTAAATAATAATTAATTAGTAATAATTAGATAACAAGTGTGAAAATATATTTTTAATTTTAGAATTAGTTTTATAATATTTTAGATTTTTCTGAATCATAATCTTATTTTTCTAGCCTTATTTCATATTTTCTTTTATTTTAGGTTATTTTATATAGTTTAAAATAGTTTTATTTAATAATAATTAAATAAATAGTGGTAAAATAATTTTCTTTTTCTAATAATTTTCTTTTATTTTTAGGATTCTAAAAATGTTATTTTCATATTTTTAGGTCGCTTATTTTTTAGATCTCATTTTTATTTTGTACGATACGTAGTTTTTAAACGACGTTTCGTTTCTTTATCGATTGTTGTGTTTTCCAATTGCTTCCAATCTCATTCCAATCAATCAAGAGTGTAATTTTCAAATCCAAAACCTTTACCGATCACTATCCTTAGTGATCATTCTATCATCGATCAGTGTTTACACACCATCGAGTCTCCGTGGGAATTAACGACCGGGAATTCATTATATTCTCGATCTTCATTGCATTTGTGTTTTAACTGCTTTTAAGTTTCTTACGGTTAGCCATTCACAAGTGGCTAGCTTGTGTGAGATAGCTTGACGGTTTAGCACGAGATCAAATTTTAGGCGCCATTGCGGGAGGCTTTAGCGTGTGTTAAACTTTTTCCGACCCATTCTTGCACATATACCACCATTTGTAAAAGTTTTTTGTAAAGTTATAAGAATATCAAAAAGTTCATTAGCACTTTTCCTAAAGTGTTAACAAACCCAAAAACAATATAAAACAACAAAACAATCGTAACGTTTTCTATCTTGTATTTTCTTTGAGGTGATTCTTAAAGAGATACGATTTGGTTAAACGAGACGATACCAAAAATATTGTCCAAAAGGTTTTTAAACCCTTTGCACAAATCATTACCTACGCCTTTTCAAAGGTGGTACTTAATTAATTACATAAAAATCAACCACCGCAAATCAAGGCAAGACACCTACTAACCGGGGTGTGACCATAAGAAGTTCCCAACATCGATTTAAAACTTGCCTTTGTGTCCTTGTGATTTGGTGTACCTTTTTCAAAGAAGCCATTTCATTTGTGATTATTGGTTAAGTTCACTTGTCGCTTTGCCTCGCATTTGTTTTAAAACTGATTTTATACTTAGTGCATGCGCACTGCTCTTCCAGCTTCTACAAGTCCACTTTCGTAACTTGAAAGATTCCTCGTGACGTGAGGGCGTTCGCTCCTTCAGAACACCCCGAAAATCTTAATGACAGCGAAGACTAATTCGGTGTTACTTGAATGGAGATCATAGTCAATAATTATAGAAAACGACTTGAAAGAGACGTTTATTAAAATAGTTATCATTCATCGAAAACTCATAGTTTGTTACAAAATATTGTAATTAGATCAAGTGTTTTCCCAAGAGAAAGATCATGAGTTTGAAAGAAATGATAACTTTATGTTTTACACCACCGATAAGCCTTGCCATGCCCGCTCCGCACCTTGGTCATAATCTTCACCGACACCGAGATAACATGCTTAAAAAGGTCAACAAAATGTTGAGTGAAGTCCATAGGTTTAAAATAAGTTGAACACAAGTATAAGATCATGATCATTGTAAACTAACAATATCATAAGAAAAATCACTGATTATTATGCACTAAGCTCATGAAACCAAGACTCAACCGCATACACGAATTACCAAAGTAATGTAAGTATGCCCCAAAGGAGGTAATAGCCAATTACCTAAAGAAATTCAATATGGTGCGCCCGGTTATTTCTCTATAACCAAACGGGTTCGTTAATCCCCATAGTACTATTCACGATATCTACGCTCACTCGCGGTGACTAATGGTTCATGATCGGGGACTTGTGGCTAACAACTTAGGCGCACCAATAATCAAGAGGATCAAGCATTTATGAAAAACCTTGTGTTCTAGTTTAGAGCATGTATCTCCTCATGGGTTTGTAAAATAAAGTAAAAGCGAGGCTATGAACTCACCTTGATGATAATGCACACGCAAAAAAGATCAAGCACAATGTAGCGGAGGTTCCAACTCGAAACCTAAAATGATGAGATGGCGAGTCTCAAGAATGAGCATTTTGGTTCATGACCAAAATAATAGAGCATTGAATATTCTTATTCAATAGATCATTGGATTGTCCAATCCAATAGTGTGCGATCGTGATTAACGTTTTAAGTTAATTTTCATGCTACATTGTCTTAACTAGTGATCCTCACTTTCGCATAAGTGAAATGTTCCCCGTTGTGATCTTTATAGATTTGTTGAGTATTTTAACGTATTTGAATGAATTCCCGTGTGTTTTATTATATATATAATTATAATCTTATAATATATATATATAAGTAATACATTTAACGTTATCCGAAATAAAATACTCATAAGATCAAAATACTTGTCTTTACGAGGCTATTATGAAATCATAAGTTTTGATAAACTTTTCCCAATTTACACTTTTTATCCTCGAGTTATAAAAAGTATGAGTTTAGTCCTTGGACTTTTAGAAAATGACACTTTCCACCTGAATTATATTTCATACCAAAACTTTCAGAAATGACAACTTTAACCCTTGGTAAAACTGAATTTACAAAAACAGCCCTCTAGGTTCATTTTATACGCTTTAAACCTTTGTTTTCCAAACTTGACATTTCTAACCCAAAGTTTATAAATACTAGTTTAGTTAATTACATATTCGATCCTTGTGGTTTCCATGCGCATGCACGTAAAAGTTGCCCTTATACTTTCGAAAATATCATTAATAGTCCCTAGACTTTCATAAAACACTTATTATACGATAAAATGACCCTTTACTTTAGGAAACTTTCCACTTTCTTCCCATAAACTACTCGCTTTTGCAATTCAAGTCCGAAATTCCTTTTAACATACGAAAACTTTACAAAACTTTTACAAGCTTATTCCTAGCTTATTTTTAGAGCTTATTAGCTTATTACTAATTCATTGGGCCGAGTTGGGCTCTCGTTGGACTTAGTTTAGGCTAAATGGGCTTTCAGTTTGGGCTTCAAGCCCATTAGTGTTTACGTGAGGGATAAATGTGTACGAGGGGTTCTAAGGATTTGTGATGTGTTTTTCGACATGTATTACAAGTTTTAACAAGAATTTAGTGAGTGGCTATGTGTTGAAGGTTGTTTATTTCATGTTTCATGATATATACTAGCGTAGAAAAGGTGCGCTTAATGTTTTAATGTGTGATATCTAAAGTGTAAACAATAAATAAAATGGAAATGGGTCGGGAATGACTTACAATCACTCTTACGAGTGGTGATGATCGATGAGATGGTGTTTCCAATCCTACCCCGTGTTCTCCTTATGAATGTTACCCGTATTCCTATATTTCCCAATATAGTTTACCCTTATGATTTCCTTCTTCTTTTCTTCGATGTTACCACAATGAATCGATTTTGTAATGCAAAGGTATGAGAGTTTGTGTGTGTGTGTTAAATGAGAAATTTTGGTGAGTTTGCCAAGTCTTGGTGGTGTGATTTATAAAGAAAAGTTAAGCATGGCCTTCCCAATATTTAACTCTTAGCTTTCCTAATTCTAGGATTTATTAGTCACATGTTCCTTTAAATTTTGTCATGTTTGTGAGATGTTGCTAGGCGTGTGGAGGTGGCGCCCAAGATTTAGGACATGTTTTAGTTTAGTCATTTCATGAAAGACATAAGATCCAATGGTTTATGAGGTCAAATGGGTAGTCAAAGGTATAGGAGATTAAATAATGTGGTTAGGGTGGCTAAGTATGATGGTTTGTCTCCTTTGTTCACTCTCACACGATAACACAAAGAAATCAAAGGGAAGTGCTTTTGTTTTTAGTTTGGTACCCTTGGCTAGTTTGATTTCGTTTCTCGTTCGGTTCTGTAAGAGAAAACACAAAACATTTTAACATCAATCTTCTAATACATGTACATGGGCTAGGTGATGTGAACGAGGCCCAAAGCAAAAATATGGGTGGGTTGGGCTCGTGTTCTAGGTCGGTTGAAGACAAGGTCCACTTGAATTGGTAGTTTTGTTGGGCTCAAGTTAGCTAGCGAGGCCCAAAGTGTTATCGGTGTGGGCTTGGTCCGTTGCAAGGCCCATTAACGAGTTGGGTTGGGTTAAGTGGTGATATAAAGTCCAATGAGTTTCGAGGCCCAATACAAATTTGAATATATTTTATTATAATTAAATTCAGATTTCTACAAATTTTTACGATTCGCATTCGTATTTTAGGATTATCGGGATAGTGGGAAATTTATTTAGATCACAACGGTATCTTTTATGAACGCTGTCATGCGTTGATCATGCATATGCCAAATGATATGCAAATGTGATGCTTAGAAAATTTCATGACGAAATAGATCGTGTTTAATTCACGATTAAAGCGTTAAGTACATTGAAATTTTCCGGAGCTTACAAGACCTACCCTTAAGAGAACTGCGTCCCGCGTTAAACTCGCAGAGGTCATGGGGTGATCTAGATGAACAGTGGGGATACTTGAACGATTACATCCTCGCGCCCTGTGTGAACTCGACCTCGTTTCTTATGATTCCATCGAACTTTAACGATAGGAATGCGGCTTTGCTTAAGCCTCTTAACTTCTCTCGTCCATGATCTCGACGGGTTCTTCGACAAAGCTAAGTTTGTCATTGAGCTGGATGTCCTTGAGTGGTACGACTAGAGTTTCATCCGAAAGACACTTCTTAAGATTTGAGACATGGAACGTGTCATGTACTCGCTAAGTTCTTCGGAAGATCGAGTTTATATGCCATCGGACCAATTCTTTGAAGAATTTTGAATGGTCCGACGATCGAGGTTTGAGCTTTCCTCGCTTTTCCAAATCGACCATCCCTTTCTGTGGTGATACTTTGAGCATTACACGGTCTCCGACTTGGAATTCCATTGGTTTTCTTCGAACATCTGCGTAGCTCTTTTGTCTATCTCGAGCCGCTTGCAATCTTTGTCGAATTTGTATTATCTTTTCGTTGTCTCTTGGACAATTTCGGGCCTGTAAGTTGTACTTCTCCAACTTCCGCCCAAAGAACCGGGCGATCGGCATTTTCTTCCATAGAGTGCTTCAAAAGGAGCAACTTTAATGTTTGGCGTGATAACTGTTATTGTAAGAGAATTCACCGAGGTAAGTGCTTATCCCATCCTTTTCCGAATCAATCACACATGCTCTTAGCATGTCTTCCGTAGTTTGGATCGTTCTTTCACTTTGTCCATCTGTTTGAGGATGGTACGCGGTACTCATATCTAAGTTGGTACCCATGGCTCTTTGAAGCGCTTGCCAAAATCTTGAGGTGAATCGGCTATCACGGTCGATATGATAGAGATTGGTACACCGTGACGAGAAACAATCTCTTTGATGTACGCCTAGCGAGTGTAATCATCTCGTCGTTCTCCTTGATTGGCAAGAAATGAGCGGACTTTGTAAGACGGTTCACAATAACCCAAATGGTGTCAAAACCATTAGAAGTTTTTGGCAACTTTGTGATGAAGTCCATTGTGATTCTTTCCCATTTCCACATAGGAAGTTCTCGTTGAGTTAGCAATCCGATGGCTTTTGATGTTCACTTTAACTTTCAAGCATGTCAAACATTTATCATGATACAACGATATCGCCTTCATATTAGGCCACCAAGACAAAAGCTTTAGATCTTGATACATCTTGTTGGGACCAGGATGTATGGAATACTTCGCTTTATGTGATTCATGCATGATGAGTTCTCGGATACCTCCAAAGAGTGGAATCCAACTTCGATTTTGAAACATAGCGTTCGTCCGATCTCTTCACAAATCCATTCTCATTCTCCCATGCCATAAATCTTCTCATTCGCCTATTTTCTTCCTTAAGGGCTTCGATCCGAGCTTCAAGAATTTTCGATGGTAGGGTGAATTGATTACCATTCCCAATGATCTCACTCTAAGTGGCTTAGGCGATCTTTTCGCTCAAGGCATCGGCAACAACGCTTGCCTTTCCGTGATGATAACGGATCTCGCAATCATAATCACTAAGCAATTCGAGCCACGACGCTGACGATATTCAATTCCTTTTGATCTAAAATGTGTTGAAGACTTTTGTGATCGATGTACACTATACATTTGGTTCCGCATGATAATGTCTCCATAATTTGAGTGCAAATACCACGGCGCCAAGTTCTAGATCGTGAGTAGTATAATTCTTCTCATGAGTTTTGAGTTGTCGTGACGCATAAGCAATCACCTTGTTCCTTTGCATGAGAACAATACTTAAACCCATGTGTGAAGCATCACAATATACTACAAAATCTTGGCTCCTTCCGGTAGTGCCAAGATAGGTGCTTCACAAAGTTTGTTCTTTAGGAGTTGAAAAGTCGATTCTTGATCGCCTCCCATTCGAATTTCTTCGTTTTCGGGTTAACTCGGTCAATGGTTTAGCTATTTTCGAGAAACCTTCGATGAATCTTCGATAATAACCAAGAAGTCCTAAGAATTGACGAATTTCAGGGGTTAGTGGATACCGCCAATTTTAACAGATTCAATCTTTGCGGGATCCACATGGATTCCTTCACCGTCGATCACATGACCAAGAAATTGGACCGTCTCAATCCAAAAGTCACACTTGGAAAACTTTATGCACAATTTTTCATCCTTGAGTAACTTCGTGATGCCTTGGTGTTCCGCATGTTCTTCTTTATTATGAGAGTAGATAAGAATATCGTCGATGAACACAATGACGAATTTATCCAGATATGGTTTGCGACTCTATTCATGAGGTCCATAAATACAAAGAGTGCATTAGTTAAACCAAATGGCATTACTTGGAATTCATAATGGCCATATCGAGTTCTAAATGCGGTCTTGGGTATATCTTCTTCTCTTACCCAGAATCGATGATATCCGGATCTTAAGTCAATCTTCGAGTATACACTCGAGCCTTGTAACCGATCAAACAGATCATCGATTCTTGGTAAGGGATAGCGGTTTTGATTGTGAGCTTGTTCAATTCTCTATAATCGATACACATCCGAATGATCCATTTTTCTTCTTAACGAATAATACCGGTGCTCCCGTGTGAGGAACTTGGTCTAATGAATCCTTTCTCGATAGCTCTTCTAGTTGTTTGGATAATTCTTGCATTTCGAGGCGCTAAACGATGCGGTGCTCGTGCATGTGAGTAGCTCCGTGAATAAGATCGATTTGAAATTCGACTTGTCGAAAGTGGGAGTCCGTGCAAATCTTCCGAAACACCTCGGAAATTCCTTGATTACGTGTACATCCTCTAGTCGTTTCTCTTCCGACTTCTTTTCCGTTACTTGAGCTAAGAAGGCATAACATCCTTTTTCCATGTACTTTATTGACTTCGCACGGATATGATACTTAAGTACTTTCTACTTTGATCTCCTTGGATGACTAAGGTTTCACCGTTGATCGGGATATGAACGGTTTTCTCACACAAACAATCCTAGCACGGTGTTTGGACAACCAATCCATGCCAATTACGACATCGAAACTTCCAAGTTTGATTGGCAAAAGATCTATGAGGAACGAGTGATCTTGTAATAGAATAGGACAATTACGGATTACGGTGTTGGTTCCTATTATTTTCCCATCGGCAAGTTCTATCTCATAAGTTGTATCTAAGGCGATTGGGGATATTTCAAGTAATGGTGCAAAAGTAGTAGATACAAAACTCTTATCTGCTCCCGAATCAAACAAGATTTTTGCAGAATGATTGTTAAGAGAATATGTACCCGTCACAATGTCGTGGTTCAACGGTGCATCTCCATCTCCTAGCATGTACACTATTGCACGCGCATTGTTTGTTTGAACGACATTTAACTTTGGGCATTGACTCTTGAAATGACCTTGTTCTCCACATCCATAGCAGCTTCATGTTTGTCATAGTGTTGCCTCTTCCGTGGTTTCGCAATGCTTACCTTGATGACCTACCTTGTTGCACTTATCGCACTTCACAAAGACAAGGTCCGAATGGTGCATCAAACATCTGTTACATCGGGATGTGGTCCTACATACCCTTTTTCCAAAGAAGGTGCAAGATAAGCCCTTGCGGCTTCTTGCCTTCGGTTTTGCCGATTGTGATGTTGGTTTCGCTGCGGTGATATTGGTTGTTGTTGTTCGATTGTTGTTGTTGGACCGATGGTGGTTGGAATTTGAGGTTTTCCGATCATCAAACTTTCTTTTGTTGTCACTTGAGCCTTGTGCATTTGCAAGCTTTAGTATTGGTTCCATAAGGCGGTGGGATACAATGACAACTTCTTCAATAGCTTTTGGCTTCAAGCGATGACATCTCCTTCGATGCTTCGAGGTAAACCTCCGATCAAAGCTTCCAAAAGCTTTTCATTGGTGGGAAACAATGAGGACATAGAGCTCTCACTCATGGAATCTCTTGAAGTATGTCTTGAGATCATTACCTTTAGCGACCAAGTGGTAATACTCATCTTCGAGTTTCTTGATCTCGCTTCTCGCATCTTGCTTAGCTAATAGTTGTTTCAGATCGACCATGAAATCTTACAAGCTTCTTCCATTCCAATTGGTTGAGCATGGCCTTTCCACCAAGATAACGCATCTTCTAACAAAGTTCCATCATGAAACTTGACTTTGCAATCATTTGTCAATCACTTAGCGAAATACGCCCTGGTTCTCTCAAACCAATGAAGTAAACCAATAGCACCTTCATTGCCCTTGAAGAATGTCGGCTGCGCTTCATGAACTCTTTGTAATTACACTTGCGAGTTACGGTGGACTCACTTTGATTTGTTGGAGTGTTAGTTGCATTTGAGTTTGCCATTTCAACAAGACGTGCAGCTCGTGGCACGATTCTCTTCAAGAATGCGAGCGACTTGACCTCACGTGTTGCTTGAGCGACACGCCGCGGCTTCACCTCTCGAGCAATTGGGCGTTCTAAGCTTCTCTTGCAATTTCGGCTTCTCTTGCGATCTCGCTTGCCTTGCAATTTCAACTTCACGTGCCTCTTGGGCAATTGTTCACTTCAACGCGTTCACTTCGGCTCTAGCAAGATCGGTGACATGTTGTGCTATAGTCGCTAACACTTTCAAATGACCATTTTCGAATAGTCATGGGGAGTGATGGTGGATGAGGTAGCTTTCTTCTTGACCATTTTTCTAAAATTTCCAAGAATAAATACCAAGATTAAGAAATTATCGGTCGATGATAAAACTGATTTCATATTATACATATCATAATAGTCCAGATTACCACTTTAAATTAATGATATGATATGAATATGATTTTTCTCAACAAATCATAATATATGTATAAGGACATAAGGATCGGTTCGGCATACATTACCGAGGAATAATATCATAACATCAGAATATAAGAAATACAACCATAGGATACATGGAATACATCATTACATAGTATTGTTCACAACCAAAAGTTACATCATCATAATTCTTGTTCCAAGGTTACAAACCAAAAAGATACAAGCCTTAATGCCTCATATGGCGGCTTTATGATACATACTAAGATAAAGATGACTAGGATTTACGATCTCCGATGCGTCATCCCGACGACGACGAATCTCCTCAACCATGGTCGCTAAGTCTCGGATCTGCTGCTCACGGGCTCGATCTCTCGCCTCGAGGTCATCAATCCTCTCCTCCGAATAGCGGTGTGAGCATGAGCGGATGCAAGTTCGTGATGCGGGACTCTCTCTCGACCTAAGGCGCTCTCTCAAAGTACTAGCATCTCGGATAGTAGTCTCCAATCTCGAGTCAAGCGGTTAATGGCCTCTCGCCTCCACAACTGGGTACTCATCATATCAAACACAATCTCAATGGAGTAGCGGCCTATCACGAGGTTTTCGACTTCTTCCTCCAAGCTCTCTATCCTAACTAGTGGAATCTCATCATAATGTGCCATGAGTTCATTCAACCGGTCTTCGTGCTCGATAAGTCTCGTAGCCAACAGAGGAATAGTGTGGTGTACTTGGTTCACCGTGTGAGCGAATCGAGTCGATGCAAGAGTTGAGCTTTCTCCAAGCTCGAACGAACTAGGTGCTCCTCCTCTTCTCTCCAACATCAAGTAAAGGTATCAAGAATGACCATCGCCTAGCACCGGATTTCTTCCTTGGTCCGGTCTCATTATCCACTTAAGTAGGCATGTCGATCGATGGTGATGGTGAATAGCACTTGATGCAAAGCGGTAAAGTGGCTCACTAAAAGTGTCCAAAGGAGGTGATGTCAGAGGTGGTGATGAAACAGAACAAGAGTGGTCCGATGGTAGAACACGAAGTGGCGGTGGTGGTGAGGTAGCGAGGGTGGAACAGCAGTGAAACCGGTGATGACCGAGCGGTGGTGATCGAAATGATGGTGATCGAAATGATGGTATCACATGAGTCATAGTGGTGGATCGCACACGCTTCCTAGCGGTGCGTTTGAAGGTTTTACCATTAGGATGCGCCTATAAGGTACTCCAAACGGCTCAGCTCATGAGGCCTAAGAACACGAATCCTACGTCGACGACGACGGATAGCTCGGGAAGATGATCCGTAAGAACCTCGATGAAGCGTAGTCGGTGCTCTCGATGACTTGATGATCCATCATCCACAAAGAACATCTGAAGCGGTAGCCATTGTTGCGACTCATAGTAATCGATCTAGGGTCATGGAAGCAAAAGCATTGTACTCTTGAGGATGAGCAACATAGCCGGAGCAAGAGGAGTTCGGGCAACTTCACCTTCCTCAAAGGTTCGGGCCATCCGATACAAGAGTCGGTATGACAGACCGGGATGAGTCGGCATAGTGACAATCGTAGAGGACATGGTATCTTCCATTTCGTCTCGAGGACGTAACAACCGGGTGGGATGCGACATGGTATCAGTAACAACCCATAAATTAATGTAAGTAAATGCCAAATAATATAATTATTTTAGTTAGCTACACATATTTGCCAAGGAAATCTCCATGCCTAACTAAAATGAATGCAATTTACTTATGATCTAGTGATGCATCAATCCTAATGCATAGAGCGGTCACGGAAGGGCATAAGGCGTTGGTGTAAAATAGTCCCGTTTAAAAGTGCGGTTATAGTCCAAATGTTTTGTAAAACTCTTTGGTTCTCTATAACCTTGGCTCGATGTTAATCTATAACACCCCGAAAATCTTAATGACAATGGAAGACTAATTCGGTGTTACTTGAATGGAGATCATAGTCAATAATTATAGAAAACGACTCGAAGAGACGTTTTATTAAAATAGTTATCATTCATCGAAAACTCATAGTTTGTTACAAAATATTGTAATTAGATCAAGTGTTTTTCCCAAAAGAAAGATCATGAGTTTGAAAGAAATGATAACTTTATGTTTTACACCACCGATAAGCCTTGCCATGCCCGCTCCGCACCTTGGTCATAATCTTCACCGATTACGAGATAACATGCTTAAAAGGTCAACAAAATGTTGAGTGAAGTCCATAGGTTTAAAATAAGTTGAACACAAGTATAAGATCATGATCATTGTAAACTAACAATATCATAAGAAAAATCACGATTATTATGCACTAAGCTCATGAAACCAAGACTCAACCGCATACACCGAATTACCAAGGTGTACGTAAGTATGCCCCAAAGGAGGTAATAGCCAATTACCTAAAGAAATTCAATATGGTGCGCCCGGTTATTTCTCTATAACCGAAACGGGTTCGTTAATCCCCATAGTACTATTCACGATATCTACATTCACCGCGTGACTAATGGTTCATGATCGGGGACCTGTGGCTAACAACTTAGGCAAGACCAATAATCAAGAGGATCAAGCATTTATGAAAACCTTGTGTTCTAGTTTAGAGCATGTATCTCCTCGCGGGTTTGTAAAATAAAGTAAAAGCGAGGCTATGAACTCACCTTGATGATAATGCACACGCAAAAAAAAGATCAAGCACAATGTAGCGGAGGTTCCAACTCGAAACCTAAAATGATGAGATGGCGAGTCTCAGTAAATGAGCATTTTGGTTCGCGACCAAAATAATAGAGCATTGAATATTCTTATTCAATAGATCATTGGATTGTCCAATCCAATAGTGTGCGATCGTGATTAACGTTTTAAGTTAATTTTCATGCTACATTGTCTTAACTAGTGATCCTCACTTTCGCATAAGTGAAATGTTCCCCCGTTGTGATCTTTATAGATTTGTTGAGTATTTTAACGTATTTGAATGAATTCCCCGTGTGTTTTATCGAATTTGATATATATATAATTATAATCTTATAATATATATATATAAGTAATACATTTAACGTTATCCGAAATAAAATACTCATAAGATCAAAATACTTGTCTTTACGAGGCTATTATGAAATCATAAGTTTTGATAAACTTTTCCCAATTTACACTTTTATCCTCGAGTTATAAAAGTATGAGTTTAGTCCTTGGACTTTTAGAAAATGACACTTTCCACCTGAATTATATTTCATACCAAAACTTTCAGAAATGACAACTTTAACCCTTGGTAAAACTGAATTTACAAAAACAGCCCTCTAGGTTCATTTTATACGCTTTAAACCTTTGTTTTCCAAACTTGACATTTCTAACCCAAAGTTTATAAATACTAGTTTAGTTAATTACATATTCGATCCTTGTGGTTTCCATGCGTGCGCATGCACGTAAAAGTTGCCCCTTATACTTTCGAAAATATCATTAATAGTCCCTAGACTTTCATAAAACACTTATTATACGTATAAAATGACCCTTTACTTTAGGAAACTTTCCACTTTCTTCCCATAAACTACTCGTTTTGCAATTCAAGTCCGAAATTCCTTTTTAACATACGAAAACTTTACAAAACTTTTACAAGCTTATTCCTAGCTTATTTTTAGAGCTTATTAGCTTATTACTAATTCATTGGGCCGAGTTGGGCTCTCGTTGGACTTAGTTTAGGCTAAATGGGCTTTCAGTTTGGGCTTCAAGCCAATTAGTGTTTACGTGAGGGATAAATGTGTACGAGGGGTTCTAAGGATTTGTGATGTGTTTTTCGACATGTATTACAAGTTTTAACAAGAATTTAGTGAGTGGCTATGTGTTGAAGGTTGTTTATTTCGTGTTTCATGATATATACTAGCGTAGAAAAGGTGCGCTTGATGTTTTAATGTGTGATATCTAAAGTGTAAACAATAAATAAAATGGAAATGGGTCGGGAATGACTTACAATCACTCTTACGAGTGGTGATGATCGATGAGATGGTGTTTCCAATCCTACCCCGTGTTCTCCTTATGAATGTTACCCGTATTCCTATATTTCCCAATATAGTTTACCCTTATGATTTCCTTCTTCTTTTCTTCGATGTTACCACAGCGAACGATTTTTGTAATGCAAAGGTATGAGAGTTTGTGTGTGTGTGTTAAATGAGAAATTTTGGTGAGTTTGCCAAGTCTTGGTGGTGTGATTTATAAAGAAAAGTTAAGCATGGCCTTCCCAATATTTAACTCTTAGCTTTCCTAATTCTAGGATTTATTAGTCACATGTTCCTTTAAATTTGGTCATGTTTGTAAGATGTTGCTAGGCGTGTGGAGGTGGCAGCCAAGATTTAGGACATGTTTTAGTTTAGTCATTTCATGAAAGACATAAGATCCAATGGTTTATGAGGTCAAATGGGTAGTCAAAGGTATAGGAGATTAAATAATGTGGTTAGGGTGGCTAAGTATGATGGTTTGTCTCCTTTGTTCACTCTCACACGATAACACAAAGAAATCAAAGGGAAGTGCTTTTGTTTTTAGTTTGGTACCCTTGGCTAGTTTGATTTCGTTTCTCGTTCGGTTACAGAAGAGAGAAACACAAAACATTTTAACATCAATCTTCTAATACATGTACATGGGCTAGGTGATGTGAACGAGGCCCAAAGCAAAAATATGGGTGGGTTGGGCTCGTGTTCTAGGTCGGTTGAAGACAAGGTCCACTTGAATTGGTAGTTTTGTTGGGCTCAAGTTAGCTAGCGAGGCCCAAAGTGTTATCGGTGTGGGCTTGGTCCGGTTGCAAGGCCCATTAACGAGTTGGGTTGGGTTACGGGTGATATAAAGTCCAATGAGTTTCGAGGCCCAATACGAATTTGAATATATTTTATTATAATTAAATTCAGATTTCTACAAATTTTACGTATTCATTTATTTTAGGATTATCGGATAGTGGGAAATTTATTTAGATCACAACGGTATCTTTTATGAACGCTCAAGTCATGTTGATCATGCATATGCCAAATGATATGCAAATGTGATGCTTAGAAAATTTCATGACGAAATAGATCGTGTTTAATTCTCGATTAAAGCGTTAAGTACATTGAAATTTTCCGGAGCTTACACCTTCACCGTGGTCGAGGAACGCCTACCACCACCACCACCGTCGAATGGCGTAAGATAAGCCCATGAATGAGCTTCTCCAAGCACCCATCGAGGGTTACGGAGATGCTATTGTTGTCCCACCATCGTGGGCGACACTTTCGAGCTCAAACCGGTTGCTTAATATAGTAACCCAAAGCCAATTCTATGGCTTTGAGCGGATGATCCTCATGCACACATTCGATGGTTTAACAAGATTGCATCTACCATCAAGTACAAGAATGTCCCACATGAAGCTATCAAGCTTCTTCTCGCTCCCATTTTCTCTAGAGGGCAAGCCGGAATTGGCTTGAGAAACAACCCCTCGCTCTATTGAGACATGGGAAGATCTTGTCACCAAGTTTGTCAACGAGTTCTATCCTCCATCTCGAACCACAAGTCTTAAGAATGAGATAATTGAATTTTCTCGAGATTTGATGAATCATTCGGGAGGCATGGGATCGTTACAAAGAGTTGCTTCATGAGTGTCCGCATCATGGTTTTACCGAGTTAATGCAAATGGATACTTTCTATAATGGTCTCAATCGACTAATCAAGACTCTTTTAATGCCTCCGCGGAGGTAATTTCTTGAGCAAGACTACCAAAGAAGCCTTGCAAATCATTGAGAACAAATCTCGTGTCCGCCTTTTCCGAGCAAAGACATATCGCCTAATGTCGGACCTTCTTCTTCATCTCCGTGAGTACATCTATAACCGATGCTAAGATTGAAAACTCACGACATTGTTCAAGCTTTGGTTCTTTCTAACCAAAGAAAGTGACCTTCACACGACACCAACACATGGTGAAGTGAAGAAAGTCGAGAGTTGTGTTACTTGTGGTGGTCCTCATGCATACTACAATTGTATCGCCACCGATGGTAGTCCATTTGAAGCCAATGCTCTAGCCGGTAGTTCACAAGAAGGAGGCAATCAATCGTCCTCAAAATGAACCACACTATCGTGCTAACACTAATCAAGCACCACCCGATTTTAACCGTAATCATAACATGCAAAACCGAATCGAAACCAACCTAGAATGAACCAAGGTTATCAAAACCAAGGTAATTTCTATTCCGCACCAAATCAAGGTTTCCAACATCAAGGGAACCTTAATCAAAACAATTTCAATCGAGGGAATCAATTTCATGGGAATATGAATCCTAATCAAGGAAATTTTCAAAACCAAGGCCCTAATCCTAACAATAGAGGCCAGAATTTTCCTAATCCACCTCCGCCATTGTTCCAACTGGACCATCATCCGATGAGCTATTGAAACAATTCATGAAGTCCCAAGATGAAATGAACAAGTTGTTGGTCGGTCGGATCGATCTTAAGAAGTCTTTAAATGATCAACCCTCGGGCTCGTGAAAACTTCCGAGCAACACGATCGCTAACCCGAGGGGCGATGCAAAGGCGATCACAACCGTAAGTGGTGTTTCATATCTTGGACCTGCTGCTCCTACTACCTCTTCTTCTTCTCTCCAAAGGTAGTGGAAAGTGAACCTCCGACACACAATGGACCCACGACTCCAATGCCTCCTCCACCGTGAGAAATGAGTCAAGTTACCAAGGATACAACGGACAAGGTGCATTTTTCAAGCCCACGGCATCAAGACACGCCCTACCTTCTGTAGTCCAACCCCAAGTTGTCCGAAACCCAAGTCAAATCTAGGAGTTGTTTTTAACCTCCGTAGCTCCGCTGAAAATCGAATCCAAATCTTCTATTCCTTACCCATCACGTTTGAATGAGCAAAGCTACGAGAAAGCTACCATCAAATGGACAAATTTTTCAAATTTTCCAAGAGTTACATTTCGACATAAGCTTTATGGATGCTATCATGTTGATGCCCAAGTTTGCATCAACTCTCAAACACATGTTAAGCAATAAGGAAAAGTCGTTTGAAATGGCAAAACTCCTTTAAACGAGAACGCTCTGCAGTTATCCCAAGAAGCTTCGAAAGCTTGGAGATCCCGGAAAATTTCTCTTACCTTGTGTATTTCCGTGAATGGTTGAATGCTTTGCCTTAGCAGATCTTGGTGCAAGCATAACCGATGCCTTATTCAAGATGGAAGAAACTTTCTTCCTAACTCACTCCTACATGCATGACTCTCGAGCTTGCGATCGTTTCCATATCCCGTCCTCTTGGCATTGCCGAGGACGATTTGTAAAGTAGGAAAGTTCCATTTTCCACCGACTTCGTGGTTGTTGATTTTGATGCCGATCATCGGGTTCCTCTCATTGTTGGTCGAGGATTCACGAGAACGGGCCGTGCTCTCATTGATGTATTTGAGCAAGAAATCACATTACGTGTTGGTAATGACGATGTCACCTTTAACCTTGATCAAACTTGAGGTACTCCGCAAACTATGATTCCGAGTCGGTTAACCGAATAGATATCATTGATGTTGCTTCAAGAGTACTCAAGAAGTTCTTGGTTATTCTCATAATTACGTGAGTGGGATCCCACCACATCTTCTCAACCTATCATAGCCAATTCTACTCCTTCTCTCACTCCGCTTGAGGCGACTTCATCTTAGATGAGATTGAAGCATACTTGGCTAGTGATTCTGCTCCATGGGAAATTGATCACACCCAATTGACATTGAGGGGACATACTTCTTATTGAGAAATTTCTTAATGATGATCCATCATCAACCCTCACCCTAGTGATTCAATCCCGGATGAGATTAATCTGAGGAGATATTCTTCTAAAGAAGTTGTTAAATCATGACACTTCTCCTCCTCTCCTCCCGCCGAGCTTCATAACAAGGAAGTTAAGTCGGTTGAGAAAATCAAGAATTTCCGAGGTTGAGCTTAAGGACTTACCTCCTCATCTCGAGTATGCATTTCTTGAGGCGATGATAAATTACCCGTCATTATTGCTCGAGATTTGAGTAAAGATGAAAAGTCGCTCATAAAGGTCTTGAAGTCACACAAGCAAGCAATTGCTTGGAAACTCTCTGAAATTAAGGTATCAACCCCGAATTTTGTACTCACAAAATCTTGATGGAGGATGACTTCAAACCAAGCGATTCAACATCGAGAAGAGTAAATCCAAAATCCATGATGTTATCAAACAGAGGTTATCAAACTTCTTGATGCGGGATTAATTTACCCGATCTCGATAGTCCTTGGGTTAGCCCAATTCATTGTGTTCCAAAAAGGGTGGCATTATCGTTGTCACAATGAAGATAACGAGTTAATTCCAACTCGATTGGTTACGGATGGCGTGTGTGCATTGACTATCGTAAGTTGAATGACGCTACCCGTAAAGACCATTTTCCTCTACCCTTCATGGACCAAATGCTTGAGAGATTAGCGGAATGAATACTATTGTTTCCTTGATGGTTTCTCGGGTTATTTTCAGATTCCCATTGATCCACAGGATCAAGAGAAGACCACATTCACCTGCCCATACGGAACTTTTGCCTACAAACGTATGCCGTTTGGCTTATGTAATGCTCCTGGCAAGTTCCAACGATGTATGATGGCCATTTTCCACGACATGATCGGGGAAACAATGGAGGTGTTTATGGATGACTTCTCGGTCATTGGGGATTCTTTTCAAACATGTCTCTCCCATTTAGAAAAAATGCTTCAAAGGTGTGAAGACACCAATCTTTGTCTAAATTGGGAGAAGAGTCACTTTATGGTCAAAGAAGGCATGGTCCTTGGCCATAAGATTTCCAAAAATGGGATTGAGGTAGATAGAGCAAAAGTAGATGTTATTGCTAAATTACCTCATCCTACTACCGTCAAAGGTATTAGGAGTTTTTTTGGTCATGCCGGTTTCTATCGTAGATTCATACAAGATTTTTCTAAAATCGCCTACCTATGATCCATCTTCTTGAAAAGGATGCTCCTTTATCTTCTCACCCGAGTGCATTGAAGCTTTTGAAACATTGAAGAAAAAGCTTCTCAAGAACCCATTCTCGTTGCTCCCGATCGGGACTTGCCTTTTGAGCTCATGTGCGATGCAAGTGATTTTGCTATCGGTGCAGGTCCTAGGGCAACGCAGAACAAGCATTTTCACCTATCCACTACGCAAGTAAGACTATGATCAAGCTCAAACTCATTACACCACCACGTAAAAGGAGCTACTAGCCGTGGTATATGCATTTGAGAAGTTTCGCCGTATTTAATCTTGACCAAATGTGTGGTGTATACGGATCACTCGGCTCTCAAATATCTCTTTGCAAAACAAGATGCAAAGCCGAGATTACTCTGTTGGATTCTCCTCCTCCAAGAATTTGATATCATTATACGTGATAAAAAGGAGCCGAGAATCTAGTCACGATCATCTGTCTGATTAGAAAACCCTCACCAAGATGTTTTCGAGAAAAGGAAATAAATGAAACATTTCCTCTCGAGACACTCAATGCGGTTTCTTTTCGTGGAAACTCTTCTACCCCATGGTTTGTCGACTTCACAAATTACCATGCGGGTAACTTCATAGTGAAAGGGATGTCGACCCAACGAAGAACAAATTCTTCAAAGATGTTAAACATTATTTCGGGACGACCCTTCTTGTTCAAAATTTGTGCGGATCAAGTCATCCGACGGTGTGTTTATGGACGAAAGCTATTGACATTCTCACGACTTGCCATGCCGGACCCACCGGGGCCATCATAGTCCAAACTACACCGCCAAAAGGTGTTTGATTCGGGTTTTATTGGCCCACAATCTATAAGGATGCCCACGAATTTGTCAAATCTTGTGACGCTTGTCAACGTCACGGAAATATATCTCAAAGAAATGAAATGCCACAAAATGCCATTCAAGTTTGTGAGATATTTGACATCCGGGTATTGACTTTACGGGGCCATTTCCATCTTCTAGAGGAAAGAAATACATACTCGTGGTCATTGACTATTTGTCAAAATGGGTTGAGCGAAAGCTTTACCTACCAATGATGCCCGAGTTGTTGTGAAGTTTTAAAATCTCTTTTGCGTGTTTGGAACTCCGAGAGCGATAATCGGTGATCGTGGTACACATTTTGCAATGACCAATTTGATCGTGTCATGCAAAAGTATGGTGTTACCCACCGCTCTCATCGCATACCACCCCAAATAAGTGGGCGGTGGAAGTTTCCAACCGTGGTATTAAAAGAATTCTTGAAAGGACAAGAGGCGAAAATCGTGCATCCCGGTCGGATAAGCTAGATGACGCACTCTGGGCCTTCCGTACAACTTACAAAACACCCATCGGGTGTACTCCATACAAGCTAGTGTACGGAAAGGCATGTCATCCTCCGATTGAGTTAGAGCACAAGGCATACTGGGCCTTGAAACATGCAAATTTCGATATTCAGACAGCGGGTGATCACAGAAAAGTTCAAATGAATGAATTAAATGAACTTCGTGATCAAGCATACGAGAACTCTTTGATCTACAAGCAAAAGACAAAGAAGATTCATGACTCTAAAATCAAGAACCGCGTTTTCAACGTTGGTGATCGAGTCCTTCTTTTCAATTCAAGATTGAAGATTTTCTCGGGAAAGCTCAAGTCCCGTTGGTCTGGTCCATTCACCATTGCTAAGGTTTATCCTTATGGCACCATTGAGTTATCTCAACCCGATGGTCCTAATTTTAAAGTGAATGGTCATCGAGTGAAGCATTATTTTGGAGAGGACATTCCCCCGTGGTCGTCCGGATCTACAAACCTTCCCATGAACCAATGAATGCGGGATCGAGTCAAGCTAGTGACTCGGTAATCAAAAACATTAGCACGCACCATATGGGTTTTCACCCATATTTCGCCTTCTTTCTATTCTACCACCCTAGTGTGGGGAGTTGCCCACATGTTGCATATATATAAGTTTTCAAAAAAAAAAAAAAAAAAATCTTTCAAATAATGGCCTTAGTATTTTCCTTTACGTTCTTTGTTTCGCATAGCAGTGGTACTTTGAATATTGAGGGCAATATTCATTTCTAAGTGTGGGGAATTCTCACGAATTTTATCATATTATTATACCGCCCAATTCCCCATTTTGGCCAATTTTTTTTTTTTTTTGGAATAAGTGTTTTCACTTATTCATCATATGGTAATCATCCGCCATGTCTAAAAAACAAAAGGATTGGCTAATCCAGAGCAAATGGCTCTTGGTAAAGATTTCTCAAATCCGCTTATGGCTTGCAATTTGCCCAAAATTGTATGGTATTCAACTCACCATATCCTAAAAAGTGAAGAGTTGGCTAGCCCGCAAGGTTATGGCTTGTGGTAAAGGCGGTGGAAAAACCATAATTGGTAATCACTCACCAAAGATAATTCGATAATTTATGTAAGAGTTGGCTAGTCCAGAGCAAACGGCTTCGGTAAAGACAAATCAAATCCGTTCTGACTTATGATTTGCTCAAAATCATTTGGTTATCGATGTACCAAGGTTCTTACTTGAATCAAACATTTGGCTACTCCGTAGTGATGGCTTTTGGTAAAGAGTTTTAAAATCCATTAAAGTTCTAAATCATTGCTAGGGACTAGCAATATCTTAGTGGGGGATTGATGAGTGTCTAAATACTCATCATTTTGTACAATCTAAACCGCAAAATCATCCGAAAACACTCAAAATGCATCAAAATGATGAAAATATCACAAACCAGTGTTTTATGTGTTTTAAATGCAAAATATCAAAATCGATGAAAATGATTCAAGTTTGCAAAATTGGCGCTTTAATCCTCAAGTTTCAAAAGTTGTCAAATCTAGTCCTGGAATTCAAAAATGTGAAGTTTTGTCATTCAAGGTCCCTAAAATATTCTAAGTTGTTAAAATTGGTCCTTGAATGATTCTTTGATCAAATGGCGAAAAAGGTCCCTAAAGTTTGAAATTTTGCAAAATTAGTCCTTGGATATTTTAAAATGGAATTTTATGCAAAAAGGGTCCTTGTACTATCAAAGTTTGTCAAGTTTAGTCCTTGTGATAAGTTTGGAAAAGTGTCATGTTCAGTCCCTCAAGTTTGGAGAAATTACATAATTGGTCCTTGTGTATACTAAACCAAACCGGACACCCTTATCAATATCAAAGCCCAAATCCATATCACTTATCCAGCTGGCCCAAACCTTAGCCCAATCCCACATGAACCTTGACCCTTGAGCTAGGTCAAAATACATTTTGATCCCTGTCACAATCCATTTGGCCCCCCCCCCCCCCGTTAGTATTATTGCCTCGGTCAACAAAAGTCAAACGGGCAAAATACCGCCTCACTGCTCATCCTTTCACCCTTCCTCAAACCCAATACCACTCATGGTTTTCCATGATTTACTCCACCCCCCCTACCTTGTCCCCTCTACCTCCACTAACACCCAAATACCCTTAATTGATTCAAACAACTCCATTTATTGATCAAACCTGCTATGTGACTTTTGGCGCCAAAATCCACTTGGACGGATATGATGAGTTGGATCAATCCAATGGCTGGAAATGAGTGGGATTGTATCAGAGGTCAACAAGGATTCCAAAAAGGCTATAAAGAGGAGCAAGGAAGCTATGTATCAAGATATCTAGTGTAATCTTTAAATTTCATGTCGTTTTAGATTAATTTTGAATTTCAAGGTACTGCTTTAGTTTCCAAGCTTTGTATTTCAAGTTTTCATTGTATTATAAACCTTTACAAGTATCAATTTCAAGTGTTAAGTTTCATTTCGGTTTATTCAAATTTTCAAGTGCTCAAAATCTCATATGATTCGAATGTTGTTGTTAGGTGTTATCATGGACTGAATAAGCACATGTATGCTCCTAGATAGCTTATAAAAGCTATTAGATATATTAAAATCCAGTTTAGTAGCAAAAAGGAAAAATACCAAAAATCCAAATAAAATAGTTGAAAATTCAAAAATCACATGGAAATGGTGTTCACAGCTGGAGCAGGGTAGATTGTGGATGGCCTTGGGTTAGTGGCTTAGTGGTAAGCCTTTAGGATTGGTCTTGATCATTGGTTCTATGATTGCAGTTGGATACCCATTTGTAAGCCTTTTTGTTCATTTTTGCATTTCACTGTTGTAGTTGTTTAGCAGTTGTAATTTCTGGTTCTTTATGATCATTAGTCTTAATTAAGTGTATTTGAGTATTAAAACCGGTGACTTGTTCTTTTTAAATTATAGTTTATAAAAATTTCATTTTAACAGTTAAAATAGCTTAAGTCTCAATTCTTAGTTTTATGTTGTTATTACTGTTGGTTCAAGCTTATTTAGTCTTATTTAATGATTACATAAAGTCTCCAATCAGTTTTATGGTTTAAATTTGTGATTTGCTTTGAAAAAGTTCCATAACAGACATTTAAAGGGTGTTTGGATTTGCCTATTTAAACCATAGCAGGACTGGTTTGTGTTGTTTATTTGTGCTTGTTTTGTGTCACATACACACCTAATATCTCAATTTAACCATAAAAAACAGTGGTCATTTGTCAAAAAGTCAAAATCCCTTTTGATCACATCTTGTGCATTCACTGTTTGAATTTCATGATTCATGATCATGATTTTGTGTTAATAAGTTGTTAGTGTTGATCAAATCAGTCTTTATATACCTTAATACATCACATTCAGTGCTTAAGATCAAATCAAAGTTCATAAAAGTCAAGCTTAGTTAGTTTTTAGAAAAGTCAAAAATTTGCATTTGGTCGTTTTTGATTAAAAAATATATTTTTAGTGTGAGTTTAATAGTAAGATTTAGCTTAAAATCTTTTGGGGTATTAAAGTTTAGTTGCTAAACTTAATTAGAAAATTACTAGTTCTCTTTGAATCAGCTTTTTAATAGCTTTTTAACTAGCTTATTTTGAGTACCTGTTTGAAAATGGTGCCCTGTGCACAGTTGGGTGGTCCAACTTGATAAGCTCACATAGAGCTTATTAGTTGCTCAAATCTTGTGATTTTTGGTTCTTTGGGTAGCTGACCTAGTCTTCTTGAGGTCCCAAACTTAGTTTTCCATTTTGAAGCTTAATAGCTAGGGCTGCACCTAGCTTCTTTTTTGTCCCAACACTCAAGATCAACTGCTCGACTGAAATGAGCGGTGATCTGGTATCACTTTCACAAGCTCTTATAAAGCTCTACAGTTACCTATAGCTTTTGATCTCTGGCTTTTTGGAAAGCCAACCTAGCCAGCTTGTTGACTCAAGGCTTGTTTTGAGCTTGTGAGCTTATTTCACTAGCTTATTTTAGCCTTGAAAAAGTCCACAGGACTGTTTGGTTATTCAGTTTAGTTCAAGTGCTTATTGCTTATTTTTAGCTTATTGGTGTGCTTATCTGTGTAATTTGGCTTTATATAAGTAGCATTATCCTATTTGTAGCTTATTTAACTTGTGTTTCCAGTTTATAACTTTGTTTGAGCTTAAATTCACCAAAATAAGCTCTTAAGCTCATCGTTGGCTTATAAGCTTCTCAATTAGCTTATTTGTAGTTTGTAAAATTTTGTGTTTATTAAAATTTCATATAATCGATAGTTAAACAGTTTTCAAAAGAAAACCACAAAAAACATCAATTTAAAAATAGTGATAGCGTTTATTTAATAGTTTTAGCTTTTTGATTTTTCTTTTCATCTTATTAATAAGCAAATCTTGTTTTATATTTTTCTTAGTTTTCGTCACCTTAAGTTATTTTTAGAAAAAGTTTCATAATTTTCCTAATCTTTTTAGTATTTATTATAATTTTAAATAGTTAAAAGTATTAAATAATTAGTAACAAATATTTAAAAAGCATAAAAAATATCTTTTCAGTTTTAAAATTAGTTTTATCATATTTTAGATTTTTCCAAGTTAAAATTTCATTTTTCCAGGTTTATTTTATATTTTCTAGAATTTAAGTGTATTTTAAATAATAATTAATTAGTAATAATTAGATAACAAGTGTGAAAAATATATTTTTAATTTTAGAATTAGTTTTATAATATTTTAGATTTTTCTGAATCATAATCTTATTTTTCTAGCCTTATTTCATATTTTCTTTTATTTTAGGTTATTTTTAAATAGTTTAAAATAGTTTTTAATTAATAATAATTAAATAAATAGTGGTAAAAATAATTTTCTTTTTCTAATAATTTTCTTTTATTTTTAGGATTCTAAAATGTTATTTTCATATTTTAGGTCTTTTATTTTTAGATCTCACTTTTTATTTTGTACGTATCGTAGTTTTTAAACGTCGTTTACGTTTCTTTATCGATTGTTATGTTTTCCAATTCGCTTCCAATCTCATTCCAATCAATCAAGAGTGTAATATTCAAATCCAAAACATTTATGATCACTATCTTTAGTGATCATTCTATCATCGATCAGTGTTTACACACCATCGAGTCTCCGTGGGAATTAACGACCGGAATTCATTATATTCTCGATCTTCATTGCATTTGTGTTTTAACTGCTTTAAGTTTCTTCATAGCCATTCACAAGTGGCTAGCTTGTGTGAGAAAGCTTGACGGTTTAGCACGATCAATTATCCCTAAATAGATCCCTCCCGGCTCTCAAGGATCGTGAACGAATACCTAACCTAACCATCCTTATAACACCATGCATAAAGTAAATTGGTCGGTCTTTTGGTACTGTTTCTTTCCTTCTTGAAACCAATTGAAAAATCATTTGGAAAATCAATCAAGGTACTTGTGATATAAAATCAAAACATTTTGTACCTTAATTGTTTTGATCATTTAGAAATGCTCCCCCTCAACATGTGCATATGATTTTGAAATTGTTTAGCACATAGAGGCAATAGTTATTTGAAATAATTTCTTGATCATAATTTTCATAGAAAAAGCCATTTCATTTTCTTGGTAAATTCTCCCCCTCAATATGTGCGTTGGATATTTGAAAATCATTTTGCACATAGAGGCAAGAGGTTTTTGAAGTACTTTTCACGATTGCAAATAGAAACCATTCACTCCCCCTCAATATGTGCATCGATATATGAAAGAGTTTAGCACATATTAGAGAGAACTTGCACATTGAATCATATCGATCATTATTTATCAGATTTCATAATTAAATCATAAATTCTCCCCCGATCAAAAATATCAAACCCTTTGAGATTTTGGATCCCAAGTGATTTAATACGGTTTAGAAAACATGGGAGAACTTGTGCCTTATGTATTTGAAATCGTATGGCTCATGAAGGAAGGAGTGCTTTTGAAACAATCACCCTTTAAAACCGATTTGAGATTTAAATCACGATCTCTCCTCGATCAAAATTTCAAACCAATTGAGATTTGTGATCCCAATTGATTTAAATCATTTAGAAAAAATTGGGAAAGACGTGGCAAGATTTAATTTTGTAAAATGACAGATATGGATCAATTTTAGACATTAAAGATTGTTAGTGTCAGGTATGATAGTTTTAAGAGATCTTTAAGTAAAATAAAACAATTTCATAATCAAACAAGAACAGAAAAAAATTCATTTTGAAAGATTTTTGAGTTTTAAAGAAAATCATACCATGACATAATATTAAATCTTTAGATCACCACTTATTTTGTACAAATGGACTTGATACATGAAATATCGTTTGAAAATATTTTATTTGAAATCACTCTCCCCTCAAATAATGACCGTAGTCGTAGATTGAGTGACTTAAGTTTTGATAAAATGAAGCCCGGTGATTTCCAAAATTTAGTCCAATTTATTTTTAAAACAATATTTTTCCATTTTAAAACAATATTTTTCAAAAATATTGTTTAAAAATGGTATCATCACTATTATCCCTGCACAAAGATACGTTATGTGGTTAAGCTGCTTTTGTTGTTGTTGCTGAGGGTTGGAAGAAAACCATCTGCAGATGCAGTGAGACCTCTGAAGTTGCATCTAACGTGCCAACTATCCATGGAGAGATCTCATTAAGCTCCGTTTCTTCATTTGTCGACCCAAAAAATAGTTACCCTTTCCATTCGGCATCCAATCTTCTTCATTAGTGGGATCCGGATCGGAACATTCTTATGAACCATGATATCTCGCATACGTGAGTGGACACACAAATGATATATGGTGGTCGACATCACCCAAACAAGAATCGACTAATAAAAGTCAATTCAACATAACAAACAGATCATGTAAAGCATGGGAATAATGTGTTTATCAAACTCTATTCATCAAATCTTAATAGTCATATCCTAGGCACCTAGTCCCTCAACGTAGGTTAACATCTTTTTCAGTTAAGCATATAGGATAATTAGATAAGCCCGATAGATGATATAAATTTGAAAAACATTCTCCCCCTCAATCAATGACTCATTCTATCAAAAGTTTAAATAAGCTGAAGTCATTGATTGGGTTTTGCAAATTTATGAAAACTTGATTCTGATTGATTATCAAGCAACTCATTTACCACCATTTTGTTAAAACAAATATTTTTCTGAAGAAATTTAGAAGGAAAAATATTTGAGTAGGAACAATGATCCTTGACATACTTTCCTCATTTGTTTTAGGATAAGTGCATGAAATTTTTGAAAATTGGTTTAGCGCAACACTTTCCTTTCTTGAAGATCGGGTTGCTATCTCAAATAATAGCAAACCATGGTTTAAAGCATGGGTTACATCAAAAGTAATCGCAACCCATAGTTTTAAGCGCCAGACACAATCAAGTAATTGTAAACCATATTTTGAATCATGTTTTGAAAAGAAATATTTACACCTCCTGCTCGAACTTCATCTAAAGTCACGTGCCATTATTGAATGACATTTCTAAGACCGTAGATGTTGTTGATACCGAAGACATGTCTTGAGAAAACAATATTTTTGGTATTTTCGATTTTTCAAATTATTATTATTATTATTATTATTATTATTATTATTATTATTATTTTTTTATGGATTTTAAAATTTTATATTTTTCTATTTTCTTTTGTTGGTTTTATAATTTTGTATTTTGCTTTTTATAAGATATATACAAAGAAAATAATGAAATGAGTACCGAGATAAGGATATCGCTCATCACGTAAGAAGAAAGAAATCAACATCTCTTAAACTTTCACCACCAAAGAATTCGAGGCTTCTAAGAAAATTAACTGAACATGAGCCTTCTAAATGTGAATCTTTGGTAGCTTCCCCCCAAACCGACAATTATCGAATTAAGACCATTTCCCCCAGAAGATGAAGTGAAGCAAACAGACTAATTGTATGAAGCTCAAGAACCCGAAGAAGACGATAACAACGAAGTAACAAGATAACACGGATCATCTCTGTGGATATCAAACCCGAAATACATGATTAAGCCCGATCAAGTGAACATGTTGTACGTCCCTGATGTACACATATCTCTCCCTTGATGGATGCGATCTCATCGGAATCATCATAACAATGTGTACATGAAGTACTAACCGGAAGCACTTTATCATGAATCATATAGAAGATGTCGATAAGCAATATTATCTCACTTACCAGGTATTCTTCTCATATTTCTTCCTACTGAAGGCTGTGTTGACACATACCAAAAGTATCCAGACACCACTTCCCCCCAAATGGTTGGAATAATACATCCTTCCCCCAAATAGTTGGAATAATATATCCTTCCCCCAAATAGTTGGAATAATACATCCTTCCCCCAAATAGTTGGAATAACACACCAAAGGCTACGAGTTAAACACCGAGATTCTCTACGGTTATGACATTTGTCTCCTCGAATAACTTCAATAGAGAAGAAGTATTAAGTTCATCACGTGTACTCGTTGTGTGTTTATATATGTCTCCTTCCCCTTGTCGGTTTTGATACCTCGTAATCAAGAACACATTATACATACCAAATAATCTTGAAATAGAGAAGAACAACAAATTAGCTCAAATGAATCTCGTGAGAATCAATCACTCTGTAAACTCTCTCGACTATTTTTATCAACCCATATGTAGACAATTTGAAGTGACCACTGATGAAGAAAACCCGATATACCAAACTTGAAACTGAAGTCAAATTCCCCACATTTGTATCTTAAGCTTGCACTTGTGTCAAATGTCCAACACGTTAATAAACATACAATCGGATGTACATTGACCCACTGAATGAACCAGAACAAATGATTCCTCAACATCGATTCCATCTTCCTAACTATATACATGTAGAGACTGATCTGGAATATTCAATAATGTCTTCAAGAGGATGAGGTTGTCATTTTCTTCAATGTTCATTTGGTTGATTTACAGAGTGCACATTGGGAGGAACAATAATCCGTGAAGATTTGGCAAAGGAATACCAAAGAGCGGATCATTATTCATGAGTAAACCGCAGATTATGATAGTCATTATCAACGCCTTGAGGAATAACTAGAGATTGGGTTTCTTGAGTAGTTTGAGTTGTACTTCTTAGAAGGTGTGCTAGTTGAATTAGCGGTGAACCGGAGCAGAGCTTGTGAACTAGATGATCATCATTCATTGGAAGTTGAAAGTACTCATCAAACATATCTTGAAACAGTGAATCCCAAACAATAAATCCCAGTTATCCTTAGTAAGCGAAACATTAGTTTGAGGAGAGTTGTATGACCATTATTCAAGCATCCATCAATAAGTAGAATATGCACTCTTCTCCCCCTCAAAAATTGCAAATGAAGTTTACCATATTTGATTGAGCAAGTGAATAAGAATATGCACGAATGAACGTAGACCCACTTGATGATTGAATGAGCATTTGAAAAACATGAAGCTTGTTGATGGAGAATGTAGATGACAATGGTCATAAACATGAAGATTTCTCTTCTTCTGAAGATAAAGCGCACTGAAGCGTACATCTTTCTTTTCTTTGAGGAACGGGGCCTGAAGTGTTATCTGCGCAGCCATACATCTTGTTGAAGAACGAGGCTCGAATCGATGTGAGCAGGGCGTCATAGCGATTGAATATCAAGGTTGAGTTAATTGAACCCGTGAGTTATGAGATATCAATCCATTTGTTATCCATACTTTAAGCCATCCATGTAGTGAAGGATCAAGTATTCGCAATCGAGTAAGGATTACATGCACTAACATTACAAGCTTGATTGCATATATATTGGTTAGTGACATTAGTATCCAAACCCTTTGGGGTTTCACGGTCAACCTTGATTTTTCCATCGGTAAAAAGCTTTCCGGTAGGTATCCACCTAAGTCCAACATCCTTAAACATTCTACCAGACGGAATCCACTTATGGAAAGGTCTAGGATTGTTGATATTCTTATGCACAGTGGAAGACTTATTGTTATTCCTAGACTCCAAAGATTTAGCATTGGGATCCATCTAGGTGAAGTTTTAGGTTTGTTTTGCTTCATGACATATTGAACCTTAGCCATGTTAGTAGTCTTAGTGGATTATACCTTAGCATGTGAGTTAGTAAAATGTTTCTTATTCGGAAAAGACTCAGAATTTCTAGTTTCATTTTCTACATGCTTAGCATTCTTCTTCATATAACTACTCTTAGATGCAAGCCAACCCCTAGTCTTTTGAGTGTTCCTAGGTAATGGTTTACTACTACTAGCAGTTCCTTGAAATCTTGTGGAATGCATCACCCTATTTCTTGCAACTAAAATTCTGTCTTTTCGAATCTGTGCCTTTTTCCTAGCTTCTTCTAGATAATAGTTCTTCCACAAGTCATTCATATCATATGAATTCTGGGTTTTAATGCTTGGTTTTGACACTGTTTTCGAACTATTCCTAGAGGTGCTGGGAGTAGAAGTAGCTACTTGTTGAGGGTTGACGGAGCTAGAAGTATTACTCTTAGGTAACTCAGGTGAAGTGACTGGTTTTGAAAAAACTTGTATCGCATCAACTTGGGAGGCAAGCCTTGTCTTTAAAGATTTTGTTCTTTCGGATATAAATGCGTGAGGTCGCCTAACAACGGACCAATCTCTAGTGGGATGAGAAACCGGCTTCCCAAGGTTGATGGTTTTGTAAACTCGGTGTTCACACTTTTCCCTATGGTTTTCTAAGCTCATTCTTTAAGGCAACAATAGCGAAACTCTTTTCCGAAGTTGAGCTTTGAGATCATCAATTTTTCTATCAAAGAGTTTGTTTTTCCATTGACTTAGTTCTAGCTTCTTTGATGAGTCACTTAGTTCTATGTGATGCTTTCTCAAAGTCTCATTTTCCTTTAGTAATTTAGCCACATAAATTGACAGTTCATTATTTCTTGTTATAATAGTATCAATGTCTTCATGCATCTTGACCGAATTACTTTTCACATGCATACCGTAAATATGTTTCTTCAAATTGTTGATAGTCGAGTTTTTGGCTTGAAGTCGAGCTTTTAAATCGTTTATTTCAAAAATTCACGAAATTCAGAAATTCCGATTTTTACATGGTTTCTTAGTTTGAAAACTTTCCTCCTTTCTTTGTATTGCAATTTCAAGAGAAATGCAATGTTTTCAAGTTTTGAGAATTTGTTTGAAAGTTCATCAAAAGCCTTTTCATCAACCATATCATTTGTTTTGAATTTATTAGACTCACCTCAACCAAGGAACAGCTTATCGAATCATGTTCAAGATTAAGATCGGTTTGTTTAGGTACATTAGCGATGCATTATGTTGGTCGCTTAAGGTACGCCATCACATGACATCTGCTCATTTTTCGATCCGATATATGCATTCACATCATGTATAACAAGAGTCACCGAACCACCGGGTCGCTTCAAGCTTATCTCTCTCGAGCCTCGCATTCGGTGTCAATCGATCCATCATCCGATGCCTTACTAGTCTCAACACAACAATTTATTGATTGTACCCGACATACATTCACCTTTCTGATCACAACATCCACTTCTTGTGTGACAGGAGTTACTGAGAAACTGGTTATATCATTCTTTATTGTCTCTGATATTCTGCATTCAGCAACACCCGACCTTTCAACTGATACATTACCCGACTCATCAAAACAATCTCTCAACTGCACCAGACTCTCATCCACTTTTTCATCTTTCTAAGTAACTTCCTCAATATACTTCTCCACATTATCCATGAGATGGATAAGTGTCTCTATGAACACGCTAATTTCCATTCCAGTGTGTCTCTTGAAAGACATTTCAGTCATGTCTTGATCATAATCTGATGTAAATTCCCCACTGATGAATGACTGAAATTGGTTGTGGATCACTTGAAGTGCAACACTGGAACTATCCTTTTGAACCTTTTCTTTATCAAGTTGTTGTTCTAATTGTTCTAAGTTCAATAGTAATGTTCCGTTAATGTGGAAAAATCTTGACGGAAAAGGGCATTGCATGTTCGCTCCATTCCTATCGGTGTGAGTAACATGAGGTGTGAGTGAAGTTTTGATAAGGTTCAATGCTACATTCCTTTTGATAAGGTGCAATTCTCTCTTCGACTCGAACAAACAACTCGCTAATGACAACTCGCATAGGCAACTCGCTTAGGGCGACAACTCGCATAGTACACAAGCACACCACTACTTTGTCCTTTTTGTCGTTTTGTCTCAATAGACAACTCGCATATAGGACAAATCGCTTCACAAATCGGACAACTCACATACAAGCATGGGACAACTCGCATATAAGAAATGCACAACGAGACTCAACTCGCATCCAAGAAATATTCAAAAAAAAATACCACTTTTCAATCCAAAAACCACTCAACCACGATGATTCAAGCCTTCCAAATCAAAACCTAAACACTTATAATGACTCTAAACACAAAAGTACTATCAAAATCCAAACTTTAACACAAGAAATGATCCAAATGATGCAAACTACTCTAAACTCATTCAAACCCAAAAATCTTATGAAAACCACTAGAAATCCAAGAACATGAAAGATGCGTGATCAAACCATGGCTCTTGATACCAATTGTAAGATATTGGTTTTCATAAACACATAAACACACAAATCAATGGGCGTATGGAATAGAGTTTAGAGAGAGAAAGTGGAAGATGAGATCCTTTCTAGAGAGAGAAAGTAAACAAATGAAAGAAGGTTAGATTAAGTGAAAGGTCCAACCCTCTACCTTGCGAGGTAGAGGGTATTTATAGTTACATACTACACGTACTCCTTCGGACTATGGATCAGGCATACAGTAGGTAAAGACCCGTCCTTCCTCCACGGTGTTACACTAAGCTAAACTAAGCTAATAACTAACTAATAAACTACTAAATAACGATATGTCTATGAGCTAATATATGCTAGACTATAGATGGGGTGACCGACACTTCACTATGAATTTCCAATTCCCAACAAGTACCGCACTTTATGTCAACAATCAAACTCATAGCGAACGGATAAAGGATGGACACATGAAGGAATTCTATTCTCAAAAAGATACAACAAGACGGCGATGGTGAAAGTAAAATAGAGGAAGAAAAATGAGGCGATTTATATTAAGGGACACCTAAATTTGGATGATGACGCGTGTCAAAGAAATCCGGAATAAACGATCAAGATCAAGAGTAAAAAAGAGCGCGTGAGACATTAGGTAAAATCAAAGCAGAAAATGAAGAGTCGACAAGCGCCCACGTCGCGCGACACACTTCCCAAAGAAAGGAGGTGTTAGAAAGACGCGTAAAAAAAGTGAGAAAAGGAAAAGTCTCCGTCAAACTTAAAGTCTAGCAAATACCTACCGCACGCGACAATATCCATATGCGATAAAGATGCCAGACTAAGGGGACTGGATGACGTGGCAATCCCTAAAAAGAAGGAAGCACCGGAAAGACATTTCAAAAAAGGCACGGAAAGGAAAAGTGCTCAGTCAACTCAAGTCTAGTTACATCCACCGCGTGACAATACATGCACGCAAAGGCACACATTAGACTGGGAACTTGATGACGATAGTATGTATAACAGCCCACTAGGCCCAATACACACTATATACATGGGCCCAGCCCAATAACGATAAAATAACTACGAACTCTGGACCAACAGTAAGCCCAATGACGAAATTGGCTATAGTCCAGACCTAAAGATGCACGCAAGATACATAGAAGGCTGAACCATCAGCCGCTGAAGGTATCCTGTGTCCGCATCCACGATTGACACGGAACCTTGTCCTACAAGGGTCCAACTCCGGCAACTAACCACTATATGGGAGTAACTAGGAAACCCTAGCGGTAAGCCTCGCCTATAAAAAGGGCTCTAACCCCCATACAAGGTACAACTTTCTCTCTCATAATTACACACACATACTATTACTTGTGTAGGGAAACCAATCAAACTACTTGTGTTAATACAAATAAGCCGTAAAAACATTTATTTATATTTTGCGATCTTCTAATGTTTTGTCGATAACAAACGTAAAATCATTTTAAAGAAACAAATAAAATACGTAAATGGTTTGAGCCAATAGTTTACTAACACACTTACGTTTTCACATAAAACACTAAACAAGTAAAAGTGATTTTATGATTTAGTAATACATATGTACAACAACTAGTGTTTACATATTGGGCAAATATATACATAACTAGTATGTATCATAATGGGTAATACAATGGGTAGAAGTTTAAGTATTTGACCTATTGACCAAATACATTGAATGTAGTTGGGTATAACCTAAAGTCCATGACCCATACCCATGGAGCATAACCCATTGCATGACATCATGCATAAGTCATAATGGGTATAACCCATGACCCATGGACTAGATGCATTGCATCTTGTAGATACATTGTATCTACTTGGATACCCATGGTCCAAAGTATAGAACCCATGATCCATAACCTATGACCCATGACCCAAAACCCATGGGCAAAGAGGACGTCCCATAGATCCCCAGGAATACACTGGACGGATCCCTCAACCGTGGGATCCGTGGAACAGTAGCTAAAATTCTTCTATAAATAGTGAGCCATTTCTTCACGTTGGGTTGCCACTCACACACATACTTTCTCATAGTATTGTAAACCTTCTAACCTCAGATCATAAGGATCTCTCTATGTAGTTTGTGTTTTGTTTTTGTATGATTCTCTAGGTTCCTCTTAAAGGCGAGATCACCACCTCTTGAAGTCGAGCAAGCTCAAGTCCATGAGTTGCCATGCTTCGTCATCATCAAGACTACTGAAGTTCTCTTGTTGATACTTCTTTCTTCCTCAATAAGAAGTGTTGTGTCAAAGTCATTAGTGAAGGATGCCGAAAGAGTCAAGACGAAAGCATTAGTGAAAGGTGCTTAACGTCCGTGTCAAGGGCATTAGTGAAGGATGCCGAAAGAGTCAAGACGAAAGAATTAGTGAAAGGTGCTTAACGTCCGTGTCAAGGGCATTAGTGAAGGATGCATAGAAGTCAAGTCAAATGGCATTAGTGAAAGATGCCAAGGGTGTATAATCGATGAGGTGCATCGATGTACAAATAGAGATAGGTTGTATCCAAGGATATTGATATCCTTGATGATGTTGTAATAAGGAGGGTCTCCTTTGGGATAGGTGTTGTGTAGTGTTAGGTAGTAGTTCCTCCATTGTAATGGAACTCGGTATCTAGCCTAGTACCGGATAAAGGGTAGGCGACGTTGTGATAGGTGTGGTTCTACCTTGTGAAAGAACCCGGTGTCTAGCCTAGTACCGGAAAAAGAGTAGGCGACATTGTGAAGGCTTCTCCGCCATAAGGAGTTGGTGTCGTGTAGTGTTTACGAACTCTCGAGTAGGTGACTCGGGGAGTGGAGTAGGGCAAGGAAGGTGTCCTTGTAGCCGAACCACTATAAACACTTGTGTCGTGGTTTTGTGTTTCTTACTCTTCTCTTTTACATTACACATTTCCATATCTATCTATCAACATCCAACATACACATTCAAATAGATTAACATAAGTCGATCTATATTTTTAAAAACATCGTTTTAATTGGTAAAACTATTCAACCCCCTTCTAGTTTTCCACAACTTGGATTAGTACAAGATCAGCCCATTAGTAGCTTGTTGGCCCAGTCCGGCAAGCTACACTCACACCCATTACAACCCGTCACACTTTTTGTACTAACAATATGTATTTTTTATTTAAGGGATGTTTTAGTTTAATTGAAATAGTTGAAAATTAATGAATGACACCCGGAGGAACAACATCATAAGGATGACCTCGTATGAATGTGCGAACAAACATTAGAAGTTATCGACAAATCAAATTGTCTCGACGACATCAAAACTTTCATGCATTGATAAATTGTTTAATTGGTTTATACCTTTTGTATTGTTTGTTATAATGCTTAATCTTTTACGTATGAAATGTATTAGTCAATAAATGAAAGAAATGTGATTTCTACATTATATGTAGTGTAGATAATATGATTCGAAAATACAAAGAAGGGCGATATCTCCTGACTGACACCCGGAGGAACAACATCATAAGGATGACCTCATATGAATGTGCGAAACAAACATTAGAAGTTATCAGACAAATCAAATCGTTTGACGCACATCAAAACTTTCATGCGGATCGTGTCGAACGCATTTCATTGATCTTAATTTAAGGTCTTTTATGTGTGACATTTTAATTATTAATGTAATGCTTTTTAATTATGAATGAAAGATTAATTTAGTTTTTAATTAAGTTTGTTCAAAAAAATTTGTGATGACCATTACACCTTTTGGTGATAGGTTTGGTGGTGTGTTAAATGGTGATATGACGTTAATGTGAAGGTGGTGCGTTTTGACCATAACAATTAGCCTTAAGCTACACGCAACAGGGGGTCGACCATCGTGTCGTTGTGGGTCGGCATGAGGGTCGTCCGCTACTGACATGAAGGTCGATGTGGGTCGGCGGTACTATTTTGGAGACCAAGGTCGTTACCTCGACCGAGGTCATGTGCTTGTTTGTGTGTGTTTTAATTATTTAAAATGTATTTTTATGAGGTATGTTTTTTATAATGTAGGTTGCTTTATTCTGCTAAAAAATCGGCTATAAATTGTAGGAGAGAAAAAGCTGAAAATGACAGAATAATGAGAGTCTTTGAGGGTTACTAATGTGACTTACAATCTTGAACATATCTTTGCCCACTTTGAGATTTCATTTACCACATCAATTCGTTATGTATGGATGATGAGATTTCAATGATACAGAGCTAATTCCAATAGACTTATTGGAGGGTCCCATTGGCGTGCATCCAGTTGGGTGCTTTAACCATTCAGCCATGGATGTTTAGCGAGTCATAGTGAATGACCAGATTCCAATTCAAATGGAATCTTTCAACTAAAGCAATGAGATGCTTAAATGGAATTCTTTAAGTTCTAATAAATCGGGAGGAATTTAATGACGGACATGAATTCAAGTCCTGGATTTTAGAATTGAGAGATCAAGAATTCTCACTATTTCTTAGATTCCTGGACCCAATTCAATTCATGGGATCTTTCATTCACATTTTTTCCACCAAGAACGTTTTATAAAACTTTTGACTCCGAATTTGGAGTATCCTACTTTCACACAATTCATGTGGCTCAACAAGCAATCGATATTTCACGATCAAGGGTGTAATACTCTTTGGAGTAGCGGTCCTTATATATCGTATTAACAATCGAAATATGGTCGAAAGAAAAATCTCTATTTGATAGGGCTTCTTCCTATACCTATGAATTCCATTGGACCCGAAATGATACATTGGAAGAATCCGTTGGGTCTTCTAATATCAATAGGTTGATTGTTTCGCTCAGATCTTCCAAAAGGAAAAAGATCTATGAGAGTTCTTTCCGAATCCGAAAGAGAGTACTTGGGTTCTCCCAATAACTAAAAGTGTAGCATGCCCGAATCTAACTGGGGTTCATGGTGGTGGAGGACTTGATCGGAAAAAGAGCAATTCTAGTTGTAAGATATCTAATGAAACCGTCGCTGTAATTGAGATATTATTCAAAGAGAAAGATCTCAAATATCTGGAGTTTTTCTTTGTATATTATAGGGAAGATCCAATCCGCAAGGACCATGATTGGGAATTGTTTGATCGTCTTTCTCTGAGGAAGAGGCAAAATAGAATCAACTTGAATTCGGGCCCACTATTCGAAATCTTAGTGAAAAACTGGATTTGTTATCTCATGTCTGCTTTTCGTGAAAAAATACCAATAGAAGTGGAGGGTTAATTGGGACTTTAAATTGGTAGAAATGATCAAGGAGTACTTCCCACGATTCCGATCCAGAGTATACTTCTATTCACCGATTAAGTAAATAACTATCAAGAACGAAGTAATCCTTTAACTTTGTTTAAGGTCCTTTTTTTTGAGAAAGGAGAATAGGAACGAAAAAAATCGAAAGACTAAATGCACTAATGTCACTTACAATCTTGAACATATCTTTGCCCACTTTGAGATTTCATTTTCTGGAACACTTTTAATTGTTGTTTTCCTTGTACAATTACACTTGATGTTTTTTACCCTCATGGTGTACAACACATACGTACAACTCCACTAGACGCTCCATCAGTAAAACAAATGTGCTATTCTTTGAACCGTTGTCCAGAGAAGTGTATAGTTTGCAGGCTGAATAATGAAGACAAAACTTTCAGACAAAGTACATGTAAACAATGCTTGTGGTACTCTTATCATTTTTACTTGGTGTTTGGTACTTTGAGCAGTGTTTTGGTACGTATACTTGTACACTTTGGGACCAAAGCCTCACATTGATTATCCATCAATAACTTTATATTAACATTATCTGAAAACTGCTTTAATTTATTGCTTAAGGACATGGATCATCCATCGATAACTTTAATTAGCACATGGATCATGCATCGATACCGGTTATACATGCATGATCCATCGATAACTTTAATTAACACATGGATCATGCATCACCACAAAACGTCCGTCGAAAAATATAAAATCTGTCGGAAAAGCTTCGTCGCTTAGCATTTCCAAGCATGACTTTCGTTGGGATTTTTTCGGCCGGGAAATCGTCACTAAAGACCTTTATCGGCGGATTTCCTAGGCAATTGTCCCTAGGTGAAGGCACTTTAATTTGTTTAGTAGTGCGTCATGGCATTATAACATGAACTTCGTTGTGGTTGTGGCATCATAGCTCCAAATTTAATTGCGAATTGAACAAATGGTGTACGTAGAGTATGATATGCCATATGCATGCATCCTTGCCGTTAGAAATGATCTCAAATTAGTATGACTTATGATTACGAGTAATTGATACATTCAAAACAAAGGTTTGAAATGTAGTTTCACGAATATAAAATTAATAAGGAGTAATAAAAATAGAAATGTGTTTGTTGAATCCAAGCTCAAAATTTAGTCAATAACCGAAACGGAAGGCCTATTGTGGATCAAAACTGAATTAATTAACAAAACCGTAACCAAAACTTTTCATTTTAGATTAAACAAACTTTTTTTTTTTTTTTTTTTTTTTTTTTTAAATAATTTACCCATACTCACCTTAATGATTTGTGAGAGACCAATGTGTTTTAAACTTTAACATGTGAAGTAGAAATGAATGATTTGTGAGACACGTATGTGGTTTAAACTTAAAATGTGAAAGTAGGTATGAATGAAAGTGGAAAAGTAGAAATGAATAAGAAGGGCAAAGAGTGAACAACTTCTAACACGTAGTAATCATTTTACGGCGCATTTGATTACGCGAACACTAAGGTTTATTTTCATTATTTTTTTTTCTACATTTTGTCATTTTCATGTGAAGAAAGCAGTCTTCTTTATATCCAAATTCTTTTGTTCCCAACACCCTACCACTCCATTTCAACTTTTATTTCTAAACAAATGATTCGGTTATCTTTTTTCAATTGTAAAGATTAGCTTTTAATTAACTTTATGTACTTGTTTAATTACAATTATCATTAGATGTAAGTGAGGTTCACTGTTAAGTTTTACTTTTGCTAGTTAAGTAGTATTGAGATAATCAGATAAGCTACAATGTTGTACGAAAGTATAAGCGGTAGATAAACAATGTAACCTTTATTCGGATCTAAATGCAATAGTCGACTTAGATTAATAGTATCCAAATGTTACAAGATTAGATTAATGTCAATGAGACAATAATCATATGAATGTAAAGACAAGACAAGATCGGTGAAATGATCAAGAGAAGAAGAGAGAGTGATACAAAAGACCGCACACACTCGTGTTTTAACCCTAGATTAAGGGACTTATTAAATAGGAGATTAAGTTACACTAAGACCCTCTAACGGCTATAAATGACTCATCGCAGAAATGAGTAACTCTTCAACAGAAACCATCTTCTTGGAACTTTAAACCTTTATTCTTTGTCCATGAATGACCCTCAGAGAATCTCGCAATGAACATAACTTGAAAGCCATTAGAATCGATAGAATGATATGTTTGCCACAGTTAATACTCCAAATTCTAACATTCCCCTTAATCGATTAGCAAACATATCAAACAATATCAATTTTTCACACAAAATTTATGCCGATAAATGGGATATTTTAGTGAGAATGTCTCAGCTTTGGTTTGAAGAGCCAATTTTCTTAGCACTTATAACACCTCTTGCAATTTTCTCCCGATGAAGTGAACATCAATTTCAAAGTGTTTTGATCTTTCATGAAAACAGGGGTTGACAAAGAAGTTGTAAAGCGATTTGTTGTCACAAAAAGATTAACAGAAGATTGATATCAACTTTTAGATCTTTTAGGATTTTTGAATCCAGATGATTTCACAGCAAAGATGAGACATAGATCTATACTCGCTCATGGAAGATTTTGAAAGAGTGTTTTGTTTTTACTTTTCCATGAGATCAAACAATCATTGAAGAAAACACAATAACTCGTGATGATTTTACGGTTTTCTTGCATTTGGCCCAATCAAGATCACTATATCCTTCAAGATGATTTTCGAGTTCTTGAAATTGTACCTTAGGCCTTTTCACGGAGCTCCTTTTAGATATCTCGAACATTGAGGCACATTCCGGATGAGATTTTAAGGAGAATGCATATATTGTGCCGCACAATGAACCGAGTATGAGATGTCGGTCTTGTATGGGTGAGATAGATAAGTTTCCCAAGTAACCCGATAACCGGTGATGTTGACAAGCAATGGGTCATCGGCGGTGGGAATGTATGGAAGCACGAGTTGGGTTCCATAGGAGTGGACACAGTGTTTGCACCTAAGAAGACCAAATTCTTTGAGGAGTTCAAGACAAGATTTTCTTTGAGAAAGACAAATGTCATTCCAGCTTTTAAAACCTCAATGCCAAGGAAATATTTTAGATTTCCCAAGTCTTTGATATGAAATTTGGTTTTAGAAACTCTTTAAAAGATTTATCTCATCAATGCGCTTTCAAGAAGAACAATATCATCCACATAAACAAGCGAGCAATAAACTTGTTATTCTCTGTTTTGGTGAACAGGAGTGATCATTGATGATTGAACAAAGTTATTTTCTTTTAAGACACTCACAAGTTTTTCATTCCATTTCACGGGAGCTTGTTTTAGGCCATATAGGGACTTGACAAGTTTACAAACTTTATTTTATTGTTCTCATTACGTAACCCTTTGGGGATGGTCATATAGATATCCTCATCAAGATCTCCATACAAGAAGGCATTGTTAACATCAAGTTGAAAAAGAGGCCATTTGTTTTCTCATGCAAGGCAATAAGACATCTAACAAGAGACATTTTCACAACAGGGAAAAAGTTTCATCATAGTCTATTCCTTCCCTTTGGTTATAGCCTTTAACAACTAATCTAGCCTTGTATCTATCAACTTCACCATTGGCTTTATATTTGATTTTAAAATCCATTTGTAACCAATGGGAGTTCTATTAGGAGGTAGATCGGTTATATCCCAAGCATGGTTTTCATTTAAGGCCTCAATTTGAATTCATAGCATCAACCCAATTACTATCATGGATAGCTTCTTCATAATGTAGGTTCAATACTTTTATTAAGACTAGAAGCAAAGCGATAATTATCTTTGTTAAGATTGGAGTAATTAACAACCTTTTCAACACCATATTTTACTTTCCTTCTATAATAAAGTCATTAAGATTCTTGGGCAACTTGGAAACTCGGTTGACCTTCTAGCGATAATGGTCGGCAAGCCTCTTTCTTGTTCGCAGAATCGGTGTTGTATCGCCAGGATCGAAACTTCATCCGAGAATGTGAATCATGTGATATGTTGCCCTCGTGGTGTGTATTATCATCTATAGATGTTGCAACCGGTTCGTCAATCCTAGTAGGATGACTTACCACCGTGCCATCATCATTGGATGTCACTCTCCTTCATCATTGGGACTTATTTGTGAGTCAAAGAAATTTTGTGATTTAAATCTTTTGGTACAAAGGTTTCAACAAAAGGTTTTGACACGAAATTTTTCATTTTGAAGGAAAAAGCAGCTTCATAAAATTTGACATCTCCGGAGTAAAAGATATTTTTGTTTCAAGGCTCAAGAGTTTATAGCCTTTCTTCTCATTTGAGTAACCAATAAAGACACTTTTTCGCACCTACTACCAAATTTATCGAGATGTTGAGAATGGTGGCATAGCATAAGCGTACCAAAGACTCTAAGGAGAGAGAGTGAAGGGTCATGCCCATACACCGGAAGAACGGGACTTGCAGACAGAATCAAGAGGCAACTGTTTATGACATAGGCGCAGTTAGAACACATTCGGACCAAAGATTTAGAGGTAATTCCCCACGAAACATGAGGATCTAGCTACATTAAGGAGATGCCTATGTTTCCTTTCTCTCTATACCATTTTGTTGTGGTGTATAAACACAAGAGGTTTGATGTAAAATTCGTTTTCATGGAAAAAATGTTGAAGTTTATTATTGACAAATTCGTCCCATTATCACTTCTAAAGATCTTGACATTGTGTTCAAATTGATTTGATAGCATGTGAGTAAAGTTAACAATGGAAACATAAACATCATCCTTCCCTTAAGCATATAAACCCACACCGCCTCGAATAGTCATCAACAACAGTTAAAAATATTTGTAACCATCTCTCTAGTGACTTTATATGGTCCCCATACATCAAGATGGACAAGTTGACCAATTTTAGTTGATTTATGTTCACTTAGAGGAATGGTTCCTGGTTTGTTTAGCTTTATTACAAGTGTCACAGATGATCGCCTTCGGATGTGCTATCAAATTTAAGAGTGGGTTTAAGTATGTGTAGGACTTGGTCGTAGGATGACCAAGTCTTTGATGCCAAAGATTTTTGAAACATGACAAACAGATATGCGCTTATTAGAAATAATCTTACATGAAGAATCAATATCAAACATATATAACCCATTGTGTTGTTTACCAATCCCCACAATCCTTTTTGATGTAAATCTCAGATATAGCAATTAGATTCATTAAACCCGACAAACATCTTGTTGTCTCTAGCAATTTTATGAACAGATAGCAAACTAACATTGTACTCGGGAACAACAAGTACATCAAAAGAGTTAGATCATTATTGATCTTTAAATCACCAATTTTTGTAATTAAGGCACGAGTACCGTTGGGATGTCCAACAGTTAAACCAAGATTTGAAATGTTAACAACATTGATTAAAAATTTTCGAACACGTCATGTGTCGATTTGCACCGTAATCAACAATCCAACCAAGACCGATGTTTCGGATAATATCTTAGTGTTGTTGTTAAAAACTTATTGAAGTTTATATTAAACTTGACATTGCCATTAAAGAAGGTTCTGAAAAATTTTACCGCTAAGTTGGCATTAGCATATGACACATTGTTGTCATTGAGAAGACTCATAAGTCTTGAGAGTCGCTCATTAGACAAGGAGACAGGAGAGTTCTTGGTACTATTATCGGTGACAAGATTGGTTTCAATGAAACATTGTTATCACGAAAGGTTTACCATTAAAATTTCTTTTAGCATATCCAAGGATAGCCAACAAGATCATAACATCTATCAATGGTGTGACCGTGTTTTTACAATTGGTACATTTGAGGTTCATGTTTGGTCCTCGCTATTGGAGTCAGTACAATATATGACCATAAACTTTGTTGTTAAAACTTCTTTTATTATCAAAACATTTTCCACCATCAAAAGTTTTTGCAAAGAAAAGTCGTAGCATTGGGTTTAGCGAGCTATTCCCGATGATACATTTCGTGAGACTCTTCTCCGAGACAACAGAGAGGCGCTTTGACATTAGGTAAAGGGTCTCGTTAAAATATTGCTTCGATGGGAACATAGGAGTCATCAAGACCCATAAGAAATTGCATTAACTTGATTAGGCGATTATGTTTTTCAAAATGTTTTGCACCTCACAAGTGCAAGGAGGCAAGCTAATCATACAATCAAATTGTTTCCATAAAGAGTTAAGATTGTTGTAGTAATCGCAAGAGAGGACCCACTTTGACTAAGAGAGTTTATATTTTATGCAAATTGAAAATAGTTGAACCATCAACCTTATCATAAGTATCTTTAAGATCATTCCACATTTCATAAGCGGTTTGGCATAGATAGCCCCAAAGAATAATTCGTAGTGAGAGAATTAAGAATCCAAGTAACCACAACCGAGTTACAAGTATCCCATTGATTAGCAAGATTAGGGTTTGAATCGTTTCTTATGCAAGTACCATCAATAAACCCTAACTTATTATGGTTCCTTAAGGCAAAGGTCATGGCCATATTCCATATTTTATAATTTTCAGTTCCTGTGAGTTTGATAGAAATAATGGGAGTCCCATTAGTGTTATTAGGGTGTAAGTACAAAGCATCCCCAAAGGATAAGCCTTTCTCAGTGGAACCACCACCACTATCACCATCAACCATAATAATGACAATAAGACAGAAAAATAAAACAGACAGAGATAATAATAAGACCAAATAGATAGATAAGTAAGACTTTGAATTTAAGAAACAACAAGCACCAAGCCTGTGGACTAGGGTAAACCAGAGCAGGTATTCGTACCACTCAAAGGTGGCAGATCAAGATGTTAGTGTACCCGTTTGCACCCACAAAGACTTAAGTACTGTATGTTTGAAGAATAGACAAGATATAGACTTACCGAGAGATATGCAGCGGAAGAACAAATCACAATTACCCTAGATTCACTTAGTCTAGGGCTAATTGTAAGTAGAAGATAACCAGTGATTATGCCAATAGCAATAACCCCAAACCACCAATAGTTGCCGAAGAGAATCAATGAGCCTGAGGCTCTGATACCATGTACGAAAGTATAGGCAACGAGATAAACAATGTAACCTTTATTCGGATCTAAGTCGCAATAGTCGACTTAGATTAATAGTATCCAAATGTTACAAGATTAGATTAATATCAATGAGACAATAATCATATGAATGTAAAGACAAGACAAGATCGGTGAAATGATCTAAGAGAGAGAAGAGAGTGATACAAAAGACCGCACACACTCGTGTTTTAACCCTAGATTAAGGGACTTATTAAATAGGAGATTAAGTTACACTAAGACCCTCTAACGGCTATAAATGACTCATCGCAGAAATGAGTAACTCTTCATGAAACCATCTTCTTGGAACTTTAAACCTTTATTCTTTGTCCATGAATGACCCCTCGTAGAATCTCTGCAATGAACATAACTTGAAAGCCATTAGGAACTGATAGAATGATATGTTTGCCACAGATTAATACTCCAAATTCTAACAAATGTACATGCTTATAAGCACCAACCGATATTTCACGTAATAATAAAGACAAACATAAATGATCTCAACACACAAATTGGGACTAAATAAATTATGAAATGCTTTTATGTTAAGTGTATACTCCTATTAAATTTAGAGACTCTTCACGTATTTCTAACCCAAAAAAATCGCCTTATGAGATTATTGATCACGTAGGTTGATCGAAATCGACTTTCTCGCGTTGTTTAATAGGGCCATGGTAGTTTGTTGCTCGTAAAGGTTGATGGGGTGATAGGCATGGAGCCGTGGTACCGAAATCGACATCGGCAAAATACCATCCTTCATAAAAAAATCGGCATCGGCATGTGGTTTTGGCATGGAATTTTGGCAAGTATATGCCGACGTTGGCATGGAATTTTTTGACTGTTTAATTTGTTGAAAATGTATAAAGTTTTAGTTTTTGTTTTTTAAAAAAAAAAAAATTAGATTTGATAACGAATGCCAAAATTTGGCAACCAATTCCCATCAAACTTACATTTTTTGGATAAAATTTGGCAAGTGACACGTCACTTTATGATTTCCCAATTTTATGCGAAATTCTGTCAACAAAAAAATCGACAACCACCCCTATCACCCTAAAAGTTAAAAGTTTGGGCGCTTTCAGGGTTTGTTTCATATATCACATTTGGTATGCTAATGATTTAAATTTAAACTTTATTCATCTTATTCATATAGGTTTATATTGCTTGGTGTGGGGCGTGATTCGTCCGCCAAAGCAACTAACAACGGACGAATATGTTATACTACACCACCTTTCATGTCATTCGCGTGTTATTTGTTCCATAGTACGTTGTTGCAATTAACCGGTGCCATTCGCTTTTTTTTTTTTTTTTTAGTGAGTGTGGTATTTTTGTTTGGGTGTTTTCTGAGACCTACATGTACAAATAGTATGTTATTGGTTTTTTTTGTTGAAAAGTTTTTTAGTTATTGGTGTATAATTGAAAGGGTGAAATGGCAAACGAATAATGCGTTATTCGTTGCTCGCACACGTAACTCTCTTAGGTGTTGCATCAAAACATTATCAAGGTTGATAACAATTGTCGTTCATTAAACAACCCTGAGCCCACAACGTGTTTCAACTTGCTATGAATTCAAAACTACATCAAGTAAAATGAAGAAATAGTACAAAAGAAAAGCATCACACATATGACCAAAGGGATCTATGTGTTCCTTTGTCTCCATTTATTGTCAACATCAATAAATTCCAAACACTAGACATAAATCCAAAAGATGAAGAAAAGCGAGGGGTAAAATAGAATAAAGGGTCATTTTGTGTTCCCTTTGATGTAACCTCTAGTCATCAATTTGACCAACCAAACCACTTTGTTCGTTATGTACAAACTACATGATCGACACCAAATCCATGCCTAATGATACATGATTAATATTATGTAAAGTAATTTGTGTTGTCTTACAGTTAAGAAGCTAGTTAGTCTTACATATCGGAAAGTAGCCATTGAACGGATATTTCAAATTGGCATGTAAATTTAACTCTAACACAACCGAAACTAGAAGACAAAGGCATCATGAGATGTAGTTGCGTGAAACTACTGTGGACAGGAAATGGTGGGGCGTGAAACCATACTGAGAAGTTATACGCATGTAGTTGGAGGGGCAATCTATGGTCATAAGTTATGACATTTTATGAAAAGTAAACCATACGTTTGAAGATGTTTCAGGGGTGGCGCAAGCTCTCCTGAGGCCTAAAGTGAACATGTAAACCGGGGCTTTTAGAACAAATATAAAAGTCTACATATTGTATGATAATATCAAATTTTTTTGGTATAATAACTCATATTCCACCTGATAAAACAGTTATTCTATTTGCTCGTTTTTTCATAGTGTTGTCAATCTTAAATAGTTTTCTACTGCTTGTAATACAAAACACCTAGTATAAATTAAAGAATAGTTTGATCCGCTAAAATGTCAAATATGAAGATGGTGTTTTAAGTGGGTCAGCTGCTATTTGTATGTGTATGGCTGATAATGCAGGTCTGCATTTTTATGGTTTTGATTATTTGGTGTTACCGTGTTAGATGTGTTAGTATGGATAAGTACCACATGTGTGTTAGTCATTAGTAGATAAGTTGTTTAGCATCATTAAACCTTTGATCTTTACATAGAGTTTCAACCTTTTTGTAATGATCCCTTTTATATGAGTCAGGCTGTGATGAATGGGTCGGGTTTTGTTCATCTGCAAATGAAGAAAAATGGTAAAAGGGTTTAGGGAAATTGTTGCAGAAAATGCATTTTAGAATGATTTTATTGATTTCCTTCATCAATTACAGACAAACCATAAGCTACATATAGGAGGATACAAAAGATATATTTGGTAATCCCCACAAATCATGCTAACTAATTGATTTGAACTTATCTACTAACGACTAACACACATGTGGTACTTATCCATACTAACACATCTAACATTTGGGTCTTCATTTCTTTCCTGTTGTACCTGTTAGTTTGCTGCTGATGTTTTTTAGGCTATTTTGCATAAGTGCATATGTTTATGCAGGTGTTTGGTAGAAGTGCAGGGCCGCAAGTTTACGGTTCTATGTCATGGTCTGCATTTCTATTTTGATAGTACTTGCAGTAACATCACTTTGGCCAGCGATCCATCTCGTAACAGTGCAACTTATAATATCAGAATTCTCGTAACACTTTCTATTCAAACGCAAAACTCAAGATTATGAGAAGCTACTAAAGTGAGGCTAATTGGAAACCATATATCGAAAGAAGTGAAAACTAAAACATCTCAAATTCTAGTGTTGAGGTACTTTAAAACTTGGAGATGGGTTTAGTCAATTTCTTTACATTAGAAAATTCTCTTAAGTTTTTTCTTCCACATAATGGGTTACTCATTTTTTTCTCAAGAATCAGATACGCCACAACCACACAGAGGCCTAAAAGGTTAAAAACATTAAGCTCTTAATCGTTACACAAACATACACATACAGACACAAGGTTAGATAAAAAGTCAGGGGCCTTCACAATTTCGGTACCTTTGAGCCCTCATTGAGATTAGAGGTGAAAATTTGAGACCCATTGGTTAAACAAATGTGTAGTTGGTTAAATATCTAATAGGAAATGGGTCTAATTGGGTCTCTTTAATATTATATATGAGTCTAATTGGGTATTTGGCGAGAAAGTGCGAATTATATATAAATCACCCAACGGGTCTAGGTGGGTCTAGTGGGTATATTTTTTACTTTTTTCATCTTTACGAAAAAATAAATAAATAACTAAATCTTGTCGACGGATCAAAACCTATCTAGACATGACTCATTTAGACCCATGCTTTTAGAATATCCATCTAAACCCGGACCAATATAGATTCAAACCTATTTAGACCCGTAACCTAAGCCCAACCTGACCCACCTATTTTACCATCTTTAATTGAGATGTTAAGAAGATGTTAATAGTTGAAAGATAGGGAAAAAAGAGAGGTCATAAGAGTTGATAAATAATTAAGTAGCTGTGAACATGTAAAAAAGAAAAACTTAGCAATGCAAAACATAAAAAAAAATGTAAACGTTTTTATTTAGTTTTTTTCTTTTTTCTTTTTTTGGAGTATAATTTTACACCTGTTCAGCTAGACCGGACATTCGCGTTAAAAAAAGTAAATAAATAAAATAAATAAATAAATAAAATAAAAATTATTGGGCCAAATTGCATTTTTATCCATATTATTGAGGAGAAATCATGGGTCCGATTTCATCTTTATGAAACTAAACGACTTAAAATCGAGGTTTTAAGATCGGGATCCCATCTAAGATCGTTTCGTTTTGCAAAATCGTGATCGTGATCGTAAGATCGGATCGGGATCCCAAGATCCTACTATAATGTCATTTTTAAATGATCTTTGTAATATTATTCAAACCTGCAAATTATTATAAATTTATAAACACGAAATTGTATTAATGTTTCATTAAAAAGTTTTCATAAACTATGAATACAGAATGTTTAAGAAGAATCACATATTGTTTTTTAAATTATATATGAACATAAACTATAAATTTGTAGTTTTTTAGTTTATGGTTCGAGAAAAATAAGATCGGATCGGAGTAGATCTTAAGATCTTATGGTCAAGATCGGGATCCTATAAAATCTTAAGCTTATTAAGATCCTACGTAGGATCCAGATCGATTTTGTTTTGTAAAATCGTAAGATCCTAAAATCATAATCGAGATCCTAACAAGTATGCTTAAAACCCTTGCCTTCTTCTAGCTTTGAATTCCAACTTGAATTTTTATTTTCTTTTAATTGATATTCATAATCAAAATCACTTTTTCCAGATTTAAGCGAAAGAAAAACCTAAAAAATTCCTTTGTTGAATCTAAAAGGATTATGTGCAAAGACACAATAAATCTTTCATCATTGGTCTTCATAAAAATGCCGAAGGGTCACACCATTACACACGAAACGAAACTTGCAAGCGGAAACAAGAAACAAGTCACGAAATGAAATGAGAGTAGTGAGGAATTGACAATACGGTATTATTTTCATTTAGGGATTAAACGGTAACTACCCGAAGTATAACATTTATCCAAGATAAATATTAAGGGGTAATAAATGACAAAACCCCAAACCCATGGGGTTTGGGAATGGGTTGACCGACCCTATGGTTAGGGATTATTTTGACTTTTTGTCAAACTATAATACTTGTTGCACAAGTACGGGATCTATAGAATCTTCCCTTATGCTCCATAAATACAAATGGAGTTCTAAGGATCCTCATAACTTACAAATAAACCCTAAGATCCTCTCCCCCATCCTCTCTCAAAATCGATCGGCCGAACAAAGGGTTCTACCCTATTCGACCGACTCCTAAATCTACCCTAAGTCGATTTATACCAGTCGAATTCTAGTCGATTGATTTATCCTTGTTTCGTGATCGCCTAAATTGCGAAGGTTCAAAGACCTTGTTCAACCCCTGTTGTACTGGTAGATCCCTGACACGATCCAAGTTTCGATTTTTTCTCCTGAAAACCCTAGTCGATCGATCCAATTGGAAAATTAGAATCTTCCCTTATAGATTTGCCAATGTTACCAAACAGCCCCTATAATATCCAAAACCAAGCACCATGCTATCCGCGGTTCCAGAACTACTATCCGCGGTTGAAAGATATCATCAGCGGATACATAAAATCACTTCTGACAAATGACCAAGAGATATAGCAAGTAAATCTATGTCACAATTAGTAAGAGCTCATAAAAATATGAAGGATTACACACATTTTTTTTTAACTAACACAAACAAATAACATAGCGACTCCTTATGCACACACATCCTTCATACCGCAAGTCAAAAACACAAAACCAACACGTAAAAGTAGGTTATTGTTGTCGGTGGTTAGAAAATGCCAGAAGTGGTTCCAAAAGAACTATCCGTGGTTTGAACAGGTAAGTCAATATGGTCAACTTCTAGAACTAATATCAGTTCAACGCCCAAGAAACTCATTAACTCCCCAACCACATTTAACCCGCCTTTATTTACTTTTATAACCCTAAACTCCACTTATAAAAGAACCCTTAATCTCATATAACGCACACACCAATCAAAATCAAAACCCTAATTTGTCCAAGAACCCCAATAATGAGCGCCCAACCCAATCGCCTTTCATCGATGACAACACCTCCTCCAATGCAATGCCTGAGAGATGGAAAAGAACTATTTGTCAAGCAATCCAAGCAAAGGAGAAAATAGCTTTCTTTAAGTTCGTATGTATCACCCTATGAAGATACGGACGAAGAAACATCTTCAAGGCGGTCAAGTGCCTCCTGCTCCATGGCGATTTGACATACCTCCACAAGAACCACTACCATTAAAATCCCCATTTCTTCCATCATCGAAGATGATAGTGTGGTGAATCCAGTGAGGCTTCAAGACTCGATGTCTCCTCTAAGAGAGAACTTCAAACCCCAAACCTTCATCATCCAAACCCCAACCAAAACCACGAGCAAGAAATCCACCACCCCAAAGAACGAGAGGTGGTTCTTGGTCTTCTCGCACTGTGTTGTGGTGCTTCTTCACACATCGTAAAGGGAAGGGAAAAGGAAAATGGAATGATGCTTTTGGTGAAACCATGAGATGCAAGTATAATATGACTATGTCCTTTGTGCTTCATCTATCAGATTCATCTTCATCATCTTCGCTTGCATCAATCCATCCTTCCCATTTTGATCCTTAGTCGTTTTGTCGCATCGGTCATGCATATCACAAATGCATATCCAAAGAATCATGCATATCCAATAGTCGAGGATAGTATTAGGAAATCATGTATAGAAGTAGTCTTTTAATTAGTCTTGAAAGTTTCATTGTAAGTTGTGTCAGAACTGCTTTGATGAATGAATGAACAATGTAACTTCAAGATTTCTTTAGCTTCTATAATGACTTGTCTTTTATCCGCAAAATGGTTAGTAGAAACACGAACAACTAGCGTTGGTTTGAACAACACTATCGATGGTTAGAAACAACACTATCGATGGATAGAAACAGATAGCAATACTAAGATTACATAATAACAATCCAATACTTATACAAACGGTACAAAACAATTTGAGAAATTAGAGATTCATCATTCCAATACTAACAACAAGGTAATTGAAACCTCCCACATCAAAAGCTTTAGTGAGAAGATCGACCACATTGAAATCAAGATGGATTTTTACCATTTGAATCAACCTTTTCTCATTACAATCTCTAATAAAGTGATGCCTTATCTCAATATGTTTAGTTCTAGAATGTAAAACAGATTTTTAATAATGCATATTGTAATCGTTATTATCAATGTAAATCTTAGTATGCATAAAATTGTACCCAAAATCTAGCAATTGATTCGAATCCAAAGAACTTGACCACGTGAACTAGCAGACCACATATTCACCTTCAGGTTGTAGAATTTGCCACAATAGTTTGCTTTTACACTACCAAGAAATTAATCGCTTCCCAAGAACCGACATCCTCCAAGAGTAGACTTCCTATCCAAACTAGCTCCAAGATAGTCACTATCTCGTGTAGGCTACCAAGTCAAAGGGAATCCTTAGAATACCAAAGGCCCAATTTAGGATGACCTTTCAAATATCTAAAGATCCTCTTAACAAGATTCATGTGTGAGGTATTTGGTGTGACTTGAAATGTTGCACACACACATACCGAGAACATAATATCCGCCCGGATGCAAGAAGATACATCAAAGATCCAATCATGGATCTGTATAACTTCAAATCTACTTTGGGACTTCCATCATCGGGTGCGAGGTTTCGAGTCTCCATTGGTGTACTTGCACTCTTTACATCTTGAAACCCAAACTTCTTTAACACATCTCTACATACTTGTCTTGACTAATGAAGATACCATCGATCCTTTTTGAACCTCGTAGTCCCAAAAGAAAGTGAGTTCTCCCATAGAACTCATCTCGAAACTTATCATGCATAAGTTTCTCAAAATCTCTGATAGCTCCTTGTTAGTAGAGCCAAAGATGATGTCATCTACATAAACTGAACCAATAAAATATCATCTTTGTACTTTCTAATGAACAAAGTTTTATCAATTAGTCCTCTTTAAACCCATTGTCCATCAAATAAGTAGACAGCATTCATACCATGCCCTAGAGCCCGATGTAACCCATACATGGCCTTCTTCACCTGTAGACCTTATCGGGATGATCGGGATCTTCAAAACCGAGTCGACAAACATAAACCTCCTCATCAAATGTGCCATACAAAATGCACTTTTAACATCCATCGATACACAACAAAATTCTTGAATGAAGCATAAGCCAAAAATAATCTAATAGCCTCTATCCTTGCAACCGGTGCAAACACTTCATCATAATCCAAACCTTCGTTTGTGTGTATCCTTGAGCAACCAACCTTGACTTGTTCCTCACAACAATTCCTCTTTCATCCTCTTGTTTCGAACACCCATTTAGTCCCAATTGCCCACTTCCCATTTGGAAGATCAACCAATGTCCAAACCTCTTGAAGCTTAAACTATAAAAGTTCCTCTTGCATTGATTCTACCCAGCCTTCTTCAGATAAAGCTTCTTCCACTCTCTTAGGCTCCTTTTGAGACAGAAAACAAGCAAACAGGCAATTTTGCAGATCTTTATGACTGTTTCTTTTGTGAAGTGATTCTGCAAAGAATCCATGTTCAGGAAAGGGTTCAGTGTTCTTAACCCTACTTCTTGTTTGAACTGGAGTATTCAAGTTTCCAATTATTTGTTCCTTGGGATGAATCTTGTGAATCCTTGTAGTAGTGATTGGACTTTCATGAATGACAGTTTCCAAGTTTGACAAATCAGCATTGAAGAAATCATCCATGTCTTCATCATCAGTAGGAGTATCAATTTCAATCAAACCAGGAATATTAGGATCATGTGGATACTCCTCATCACCAAATAGTGGCTTTGGATGTGGTCCAAAGAAAGTACTATCACCAGTACTTTTATTCGGAGTTTCACTTGAACTCTCAGTGGTAGAAGATGGTTTGTCACCGTTACGCTTGGCTATCGGTGCTTTCGAAGAGGCTTAGCGATTGCTTGCGATCGCTTTTTCTTCTTTTCAATTTCTTCTACCGACACGAGTTATCTTTCAACAACTCATCCTATCTTGATGATGATCAACATTGCCTCCGATATTTAGTACATCATCATCGGTGGGACCTTGCTTGTGAATGATGGAAGGAACAGAACCGACTTTCCACTTTTCAACCAAATAGAACTCCTTTGGAGAATCGGCTTCCTTGGAAGTCATATCATCTCGTAATCCTTTTGTGTACCGCATTAACATTAGTGGAAGTTCCTGCAATGATAGGCTCATAATTCATAGATTTGGTTAGCATATCAATGTTAAACAAACCGATCTGGTCCTTTGGTCTCAACACTAGGAGTCTTTTCACCGAATTGAACATGTAGGTTCTCTTCAACAAGTCTAGTCCTCCTATTGTATACTCTAAAGGCTTTTCTATTAGTAGAATAGCCTAAAAGTATCCATCGTCCGCTTTTTCTTGAAACTTTCCTAGGTAGTCTATGGTATTCAAGATGGTAACAGACACCCAAAAGGTTTTAGGAATGCAATCATTGGCTTCCTATCATGTAACGACTCATAGGGGTCTTGTTATGAGGCTTCACTACCTTACTGCTTTGCACATAACATGAAATTCCTACGACTTGACCCAAAAGGTAGTTGGTAACTTAGATTCGACAACATGGTCCTATCACCTCAATTAGTGTTCTATTTTTCCGTTCACCACACCATTCATTGTGTTGTTCTAGCAACACTAAACATCTTTTAATACCTTAAGCTACAGGCGATTCATCACATCATTCTTAAACTCGGTTCCATTATCACATCGATTACTTTAACCTTATGGTTTACTAGATTTTCTATCTTAGTAATGAAACTCTTGAGAATCTCACTAGTCTCACTCTTAGCGACCAAAAAGTATACCCAAGAAAATCTACTATAATCATCGGTGATAACTAGGCGATCGCTTATGGTTCAAACTTCTAACAAAGGTAGGTCCAAATAAGTCCATATGAAGCATAAGCAAAGGTTGTGTGATGGTGTTTACGCTTTGGTCTTACAAGAAGCTCTATGTTGTTTTCCTTTTGACAGCCACACAGTTCCTTACACTCAAAAACCTTAGAAGGTAACCTCTCACTAAGTTGCCTTTTACCGCTTTATTGATTGTTTTGTAATTGAGATGACCTAGCCTTCTATGCCACAAGATTGACTCATCTACGATGCTTTAGCAAACAAACATAAGGACCTATTAGGAAGAACATCTTTAAGATCAAAACAATATATATTTTCCTTCCAAGGTACCCTAAGTTGTATAAACTTCTCATCGTGCATCTTAAACTCGGGAGAAAACACTACACACTCGGTTTCCCAAAAAGTACCCGTTTTCTTATCACACATTTGAGAAACACCGAATAAATTGTACTTAAGTCCCTGTACCAAATAGACCTTTTCAAAGTCTAAATTCCTGCTTACGATTGTGCCTCGCCAAGTATCTTTCCTCCCTTTGGATCATTGCCAAATGCCACATATCCTCCATCAAAAGCTTCAAAATCTTCCGGTTGCTTCCATCCCAAGTCATGTGCCTAGAGCAATCACTATCAAAACTCCTTTATCTTTTAGCTCGGTTTGAAGATTGCCCCACATAAAATTACACAAATTAGTTCCTTTTGTGGACCCAATCCAATCTTGACTTGGTCCGCATACTGCATCAAAATATTCAAATTTCTTTAGGTCCATTGATGCACAGTTGACATGTGGTAAAACCTTGGTCTTAGGCTTCCATTGCCAACTAATGAGGCCTTAACAAATAAAATGATTTCCAACCACCGTGTCGGTTATCACCTTTGGAATTTTTAAAACTTCTTTTGAATCAGAGGTGATACTTTGCTTAACAGTGGTTTGATTCTGCTTAGCCGTGTTTACATTTTGCTTTGCAGTGGTTGGAACCCATTTAGATGCAACAGTGACTATTGATTTTGTATTCCCATTTCTCATCAACACTGCTCTTGGAATAATGTTTTTGTTTGGATGAGGGTGTGTGTTCTTTGAAAAGTTTTGATGATTTACCCTCCTCCAATGATTCCATACATGTGGTCTGTTTTTATTACAATTTTTCTGTAAGTGTTCAAAACTACCACATACAAAACAAGCCTTTTTAACACAGTGAAACTCATCACCTAATCTGTTAGAAATTAGACCATTTAAGCTTCTTTGATTTCCCCTAGGTTTATAATGTTTCATCTGTGCCCTAGGTATTTCCCTGTACTCTACTACTTTCTTGGTAATTTTAGCTCCAAATCTAGGTACAAGGTTGACTTCTCGAGAATCAATTTTCTTAACTTTTTCTATCTCTTGAGACTTAGTTGATTCGGTTCTATCTTCCTCGTAGTCCGATTCCCAATCTTCAATTATGGGAGCATCGAGAACTTATCGAACTTATCTTAGGTGTTTCATCTTATTTATCTCTTCTACAGTTTGTTAAACCGAATTCACTACTAAATGACAGCTTCTTTAGCGGTGGTGCATGTTTCATCAAAGAGGGTGGTGGCATATCATTGTATCCTAGACCAAGTACCATCTTTGAAAAGTTTTGACCTATTGGCTTATATACTAGATCGAAGCATATTGTGTTTTGGCAACCCTAACAACATGTTTTTCTTTTCATCTAGGGCTTTTTGTTTTACACTCTCCTCGCTAGTTTATCTTTAAGCATTTTAATCTCTCTATCTTTAAGATCAATTTCACCACCTAGTATATTGATCTTTTCTACATACTCAAACTCACATTTAATACGTATTTTAGCTTCTCTTCCACACCCTCTAGACCAACTCTATATCCTAGGTTATCTAGAGTCAATCTCTACTTCTTTCCTCATACTCTCGGTGATAGCTTTTGAGATTCTAAGTTATCGAACATGATTTAAAGGAACAAGTAGATGTTTTAGAATCATTAGATACCTCGAATCGAACCGTAAGATGAAGCATAGGCCATTAGAGCAAAGTTATGCTCTTTAGAAGCTTCACTAGCAAGAAAAGTCGCATTCGGACCTTCTTCAACGATCACTCAATCATAATCACCAATCCCATCCGAGCAACCAAAGTCAAGAAGCGCAGCTCTTCTTTGTCTTCTTTATGCCTTCAATTCTTTTAGAGCTCGACATTCCCTAGCAAAGTGACCTTTCTTCTTGCGCTTAAAGCACTCCATCTTGCTTTTGTCGAATCCAGCTCTCCTTTGACCATCATACTTAACCCGCCTTCCGGTCCTCCTCGAAACTTCCTTGCTTGGAGAGTCAACATTGCCATTTGCCATTGAAGATTAATCTCTTCAATATCATCGGATCAATTTGATCCGGATCTTGATTCAACACGAAGAACACGGTAGTTAAATCACCGAAAAGCACAGATTGCACCATCAACGCCATTATCACTAACGGTGGTATTGTTTGCAATAGCCGTGGTTATACCATAGGCGTGATGGATACATCTTGTGAGCTTTTGTGATTAGTGGATACAAAAGCAATGTTTTGATTTGTAGAAGATGTGTTAGCAAAGTTATGCTCGGACTCATAAACCTTCAAGTTGTTGAAGAGATTATCTAGAGTCATGTTAGGAAAATCCTCCTTATTTCTCCACACAATTGTATGAATAGCCCATTCGGATGATAAACTCTAATGAACTTCAAATTAATATCTTCTTGAAGAAACTTGTAATTCATGGACTTGATTGGTGATAAGTTTTTGAAGTCTATTATATGTGCCATCAAGTTTTTCTCCACTAAGAGCGATGAAGGTTTCAAATTGATGCTTGAGCATATTCATCCTTGACTTCTTAGTAGCTTCATTACCAAAGAAACCTTAATTCAAGAGCATCCAATAAATCTTTAGCAGACTCATATTGATCAAAGTCCAAGGCAAACTCATTAGGTATTCCCAGAGAGAATCTTGTGAGCTTTGATCTCCATCTTCCTTCTAGCTTTATCGGTTCACTAACAATAGCTATCTCTTTGCCATCATCACCCTTCTTAGGAAGAGTGTCACCCTTTTCAACGACATCCCGAGAGCATAATCAATCATATGAATGTATTGCCTCATTCGCATTCTCCGATTTGATACTCACCATGTTTGAGCATGGGTACCTTAGAAGCGATCACCATGTGAGTTTCACGACATCTTAACTTACTTGAATAAAGCGTATGAGACTTCTTCTTGGTTACGCTTTCTAGATCACAAGCTCGATACCACTTGTTGATCCCAGTTGAGCAAACGATCTAATATAGAAACCGACTTAAAACAAAAGCTTATTAAGTATTACGCGAATTTAACACTTAATCTTAAGAAGAAGAACAATAAACATTCAACACCTCAATATTATTGATAATACGAATACTCTTACAAGATTAGGGTTTTGCAACCTTGAAGTGTATCGACCTTAGATATAAAACATACGATATCTAATCTAACCTAGAACCTCCTTTTATAGACTAAGGAGTCCTATACATTATACAATACGTAACCTACAAGATAAATATCTTTTCCATATTTATCTAATACAATAAACTAAACCGACTATTACAAGACTAGCAGCAGTTACATATCATCTTCCGTGGTTATACTCTTCTACTAGCCGCGGTTTGTCTTCATCCGTGGTTACATCCTTCCGTCCGTGGTTACATCCAATCATCCGTGGTTCCAAAGATTTAGAGTAATTCTTGATCCAAGGAACCTAAAACCCAACAAAATGTATCTCATTTCATACTTCTTGAACAAGTCCTTGAGTGTTTAGAAAATTTGGACAATTATTGTCTTGGTTTGAGCCCGGAGGGAAATGGATATTATGAGGAGGCTCAATGTGTGTTTGTGGGTCTTCATTTTGAGAGGTAGAAAGTGGTTCTAAAAATGAGGGTGGTAATGGAACTTCTTCCATATGATCAAGGTTGTTCCTTGTCTCCCATGATGGGCTAGTTGGTGTTGTAGGTGGTTTCCTATTTAACGAAAAGGTTGGTGAATGGGAGTTTCTTTGTGGTGAGTGAAATAATGAATAGATGTTTAGGTGAGGGAGAGGGAGAGGCTCATTCGACGAATGTAGACCATGCTCAATGAATGATGGTTTTGATGGCTTGCTAGAACTAGCCATGTTTGGTTTTGAACTAGATGATCCTTTTTCTAGTCCGAAAGGTTTGATGCTAATCCTTGCGGTTCTTATAGCTTTTGGATGAGTTTGATGAGGTGAAATTCTAGCATCATTATCTCTAATGGGAGATGTTTCGGTGGATGAGATTTCATGGATCATTTGACCTTTTCTTTTGGATGATCCTATGGTTGAAGAGTTGTTGCTAAGAGCCTTAGTCATAGTGATGATAATGCTTGCAAGAACTTCTTAGTTGCTGATTTTTTATATGTGAGTGAGAGTGGTGACTTAATCCTAAGGTTGTTTGGTTTATAAAGAATAATTTGAATTAAGAAATTAAATTCTTGGCCACTTAGAAGACTAGGCATGCTCTTAAGGTTTTGATCAGCTCTAGGAGGATAATAAATGAATGCTAAAAGTGGTTAGAGAACCAAAAGGTGACTTGAATATGAAATATGGAAGCGATTGAGGCTCTCTCGCCTACGGATCCATGGATCCTTCTCGTGAGGATCCGCTGGTTAAAGACCGAGGATCCGCTATCGACGTGGTTTAGGTGAAATCATTATGCTTTTGTAAGGTTTATTATTAATGGATTTCGAGGTTTTGACTTAATTTTGAAGTCTCTAGTCATTGGATATCTTAAATCCTTAATCATATCAAGTATGGTGTTTAATGAAGGTTTTGGCCAAGAAAATTGACCTTGGGTAGTCTAACCATATTTTTGACAAGGATTCTATTTAACCTAATGTGGAGAAGTGGTGATAACAAATCTTAGAAGTCAGGTGATGTCCTAAGAGAAATTTACTAAAATCTTAAAAAATGCAAAGAAAAAAAAAGTTTTGAGTCTAATTTTGAGTCAAAGATGATTGAGATCAATTTGCTAAAATTGAAGAGTAGACCTAACTAAGTGATATCAAACGTGATAGATAATGTGTGAGTTTTGGAGCGGAATTATGGTGAGTTTTGGCTAGTTGATAAATCAAAAGTATTTCGAAAATATATCCTAGAAAAGTCAAGGATGAGCGTGAGGTTTTCAACTATTTGAGGGAGACTTAGTTGGCTCTAGTATCTCATGTTTGACTTTGTTTGAGGTGATCTAGTAGACTATTATGATGTAGCCAAATCTGTATTGCACATCAGGTGCCTACGGATCCCGCGGTTCCCTTATGGGAGGGATCCGGCTAGTTCAAAAGCTGGGATCCGCCAACTGCAGATCAGAGAGCTTTCAGGAAAAGTGCAACTTTGCACTTTATAGTAAATGCATTTCCTAGTTGTTTCTATGGGGACTAAATGCAAGAACATAACTAATATAATTTATATCAAAGTAGGAAGAACTAAAATTCCTAAAATGAGTGACGACGACCACTCCAAGAGGTCGTAAAATCTCATTTTCCAAACACCCAAGTTAGGATGTTTATTGCCAAGATATGGCAATACCTACATACTACAAGCATAGTTTAAAGTGTTTACAAACCATTGTTTGAAATTGTTCATCATGCACTTGAGTCCTAAGACTTTACCTTTCTTTTCCTCCTTCACTTCTTCACCCTTCCTCCACTCTTTATCGAACTATCTTCACTTCTTCTTCCTCAAGAAATTGGCGAAGCATTTGAAGATTCCCTTGGTTTGTTGCCATTCGGGTGATTCATTAGGGATGTTTGGCAATTGGTTAATGTAGTCCAAGGGGTTATAGATCGATATTTTCAAGTGGGTTGCTACTACTCCCTTCACATTCACCTTCTCCTTGCCTTTGCCTCTCGTTCGAGGAATCCGTGGGTGGGTGTGGCCTCTTGCCTTCCACCATAAACCTTGTTGTTCTACCCTCGGTTAATGGTACCATAACCTTATTGCAAAAGCTATGATCCAAGGATTGTGGAGAAGGGTCTAATGCAAAGATGAATTTGGCAAGCGGTTAGAAGCATTGCATATGGAAGCACCATTTTGTCCATGCTTCTCACACTTGCCATTCTCTTGATCATGTAGTAGGAAATGTTGAAGCGGGTCTCGGTCACAAGACAATAGATCATGAAGCTTAGACATGCGTTGGGGTGATCCTTGTTTCCTACTAGACACACCACATTCTCCTTATCACATCTTCCCATTTTCTATATAATGCAAACATCTCCAAAGCTCCATTTGAAAAGGATCCTATAGATCACTTTCGACTTTCTAGTCACCCTTGAAGGGATGCTCTTGGCATAAACACGGTGTCCCTTACCGTGGTTGCTTCCGGATTATTGTGTGATAAATGTCGTGATGATCAACCATAGAGTGTAGCTCCCAAGCGACCATTCATTAGAATACATGCAAACACCATCGGATGGAACCCTATTATTCTTCCAAACTCCTCAAGTGAAAGAGTGTACTCATGTCCATTTATGGTGAATTCAATTGAGATGGACCCATCATCATTTCTAATTATACCCATAGTCTTGTAGAACTCAAGCACAAAGACCGGAAAATTTGCTCGTTTATATCCAATAAACAATCAAACCCAATAGTTCCAAATACTTCCCTTATGTCGGTATTTGCAAGGAATGATGGATCAACAACTCTACCTTCATGAAAGAGTCTCCTTTCAAGTAACTTAAAGGATTTTCTATCGTCCGGACTTAATCCATTTTTCCTATGGTACATGGGTATGTAGTGAGCGGTGTCTTGGTAATCTTATTGCTTGTTGCTTGGCATGATGTTCCTAAACAACACAACCACAATGTGGTGTTAATTGTGAGTAGTAACCTAGAGGGTTTGATCACAATTTTTCTCTCATCATCTTTGTTGAGTTCAAGAAATGTGTTTAATTTGTATTAACAATGTTAATTCTTTGATTTAGATTATCTTAGAAAACAATGTGGTGACAAATTAAGGTAAACCCATTTGAACCCAACTCTTAAAGATGAAGAAATTGTAATCTTAGAAATCAAGGAATTAAATTAACAATGTAGTGAAGAATGTACTTACACAAGTGATTGTTAAACTTGAGAGGAATGATCAAATTGCTCCTATGAACGATGCACCGAGTTTTTGTTCATGAGTCTTTGAGGTGAGTATAATTGTGGAACATCCATAGTGATCATTCTTGAGCATATCATCTTCTATTGCGGATCCCGGATCCCTCTCATTTGGGATTCGACTCGTATAAGCGAAGGATCCGGCATGACGTAAAAAATCGACTCAAAATTCCTTGATAACTTTGGTTTAGGAGTTCTAAAATGCCTAGTGTTTTGGTGTTAAGGTTCTAAAAATTTGTGGTTTGAGGTTTTGACGATTTAATACTATTCCTATTAGATGAGGTTCCCTTTTTAAGAATTAGTCATAATTCTTGGGAAGCTTTTCAAACATTATAATAAAATCTCATTTTATCATAATATAAGAAGTTTCACATGGATATTTATTGACGTAGATGAAGTGTGAATAAATCTTTTGTGATGAATAATGATTGAGGTTATCGAATAACCAAGATATCATTATTACAAGTTGATAATGAAGTCTATACAAATAAGTCAGAGAAACTTAATTTGATGAAGACTATAATATGAATAACTACTAGAACAATTACTAATAAATCATGCAACTAAGATTTTAATAATAATAATAAGGTATGTAATTAAATATCATACCTTTGCCAAATATTCTTTTAAAGAAAAGAAGTATTTAGACGTTTTGTGATCTTCTTGGAATCTCCAGATTTATGTTGTAAGAATACTTAAACATTCTTTTTGCGAAAAGAAATATTTAGATAAATTCTTTATGATTTTATTGGTAACTCCAAATCCAATTATGGATAATGCTTTAAGAGAGAAAAAAAATATTAGAGCATTCTATCATTGTCCAACAATAAACAATATCACGATTTTTAAAGTATGACAAAATAATCCTTCTTTGTAGTTTTCAAACATACATGGATCGTATCAAGTTTTTAAAGTACAACATACTCTAAGAAACTTGGTAACGAAGCTCTGATGCCAATTGTGGAAAACTAGAAGGGGGGTTGAATAGTTTTACCAATTTAAAACTTCCTTTTAAATATTTAGATTGACTTATGTCAATCTATTTGGTTGTTTATATTTGACGTTGATAGATAGATATACAAACGTGTAATGAAAGATAAAGAGTAAGAAGCACATCACCACGACACAAGTTATTTATAGTGGTTCGGCTACAAGGACACCTTCCTTGCCCTACTCCACTCCCCGAGTCACCTACTCGAGAGTTTGTAAACACTACACCAACTCCTTATGGCGGAGAAGCCTTCACAACGTCGCTTAACCTTTTTCCGGTACAAAGCTAAATACCGAGTTCCTTCACACCAAGGCGAACCACACCTAACACAACGTCGCCTACCCTTTATACGGTGCTAGGCTAACCACCGAGTTCTTTCACACCAAGGAGAACTAATCCTATCACAACGTCGCCTACCCTTTATACGGTGCTAGGCTAACCACCGAGTTCTTTCACACCAAGGAGAACTAATCCTATCACAACGTCGCCTACCCTTTATTAGGTACTAGGCTAAGCACCTAGTTCCATTACTATGGAGGAACTACTACCCTTCACCATCCTTGTAAATAAACAAATACTTATATGTATAACAATGCACCTCATCGATTATACGACCTAGGCATTCTTCTCAAATGCTACTTGATTTGTTTCTTCAGCATCCTTCACTAATGCCTTTGACACAACGCTTGGCACCCTTCACTAATGCCTTCGTCTTGACACCTATAGCATTCTTCACTAATGCTCTTGACACGAACGATAAGCATCCTTCACTAATGCTTTCGTCTTGACACTTTCGGCATCCTTCACTAATGCCTTTAACCCAACATCTATGGAGAAAGGAATAACTCTCAACAAGAGAACCTTAGTTGTCTTGATGATGACAAAGCATTGCAACTCATGGACTTGAGCTTGCTCGTCTTCAAGAGGTGGTGATCTTGCCTTTAAGAGGAACCTAGAAGATCACACAAAAACAAAAGACAAACTACATAGATCACTTGGATTTGAGGTTAGAGGGTTAGTATACTAGGGGGAAGTATGTGTGTAAAGTGATGAATAGAAAGGAAGAAATGGCTCTCTATTTATAGAGAAATTCTCTATTGTTTCCCGGATCCCACGGATCCCTTCCACTGGGATCCGCTAGCACAAAGCTAGGGATCCGTGGAACGCCTCTTTGCCCATGGGTATTTTTGGTTATGGGTCATGGGTTATGGGTTGATCCATGGTTTTCTTTCTAGATACAATGAACTTGGTTAAGTGGTATATATAAAACCATGGGTTATGGGTTAATACCATTTGCTAATTATTACCCATTTTAGTATTTACATGTTTTTACCCATTTTAGTATTAACATGTTTTTACCCATTTTAGTATACTTAGTTTAAGTATATGTTAACCCAATATGTAAACACTAGTTGTTGTACATATGTATCTAAATCATAAAATCACTTAAACTTGTTTTAGTATTTTATCTGAAAACGTAAGTGTGTTAGGAAACTATTAACTCAAACTATTTACGTACTCTATTTGTTTCGTTAAAATGATTTTACGTTTGTTATCGACAAAACATTAGAAGATCGTAAAATATAAATAAACGTTTTTACGGCTTATTTGTATTAACATAGTCAATGTAAGTGAGATCCTTATATAAGTATCCAATCATGCATGGTATCTTAATGTTTTAGGGTCACCACTTTTATGCAAGGCTCGAAGGTGGTCGCGGGAAGTTAACTACGTTATAGTGATAGGCGATTTCCTTCCCATTAGGGTATGAATCGAAATAATCCCTAAATTCCTCCTCCTCCTTACTACCTTCCATAACTTCTAATACCTTATGATCTCCTTCTTCTAACTTATCATCCGAATCACTTGAGGTCGAATTACTATCTAAAGTACTAGTAGATTCCTTAAGGGCTTCCTCAAGTGCACTTTCAATTATCCTATTCAATTTCTTAAGCTCTCTGATTTCACTAACAATACGAGCTCGGAGTTGGTTGGCAAAATTTGGATCAAGCGGTAGGTTGTTGTTTGGTGGGTTATCACCTTCCATGATGAAAAGTGATGGGGTTACTAACAAAGTCACGAAGAAGGAGGATAGACTATGAGGAAGCTAAAAATGAGAAAAATCTTACTTGATAGGAATCTAGCAAGGGAACCTAAACGAGATAGACTCCTAACTAGCTATCCTATTCCCCGGCAGCGGCGCCAAAAACTTGATACGCGTACAACGCGCATTCGGGGTCAAAGGAAACTTCCTTTTCTTCGAGCAAGTTTTTCAACCACCTAGGCAGTGAACCTAATCGTTGTAGTGTAGTATTAGGGTAAGCCTCGGGATTGATATCATTCTCTAGGGGAATAGGAATGCTAGTGAGAAATTACTACGCTAAGTTTGGGGTTGAGGAAGATTAGTTTATATCTTTTTTATATTTTTTAGAAAATTGAAAGTACGATCTCGGGGTATTGGGGGTGGTACTTCTACCGGTTACTTTACTATTATCTAATCTAATTAACTAAGCTAAGGGGTAGTCTATGTCTAATTGATGTGTGCTCGTATAATGATTAAAAATGTGTCTACCTAGATACTATTACTCCCTATTTATCTTTTAATAATGGTTGAACTGTCACGTCCTTATTTTTAACGCGTTGTGTCTTCTAAGGTCGTAGGGTATGTTTTTTTCCCTAACTCTTTGAGGATACTTTAAGGTTATTGCCTACAAAATCTCTAGGATTCATAAACTAACTCTAAGGTTATCTTTGGATTTTTAGCCTACAATAACTCTAGGCTATTATAAACTAATGTTCACAAAGATTACTCAAGCATTAAAAGCACAACGATGGCCTATTGCAATCCTAAGCCAATTATAATTAAGATAAGAGACAATCAATATGTAATTAATAACTAAGTTTCATAGATCTAGGCAAACACACAAGTAAATTAGCCGGACATGGTAAACATGCAAGCATACACACATACAATCGAATACATAATGAAATCAATGAAGTATATTACTTATCTTGATGTAAAATAGGTATGAGAACCCTAAGATCTTGCCCAAGACAAACCAAAATCGTTTTAGGTTTTACTCCACAATTCTACCTCTCAAAAGTCTCGAAAATTGAATTATATATATAGAGTTACAAGCTATGACGTTACTCTTTAATTGTGACGTCGTCGGATCGCCGCCTCTAGGTTTTTGTCTTGACCAAGTCAACTTTGTGACGGTGTCACGTTACGTTGTGACGCCATTAGCTTCATCTTCGGCGCCCTAAATGGGATCTAGGCCGTGCGAGATGTGACGCCTACTCTTTAAAGCTGACGCCGGTACAAAATAGCAATTTCATCCCGGTACGTCGCATTAGAGGGACGCGCCGCCTTTATCTGTGTGACGCTCGGTGCGGTTCAGCAGACAGCGTCTTGATCTTGACTTTAGCCATTTTCTTCACATATTCACGCCTTTTCGTCCAAATAAGTATCATTCCAGCATTTTGCCTTCAAGAGACCTAAAAAGTGAAAAGGAACGAAATTAAGCTGTAACGGATATAAAAGTGGTCGATTAAGGGCTTAAATGACCCTTCAAAAGTTTACTTTTTAAATCCTTATCAATAAGTATAGTGCCTTAGGATTTCTTGTTACCTAAGTCACGCACTTTTTAAATTTAAAGGCCGTAAAACCCTAATTAGGGTTTGTAAATTATAAAAGGATAAAACTTTAAAAAAAAATGACAATGTATGGCAATAAGGTAAGAACTGTCATTCCGGTTGATTTCATTATTCTTGACATAGTTGAGGATGACATAATCCCCATAATAATAAGAAGACCATGCTTGCAACCGCTCATGCTAAAGTGGATGTCTATGGTAAGCAAATGACCTTAAAATTAGGAGGTTGATTTCATGTGTTTGTGGGAATTTTGATGCAAGATTTCTGATCAGGATTTAATATTTATATATGTCGTCTACCTAATGCACTAACGAGCAGTGAACCCGATCGTGCGTAGTATAGAAGGTGGTAAAGTCGAGGTCGTTGCCAAGAGCTATGTAGATGAGGATCCTATTAAGTCTAAGTGTCACTTGTTTTAACTGGTTTTGAGGTTGAAATGATTAAACTAAGAAATGAAATAGCGAAAAGTAAATAGAGGTTGTGATCAATAGAGAGAAAGTGTGCTAACCTAATTAATTATCCTATCATGTAATGTCTATGTTTTAATTACTTCCAATTGATTCAAGTGGGGGTTTAAGTCGCTAAGACAATATTTGGTCAATTCGTCCTAACCTATCAATAAAGGCTCCTACCCGACATCAAAGGTCTACCCGATGGGGAGTCGAGGATCTTAAGTCACCTAATCCAAGTCGTTAAGTACCCTACATGTAAGATTCAAAATAATGAGTGCCCGAGCGCTAGCATCTTAGACACTCATCCCTAACTTCTTAAGTTCATCCGTACGACCGGTGATCATTTGGTCAGCTCGCACAAGAGAGGAAGGGTTGTCAGTTGGTCAATTCTCCTAAGCAACTAGATACGACTGCATTTCAAAACTACCAAAGCTAGGGTAACTACCATCGAACTATGCATGTATACACTAGAAAACAATTATATGGAAGCATGAAAAACACAAACAATACATTCAAGGAACCATAACTAGGCTAGCACCAAAGATGCTTAGCCGATCATATTAAAAGAAACACTGAATTCAATGTTTAACATAATGAAAGACATGAATTAATAGTAAAAGATAGAATGATCGCTAATGCATATGAATATGATGTGATTCCTCCCATGGAGATGGCTCCGTATGCTCCGTATGATCTGCCTTTGGAACCCTCTTCACGTTCTCTGCCTTTGAGTTGTGAGTGAATGATGTGAAATGCAGAATTTAGGGCTTGTATTTATAGGCACGATCATAGTTATGGCGTAACTTGAGTTGAGAGTGACGCCGTAACTTAATTATCTTCAAATTTTAACTCTCGTTAAGTAGACTATGGCGTAACAATAGGGAAAGGTTACGCCGTAGTTCGCAGCTTCGCCATATAGTGGATGTGGGTTACGCCATAACTTAACTAACTTCAAAAAAGAACTCTCGTTAAGTAGACTACGACATAATGCTTGTTGAGGAATTACGGCATAGTTGATGGAGGCGCGAAATACTTCATGACCTAGATGATTATGGCATAAACTTAGTTGGAAGTTACGCCGTAATTGATGTTGAGTAGGCAATCTGAGAAAAAACACTAGCTACGGCGTAATGTGAGAGAATGAGTACGCCGTAGCTTCTTCATAAGTACCATACTATCATAAATCATTAATAAAATCTCCAAATTTGCGTCTCTAAGCTCCAATGCTCATAATTTACCTGGAAATGAAATATAAAGGAATACAAGCGTAAATCCATATAAATGACATAAAATATGAGCATAATCGGGAGAAATTGACACTAAAAAGTCAGGACTGTTTGATGTTATCAAATTTACACATTTCTGACGAATTTCATGATATTTGAAGATGTAAGTAAGTTTGTTGAAAAAGGTTTGCCCGAGGTTGTATTGGGAAAACTTTTCTAAGGATATATCTGGTTTGGAGAAAAGCATTAGTGAAGGTCACGTGTGGTTGACAAGCAAAAATGATAAAACTATGTTTTGAATGCTGAGAATTATGACAAGAATTGGGTCGCAAAGCAATGGAGTAGGATACCACCAATATTAGAAATTACTCCTGAGGATGAGAAGAATGGGCACAATTATGCCTATAAAAAAATCAAGGGATTCTACAAAGGATGTTTGGAACTTGGCCCCAAACATAATCATGACGAGAAGGTTATTGAGTGGATCGTTCGTGGACATGCTAGTTTCCACGAGATGACGTAAGCCTTGGGTTTTGAGTCTAACTTAAAGACTCGCTAATAAAGAAAATGATTATCGGAGACAACCGTCTTTTCTTCCTTCATTTTTAATAACTAGTTTGGTTTGGATTGTTTGTTATCACTTTTGTAGGTATCTACGACTATGGAGGTCATGCAGAGGCTCGAAATGAGCCATAAAGTTGAAAATATTTTGGGATTGACAATGAAAAGACGTTCACAGAACCCGGATGAAGAGGTTATGCCATAAACCACTCCCGACTAACAAAATTTTAAACAGTCAACTCTTCTACTGTGACCCATTTGATAAGGTTATGCCATAAACTCCTCCAGTAAACACAAAAACTTTTTTCAAATAACTTACTTTCCATAACCTTCTATTAGTAACTAAATGAACTTTGTGGGTGTGTTCCCTATAAATTCTCACGAGACTACACTCGTCAACTTGGGACAGAGTGTTTTAAAAGGCTTATTTCATACGTTAATGCAACCGTGATTCTTACGAAAGTAGGTTAGGTTTTTATTTTATTTTTTCTATTTTTTGTGTGTTTTTCTAGAATTATGCTTTGGTAGTGGTATGATTTCAGGGAAATGAAGTTTTATCAAGGAAGCCGAGTCAAGGAACGCCTACTCATGTGTTCCTTCTAGCATTTGGAGGATATTTCAAGGGAGTTCTTTTTCTAACTCTACTTGTATCTCTTAATTTCCCATTTTACTGTACAATAGGGACATTGTATAATTTAAGTGGAGGGACGGGAGTAGAATTATCACTTGACTTACTTGCTCTCGTTTTTCTATTTTATTTTGAAAAATTATGCCATTTTTAAAATCTTTGATATGTTTTTCTCAACCGAACTAGAGTAGACCTTTGTCGAGCACAAAACTCTTGATTCCATTGGTGAGATTTAACCTTATATCCGTTTTCTCATATTATATAATCCACCAAATATTGAGTGTGTTGGCAGTATTATAAACTTTAAAACTTGGCTTTTGTTGCATTTCGAGACCATAGACGAGTATTGTATCAACTTTTCTTGGTACAATTAGGATAGATAGTTCGGGAAGGAAATATTTAGTATGTACACCAAAATAGCCCATATGTGTTGGATTGTGTATGTTTACCGACTTGTCACCTCGACTTGTCGACCTCCCGTGATAAACCCAATCTTTAGTGCAAGATACCCTTAGATACACCCTTATGAGCCAATATTTCATTTCTGACCCCACTTATATGTTGTTTCATTTACACCATATCGCCTTAGCCTACCGTATAGTCTTTAGTTTGTGGTTGGGAAATTGTCGTTTGGCTAAGTCCAAGGTTCAGGTTGAGAGGTTCGGGAATCATGCTTTCGTAGAAGACACATCTTTGAAGATCGTTAAAGACCCCCCTGTATTCCTAATATATGGATCATCTCAAGTGGGGAGATGACCTATTGTTTTATTTCTAGTTATGAATTCAAAAAAAATTAGTAGTACTTATGCTTTTGTATTTATTGAAGAATGAATAATTCATGATCAAGCTTATTTGACTAGTAATGAGGGAATGCCTCGTTCACATACATTGGACATTACAAGTTGGTGACTACATTGATCCACTAGCTTTTTGAAGGTCAAGTTAGTATGCACTTATCATCATTATATGTAACATCTTAGCACACTAACTTGTTATTTGATGATCCAGTTTCCGCGTCTTGATGCTTGGATGGACAATGGGCGATGACGACTTGACCATGGATTAAGACTATTTGTTTGTTTATTTTTTCATTTTTACACCTTTAAATGTGCATCCCATGTATTTTCCTACCCTTAGTTGTTCTTAAGGTTCATACTTCGAGTTTAGGTGATGGAGTTGAGCAATCATTGGTGTCGTGGCTATGGATTTGGTCATGCATCCTTGATTTTGCCGCTTCTATGTAACTTCATAGTGATGACTTAATGAATAACTCGCCTAACCTTTGTAATAATTCACGATATTGCCTTTAAGGATTGTCGACCTTAGCTATAATGGTGGAGATTTGTATAAGCGCCAAGCTTATAATAGTATACATGCTATGAATGTGCTTATGAGTGATCATCCCAAAATTGAAACACTTAGATTACAAAGCGTATGAGTGTTTTTCCCTTTCGTAAGGTGTTCGGCTTTGATGTTTCCAGCATAGGTAGTTTTAAATTCATATCTTCCAAGCTAACTTGGGAGTAATCTTTTTAGAGATTGATTCTAATAAGGTCTACTTGAGGGCAAGTAGAGTTTATGTGGGAGATATTTGATAACATCAAATAGTCTGAATATTTTAGTATCAATTTCCCCTAATTATGCTCATAGTTGATGTAGATTTATATGAACATATACTCTTAATACTGTGTATTTTATTTTAGGGTATAAATGAGCATTTGAACGAAGAAACACGGATTTGGAAATAAGACTCATGAAGTTACACTTGAACTCGTTGGACATAAGGAAGCTACGGCGTAAGCACAACGTTTAACTACGCCGTAACTATGAAAGTCACTTGAAGTCTAAAGTCAATGCAACACACGGTTGAGTCATAATTCCATCGACTAGGTTACGCCGTAGATATCCAAAGACCTAGCCAAATTCATTGACCATGAAGGTTGCACCGCAAACATAACAAATGGGTTACGACATAGAAATGCAAAGAAAATATTAACGAGAGTTTTGCGGTGTAACCCTATCATTGAGGTTACGCCGTAACTATTTACAAGTGTTGAAGACATCTAGTTATAAGGGACTTATGGTGTAACCCTTTACTTAAGGTTACGCCGTAAGTTAGTCAAGCCTATAAATACAAGTCGTAATTCTGCATTTTCATCATCATTCTCTCTACCACACCATAAGTTACAAATTAGGGCTTATTCAAGGACGAAATCATGCACTTCTAGAAGACTTTCCATTGGAGAATTCATTCCATTCTATTCATAGTTTTATCATCACATCAATTATTTTTATTGAATCCAATGTTTACCATTTATTTGATTATGAACATTGTATTTACTGCACTTATTTATATGAAAGGCTAAATACTTTATGTGTTAGCCTAGTTATGAATTTATCTATACCTTGATTCATGTTCCTCATTTTTTTATAGCTTTATGTAGATATCTTTCTAGCCTATCGTGAATCCCGAGTTTTGGTAGTATTGAGCCCGGGTAGTACCTCATTTTCTAGTTAGTACATGACCGTTAAAACACTATCTTATTAGGTTGCTTGAGGTGTGACCATCATCCTTGTGTAGGACTTGACCATAGAACTACCTACTTTAGAATAGATGCTTAAGAAATGCGGGAAAAACTCTACTTGAATCAAGCGAGGGTTTAGTGTTAAAAACACTAAATAGGTCTAGAAGATAGTTGGTACTTAATGACTAAGAGCTAGATACTTGGCCACCATGACCATTGGGGTTGGGATCTAGTGATTATAGGTTAGGTCACAATGACCATTTGTGTCTATTAAGGCGAAATTAGACACTACATAGAAACTAAATCATTGCATGATAAAGAAATAATTAGGCTAGCACATTCTTCTCACATAGATTGTTTTCATATTTCATTTTTGTTTGTTAATTAATAAAATCAACTTAATCATTTCAAATCATTTTGTGACATCTAGAACTTAAATTAGACTCCGCTTTTAGCTCTTGGGATGACATCGGTTTTACCAATTTCTAGACTACTCACGATCTGGTACACTGCCCGTTAGTGTACATGTAGATCATAGGTAAACGAGAAAATATAAATATTAAAACGTGATCTAGAAATAAGCATCAATAAACTTGTCTAACACCTAAAGGTGTTAGCCCATAATCTCAGTAGCAAGATACAAAGAAGTAATCAAAATGATAAAAGTAGAATTCATAATGAAAATGATACGCTAACCGAATGATTAATCAAAGTAATTATGTTACAAAGTATTCTTCAATGTAATTATGGTGTTTTCAGGACCTTCTTTGCTCCTACAATCATCTGGGAATCGACCTTGGAGGTAAAAAGTATGCCCTAAGTAGAAACTTGGGTTTTTTATTTATAGGTTCTTGAATTGGCCCGATACGGCATATCGGAGTGTTCCAATACAGCGTATTGGGGTCTTTTGGCGTGGGCTCCACGAATAAAATATTCTGATATATGTGATAACCGGATTTGAATACGGCGTATTGATGAACTTGGATACAACGTATTGAAGGCTTTCCCATCTTGGATGTTTTGTGAAGTTAAGGCTTGAATACGGTGTATCGGTGTCTGAACAATGGAATTTCTCAATTTATTCGTTTTATCTTAAAAACACGTCATTTTTCCTTAACTTTATTCAATTGCTCCAATATTACTGAGATTTACAAAAGTAAACGATTAAGTGCCAATTCTCATATAAAATAGTATAAAATGAGAAATATAAATGGGATAAATGATGCATATAATTAGTATTTATTTGATGTCATCAAACACTTATCTTGTTGTCTAATCCATTAGAAATGCATTTTATTTTCGAAATGACATACTTGCGTGTTGTCTAATTTAGTAGGAGCTATGAGCTTAACACCTTGTAGGCGTCTCGTTTTTATTTACGCCCGCCTTGAAATAATAAATTACTTCGAGTGTAAAACATCTTTATTTAGTAAGAATAACCACATATATTTTATAGATAACTTGTCTTTTTTCTGATGCCGCTTTGTGTAATGTTATCTATAAGATAGTTATGCATCATTCCTTAGTAATCAATAAAGTTCTATATACACTTGTTATTCTTATATGATTTGAGCTTGACTTAATTCATATTCTATCTGTGACACTACCATATTGTCCAAACAAACAAGCGAGTGTCCATACACCTGACAGCTAGTGGGAACACTGTGTCAATTTTCTTAAATCAAATATGTTGTATAACATATTAGAAACAACATTTCATCTAAGCTAGATTTTATCCCTTAGATTGGAATAAAGTTTTACTTGAGAGATTTAGAAAATAAAATATACAACCCTGGAATAAATGTTTATTACGGTTAAACATGTGTGGTCAATAAGTCTAACACAATATGACATATCATTGAGTAAATATCAAATGATCTATCTCACTTGATGAGATTGAATACATGAATGGAAACCTTAGTTGAACTGGAGGATTCATCATGTACATCATATTGTGAATAGGGCTAGTTATAACATTTGCATGAATGCAATATTAGCTTACTACAACAAAGTCTAAGTGAAAGTCATTAGAGCTGGTAAAACAAACATTCTAATGGAAGCTATTTAGATTAGGAAATTCATTTATGGGCTTGGAGTCTTCCTAGTAATGAAGAACCTATGGGTATATCTTGCCACAATTTCGACGCAATTATCATTACCAACAAACACGGAGTTCGAGGAGGACACGAACATTACCAAAAAATGTTCATCGTTTACGGATTTTAAATAAAGATCATAATGTTGTCAGATACACCGATGCTATTTTGATTGAGATGACACTCAATCCTAGTCGTGGTAGGATTTCATCATGGATGATGACGCCGACTAAACGTGCTCGGCGAGAGCATTGTTGTACTATACATTAAAAGAATAAGAATACTTTACGGTTTGAGAGGTTGTTGAGATGATCGTCTCAAATAGGTGTTTTGCTGGCTTCAAACACCCTATGGAATGTCCCGTGGAAATGCTCATATTATGATACTTGTACTTGAGTGCACACGTACAAAATGACAATCATTATTATATTATCAAAAACCTTCACTATTTGTGAGTTTTGAAACAAGTATTCTTAAAGTTTGCTCCGATGACTACTTAGATGTCTTGTACCAAACAAGTCGAGTATGTTAGGAACATTGGATTTCGACTTACTAGTAGTCTTGTGTATATTTGTATTTAGTATTTGGATAATGTAACTGTAAGCAGTTGTATTAAATAATGAATTGGTATACTGGGTATGATCATTTTCATTTATACTATTGTATTTTATATTTGCATGTTTAAATCCATAAATAAATTTATTTATTCTAAATTGTTCATTACCAGTCAACGATACAGGAGTATTGTTGAACTAAGACAAATGTGAGCAATTGGTAATATTCGTCATCGATGAATGTTAAAAGATGTATCCGCAAAACTCATATGTTATTCACTGTCTATGAATATTGGACCACCCCAACCTACGATTATTCACTTTATGGATTGACGTCATTAAGTGGAATCGCGCAAATGGTTGCATTTTACTCGTCCTCGGACTTGAGATCTAAGTAGGTCTTGCATATGTGGAATATCATTTCTTGATATAGTTAAACGATGTCCTGAATAAGGTAGTTATAAAGGTTATTTTCAGAAGTAATGTAAAGCGCATAAATGACACGTGCATTTAAAATAGAATTTGTTCCTCCACGTGTTTCTGATGTTAGATACTTCTAGGCCCCTCGATGAATTGATCAGATGTTTGCATGGTCGTTCCCAAAGTAAGTCAAGATGAATCTTGTTTACGTTTGGTAATCTAGTTAATATCTATAATCGAGAAACAGAATAGTTAAGCATTTGGAATGACTTTGATCCATATCCATAGTTTAACATGTATCTAAAAAAAGGATCATTAGTAATAAACCGTTTACACTGAGTCGTTTACGAATTTCTGGGAGAATTGGCGTGTTACTAGATGCTACCTTTGCTTGTACAATTATTTATGATTATGACATTCGCAAGTGGGAGCTATTGGGAAGTGCTCATATCATATTAAATAATTATACAACTAGAAATACGTGAGCCTATCGGGTCACCGGGGTATTAACAAGAAGAATATATTTAATATATTTATAGTAAATATTTTAATTAGTTAATATTTCACGATTCGCTTAAACGGTCGTTAATTAATCCGTTAGACACATTAATTAACTAATGGGCTTTTATTTATTTAGTAATTGACTTAATAAATGGATTGGACCAAAAATATGGGAAGACCATATTTGGTCCCTATGGTGGCCAGACTAAGGAGAGAAAATGAAGGGAGAATCCCAAACTTTTTCACCAAGTTTAGTTTAGTTATATTAGGATTATGTTTGACATAATCCCAAAACTTAAGAAAACAAATAAAAAAATATCCCTCTCCTCCTATCTTCCCATAACCGATTGGCACACATCCCTAGGAAGGGTTTTTGGTCGATTTCCAAGAAAGCAAACCAAGGTAGTCATGCTTAGATCGTGAGATCAAGAACTAGCATTCGGGTAATACACGAGGATGTGTAGTGTGGACTAGCTATAGAGATTACCTACTTTGGTGATTTAGGGTTTTTCGTGGGTGTCCAAGGGAAGAACAAGATTCGTTCTTTGATCCGCTAATTCATCCGATAACGCTACAAGAGGTAATAACGTAGTTATTTTATTAATCTTAATACAACATACGGATCCACCTTTGGGACCTTAATGCGCTGCATAATATATTTTTTACAACTGTTATATGAGTGTATAAATCCCAACATGCAGATTTCTTGCAAAAGTGAAGTATTTGAGTGATCGTATTTCCAGAAGTCTAGAGATTCAGTAAAGCTCATATACTACTTGGTAGTATCTTGGATCTGTAAGTCAAACTCAAAAGGCTATGAGTTTGTAGATCATTAGTAAAATCTCGTAGCTGGAATTAACCAGGTTCACACCTGTTAAATTGATCAAGTTAATGTACCCAAGCCATGCGTCTTTAACCGACTAGAAAAGGGTAGTTCAACTAAGAGTTGAGCAACGAAGCAAAAGTATGTGGTAACTTAAGATCGATCATTTAATAAAGAGTACAAAGCATGTTAGGAATGATAAATCTAGGGTGGTATATGTGGGAGTTCCTAGTATTGCAAGATTTAGTGGGAGGATATAAAGATCATTAAACGAAATGTACATTGCTCAATGGAGCAAGATAGTTTGGCACGATAGGACGTGTTGATCTTGAGTTTTTGTGTGAACAATTAAAGAAGCCATTTTACTTAAAAGATTTGAAGTTTGGGACTACAAATCAGGGAACACGCAACTATATCCTGGTTCAAAGAGTCTTGTATTGAATGTTTCAAGGACTTAGGAGAATCAGTAACAAAGAGTCATAGTTCTTAATTGTTAGGTGGATTCCATTTTACTTAGTGTGTATAATGAAGTGCATCGTTGAATACTAAGTTGAGTGTGTCGCGAATTAAGCTAAGTCTGTTATCCAGTATGACTAAATCGCTTGTACCAAAACTCACTTAGATTCATTAATAGTAAGACAATGGAAAAGGATTGAGAAGTGAGGCTCGGTGGTTCTCTGGGAGGATCGTCAGAAAGATATGAATAGTGGTGATTACTTGCAGCCAACACTTTACAGTGCGAGCTAAATCAATCGTCAAAAAATCAAGGAAATGTCGTGACTCGTGCGGATCGACATTACCAAGATTCTATTTCACATATTTTGAATTTGTGAATGAAATACATTTCATTCTAAAAGGGTCCTTAGCTGGTTATCATGGTGGGAGACCAAGATAATGTCATAGACTCGTGCAAATAGACGAGACGTTACCAAGAGACATTCGACAAACTGTTGGATTACACATGCATTTGCAAGGCAAATGTTGGACGTGACCATGATTGAGAAGTGACCACATGGATCAAAGTTAATGGCATTCTTTGATCGTGACGGACTATCCCAATGACCTGAGGAGTTAGGTCATTTGACTTTGTCTTTCAATGGGCTTAATCTAGTTTCCAGTTACTGTGTAAAAACGTAACATTGTGTACTAGCGTCAAGTTCAGTGGGGTGTAAGAAAAGATGGCTTATTCGCCGAGATGGCAATTTTCAGCTCTAAGTTGAAATAGACTGGAGAGAAGGATATTTTTTCGGGCCCCTTATGTGAAATGATTTGTGGAAATTACGGTCGTATGACATGTGCCTTGGAGACTATGGGAGGCAAATCAATTCACGAGAACAAGAAATGACGAAAGTATTACGAGGTTAATATATTCATGCCTGGTACTTTCTTAAAATATCGATAAAGTGAAAAGGGATACAGTCACATACCCAGACTTAGCTTTGTGGAGCTTAATTCGGACTAAGCTTGGTGGATCTTATGTCAAAAGGAAATCACTACTTGGGTATTGAATCGGTTTTTTTGAGCTGGGTACTTAAATGTCTTGCTCGTGACCTCTGGGTTTGATGAAAGAAGATTCCTATGTTGATGCTTTGCACAAGTGGGAGTTTGAAAGGGTTGTGTGCAAAGACACTACAAACCTTTCATCACTAGTCTTCTCGAAATGCCGAGGGTCACGCGAGTGCACATAAAACAAAATATGCAAGCGAAAATAAGAAACGAGTCAGAAAATAAAATGAGAGTAGTGAGGAAATGATAATATGGTATTATTTTCATTTTGGGATTAAACGGTAATTACACGAAGTATAATACTTATCCGGGATGAAAATTATGGGGTAATAAACGCCAAAACCTCAAACCCCATGGGGTTTGGGAATCGGTCGACCGACCCTATGAAGGGGAGGGATTAGTTTGACTTTTTGTCAAACTATAATACTTGTTGCACAAGTATTGGAATTCTAGAATCTTCCCTTGTGCCCTATAAATGCAAAGGCGGTTCTAGGGATCCTCATAACTCACAACTAAACCTAAATCATCTCCTCATCTCTTTTCATAACCAATCGGTCAAACAAAGGGTTCTACCTTATTCGACCGACTCCCAATCGACCCTAAGTCGATTTATACCAATCGACTTCTAGTCGATTGGTTTACCACGGCTTTCGTGCTCGCCTAACTTGCGAAGGTTTGAAGCCCTTGTGCTACTCGTGCACTACTGTTGGATACCTGACGCGATCCAAAATTCGGCTCTTCTCCTGAAAACCCTAGTGGATCAATCCAAGAAAAAAGAAGGTGAACCCGCGCGTGTGATTTTTTCAGAAGCTCACGTATCTGCAGGAAACAAGTATGTTTTTTATATACACCTTTTATATGTGTATAAGTTTATGTTATATCAATGTTTAAGAAAGATCTGCCTCAGGGTTTCTGGTTTGGTAGATAAAGAGAATTTAGGTTTTTGGATAAATGGGAAATGAAGATGATAATTCATGTGTGTATTTAGGAGTGTACGTGTATAGGGTTATGTTATATCAATGTTTAGAAAAGATCTGCCTCATGGTTTCTGGTTTGGTGGATAAAGATAATTTAGGTTTTTGGATAAATGGGAAGTGAAGATGATAATTCAGTTGTGTATTTAGGAGTGTGTGTTTTTAGAATGTAAAATGATAAATTTATCAAAGAAAATTATCTAAAAAAAAAAAAAAAAAAAAAAAAAAAATCAATGAATAACATGGAGAATAAAGACAAGGGTATTTTAGGCATTTCAGTTTGACCAAAGACGAAATCGAACCCAAAGTGTCCCTACAAAGATGCCTTCTGCACTTTCCGAACCATATAAAAGAAACACGCAATTTGGCCAAACCACAAAGACGATTTTTGCAATTTACTCGTAAAAGCTACTTTAAAATTTTGACAAATACCTTGAATATCTGACTTTGAAATACTTGAACATAGACCCTCAGTGAAAACTAGAATGCTTATTCTAAGGCTGCTTTCATTTGTACGTCTCAAACCGTTTTTCATTGTTGGTTTCTCAATCCTACATTCACAATGTTTAATGTGCAAAAAAACAAAAACAAGATCAACAGTAGCAAGTCACTAAAAATGAGCACTCATGCAAATCGCTTGCTATATCTTTAACGTAAGAAGCACTTGTCTATTTATAATTCAAAACGTAGCATACACAAGTTTCATCTCCAGCAACTTGTCGGGTCTTCCACCCCACCGATGATTTGGTCTTTACATCTTCACTCATTCAGCAAGAGTCACGACCCCCAAAAGAAAAAAAGAAAAGAAAAAGAGAATAATAGCTTACATTTCAATCCATCAAATTCATTACAACTTTTTTCCTCATACACTTACCGGCTGTAACATATATAATGCCAATTAAGTGAAGGGTTAACGAAATTTTTATAATAATTACTGAAAGTTTGCAACCACATTTATTATTTTATTTGGGAAGGGATTAACTGAAGTACATGATGGCTACATCCAACAAGCATAATCCCAAATGCTGCATTGGGGCCATTTACATGGACATCCATCAACCTGAGTATGGTAATCTGCATCGCAATAAATAACATAATTAACACGACTAGAAGTGTACACATAATCATAAAGCTTAGGTGGACAAAATGGAATGATGAGAAGTGAATTTAATTAAGAAAGTGGCTTCAGTGCTATAAAATTCCTGTCGTTCGAAAAAAATTACGGACGTGCTAAAACGAGTAGGATTGATCCAGCAACATATTTTGTCCATGTTAACTTTGTATCAAGACGATTAGACTATATCTATATTTTCCAGTAACACATCAATATTTTCCAATAGGCTTTAGATGACCTTTAAATATTCACTCATGATACTTTTGCAATACACTTACAACTCCTAGTCATAAATCTTTTTATCCATAAATTACCAACTAAAATCTACTACTTTTATCTTCAGTTGAAATTAACTGCCACCTTTAGTTATTTTGCATCAAAACTGCGAGCAATAGTTGAAATATACCAATTTGACATAAAGTATTTTCTTTGGATGCTAACACAATGTTTGTTAAGTTTGCAACAAATATATAGTTGAGTATAATGGTTTGACACCTTACCATATACTTCAAAAGAAGGGAAGTACTCACCCTAACCTGAGAGATGTACCGGAGCTTTCATATTCTTGTGGAGGATCAGCGGAGTTGCAGATATTGGTACATTCGGATGATTCGTCATAATCATCAGAATCCCTAATGGTTTGTTTCCGAGCATCAGAAATTATCATAAGCTTTATTCCACCATTAAAAATGCAAGTTAGCACAAATATGTACACCACAAAGAGAAATAAAGAACAATAAACTTTAGCAGCCGGTTTAACGATCTTATAAACAAAAGACCAAACTTATAAAGTGTCTATGATCACTCCACTTAAGGGATACGGTGTTGATTGGTCCCTTGGTAAACCAAAGTTCGTTAGTTATCTTTGGTTTATTCTTGTCCACAAAGGTTTAGTAATTGAAAAATGTTTGGAGAGCACGCTTTGTACCTCTTGTCTTAGTTTGTCATTCTCCTCCTTGAGCTTCAGTTCCTGCATGTTTTACCGACTTTAAGCAGGATGTTAAATCAGTACAAAAACAATATCTGCAAAGTCCAAAGCCAAAAGGCGTCGCCTAAATGTCCCCGTTGTGTCTCAAATTGGTAAAATGACAATGACCGGTTTGCTACAAACATGATCTCTGCTTTGTGTATTTATGGTTGACTAATGTTCGACTTAGATCAAGAAGTTTGAGTTCTAACCTTCTCTTGAAGATGGCTGATTTCATTCATAATCACCTCGCTCTGAAATCACAAAAGAAAAGAAACAATGTTACCTCAAATGACAAAAAGAAAAAAGGAAAAGAAACAAGAGCCTAAGCCTATCCCACAAATGTGTAAAGGTCTCTTTCAGCACATTTCTGGGTCAACATATGTTATTTTTTCGTTACAACTTTACTGAGAAAAGTTTTCTTTTGAGTGGCAAAAGATTGTATAAAAAGACCGTGGCAAGATGCTAGGGGAAAAGTAATAACTAATACAAAGCAAATGCACCTTTTTTGCTACTACACGGCTCAATCCAGCTTCAAGTAACTTCTCGAGTTGATGCAGCTCTTCGATACCTAAACCTTGCAACTCCTCCCTCGTAACATTGCTTCTCAAAAAGAATCACACCGTGATCCAAACAACATACATACATAACTGCATACATACACATGTATCGGTGCATAATGTGTGTATCAATTAGTGTGGTATATTACAATATTGTACCTTAACTGAAGGGTTCTTTCAGCAACTTCTTTGCTTAACTTGGCATAGTTGGCATCTTCAACCAGCTGCCAAACAAAATGAAATCATTACACATAGGTCCGCTATAACTATACAATTAAAAAATATAATTCCTTATAAAAGCCCAAAAAAGCAAACCACATCTTAGGATGCAAGGTAAAACCAGTTTAAATTCTAAACTTCGGACCTGTTAAAAGTCTTCTGCGACAAACATTAACAAACAGTGGTCCCACAAGCGAAACCTTAACTAGTAGCCAAAATTCCATTCAAAAATAACAAAAGTTAACCATGAGTCATTTGCATGCAACCTTTCACTTGTTTTATAGAGTCGTTTCTGATGTTTGACCTACCTCAACCATGGTCACTACCGCAGCAGATGTTTCAAGAGTCATGACTCTATAAGACTGTACAGAATAGAGCAAGAATCTAAAGACAAAAGAGCATAACTCCCAACCTCACCTGCAACTCAAGGGAAGGTTGATTTAACGTCTCAAGATTTTTGGAGTGCAAGCTACGCCTTTCAAGTACTTCTTTCATACTGCAAGAGACGACAAAGCATGAAGCCGTTAAAAGTACCAACTGTGCAGATCGAAGAAAAAGGGGCATACCCAAAGTTATGCTACCACAAAATCACACTTCGTATCAAGTGTTCCGATCAAACCATTAGCATATAATAATCTCAAAGAACCTTTAAAAAGAACAATTAGGTTACAGGTGAACTCGTCACAGATTAATTCACTGCATGTTAATAGGTGGAGCAACTTCACGTAAATGCAAATTATCGTTATTTATGTCAAAGTTAGATTACTTGGTTCACCATATAGTTGCTTCTCAAATCTCTCTCGCCATATCACGGATTCATTCTTTAATGTACCCCAAGATTTTTATTAGACCTGAAGTAGTTTCAATTTGTTGTGTCATTTACAAATGAAGTGGCACACTGGCACGATTATTTAAAATTCTCTCTAAAATGGGTCTCATACTCTCATGTTTGATTTTATTGGGCTAATGATCAAAAAAAGTACTATACTTGCCACACTTTCCTCTTGAGGTGTGAACAAATTTTTTGCTTTAGTGGGTATTATACTTTCAAATTCATCCTCTTTAGGGTATTTTGCAAAAGTTGGACATTTTGCCCTCTTACCCACAAGAGCAAATGATGGCAAGTATGATACTTTTTTTATCATTTTCCTAGTTTTTATTATGTTAAATTTTGGTTATGTATTAAGATAATTTATTTAATGATTTATAATTGTGTTAAATCTATGATAAAATGTTTTGTTTTAAGTTTACACTATTTACTTAACAAGATACATTTTGTAATAATTTAATATATACTTAAAAGGGAAAATTAAAATTATTGGGACAATTATAAAAACAAACAACACTTTTTCATTGATTCGAGACATTATAGCTACCTCTTATTAGTAAGATGTGGTAGTCGATTCGAATCACGGTAGTCGATTCGGATGTGTAACATCTTAATCAAACAAACACACCCTTAATCTAGTCATAGTATACTCTAGTCTATGCTTCAACAAGTGACGAAAAATTTATATGCAAGTACTTGGGTTGTGATATAATTCCTCCTAATTTAGCGGGCGTTAAACCTAATCGGTTTAACGGCTGGCGATTAAACAACAAGTGAATTAGGGCAAATGATAAAACAAAACATTTTTATCATAGATTTAACACAATTATAAATCATTAAATAAATTATCTTAATACATATCCAAAATTTAACATAATAAAAACTAGGGCAAATGATTAAAAAAAGTATCATACTTGCCATAATTTGCTCTTGTGGGTAAGATGGGCAAAAATGTCCAACTTTTTTGCAAAATACCCTAAAGAGGATGAATTTGAAAGTATAAAACCCACGAAAGCAAAAAAATTTGTTGCTACCCTGAAGAGGAAAGTGTGGCAAGTATAGTACTTTTTTTTATCATTAGCCCTTGATTATTTCATTTCTTCTTCGAAACAAATCCTCTAATTTTTGTAAACCACATTACAAATTAATACAATCAAACACAATATTAACGTACACATACATATCTTTATAGACAAGATTACAAAATTAACATTTTTAAACAAAAAATTAACACATACTTTTGTTAACAACAATGCAAAGTTTTATAAACATCATAACTCAAACTCAATCAAACACACAATTAACAAATACATTCTTTTATACATAACATATTGTATGCCTGCATGATTGTATGTTTGTTTTATGCTTTCATGTTCTATGATTGTATGTTTTTTACTTGTATATGTTTCTAGTCTTATCTCTTCCCCCACACAAAACACACACACACACACACATATATATATGCTATATTTTCACACATATACACCTACACACACTCTTACAAGAGGTCTTTCTAAAGCAGTCCATTTACCCTTGGGTAGGGGTGTGACCTCACACACGCAGGCCTACTTTAAAAAGTTCGGTGCAAAAATCGTAAGCATAGTGCTTGAGAAGAAGAAAGAGAGAATTGGAAAGTGGGGAATAAAAAAGTGGGAGAACATCCAGCCAAAATTAAAATGGTTGGGTTAAGACATATATAACATGGTTTCTAGCTAAAATAGATCGGGCTCTGTTATAGCTACCTGAAATGGGATATAAATACATGTGTCTATTAGGTAGTCCCGATAGAGCCCGCTTTTAGCTAGACACTACGATCTGTAAATAAAAGTAAAGTAAATGTTTTCATTATTGAGCGAGGTGTTCGAGAGATCTATTAATTCTTTTGATTTTCTATAAACAACAATCTCAAAGACCAAAATACCCATCAAAACTACACCTAATCGACTCCATTGTCCCAATTAAGACTCGAACCCCAACTACTTGTTGAGGAGCACCTTACGTTCACCCGCATAAAAAGATTGGGTTATAGAGCTCACAGTTATGGAATGTGTACGATAGGTCAAGTTTTGGACTCCATAATGGATTCATATAAACTAAAACTCATCATTCAATAAAACTTGAAGAATATATATGATCACCCTAAAACTCCACAAACTCTATAAACCTTTAAGCAAAACACTAAGTTCCTACAAGATTAAACTACAAAAAAGAACTACTCATAGATATCTAAATGAACATTCATTGGTTACACACATGTACGTTGCACACATATGCCAATAATAAAATCAACACGTTTTAAGTGGATCATACAGTATAACTTCAACCTAATAAAAATATACATGCACGTAACATGTGACCATGTGACGGAGTTTGCTTCTTTGAATCCGTACCTAAACTAAATTTACTCTACTAGACCGATATGTTGAATCCAATTCTTAGATGATAACAACTTCGATCAACAAAAACGAACAACTTAACAAAGCACGACGGATGGGATTGTTATTTGTTAGAGTCTTTTAGCACCATTTTTCTGTTCTATGTCACATGTGACCATGTGACGGTGGTTGCTTCTTCAAATTCTTGTTTAGGCTAACCTAAATTTGTTAAACATCTAATTTCAATGCCAATATTTTTGTCCCGATAGATCATGATTATAAATCACGATATCAATCTACTTTGCTTAGCACAAATGAATAGAATTTCAAGTAAGACTTCCGTCCTCAATCAGCCTCTATAAAAGCCTTTTTTTGTTTGAATTATGCATCTAAAAATCCTAATAACATCCTTTGAGCCAAATATTTTCCAAGAAAAACTGTAAAAAATGAGAACTCATGAAGTTCCATTACATCAGTACTGTAAAAACATATAAGCATAAAGTACAAAGCAAGACAACCTCAGCTTACAATTAATCAGATCATAAGCAAAATACAAATTCAGTTCAACTTAACACACAAAAACAATACACAACAAACCAAACAATGAAATAGTGAACCCTAACTGCACCTACTATCCATAAAAACCATAGAACACCAACAAAACCCATAAAACCACATAAAAGCACACACATAACCCTAGGTTCATACCTTGAGCTTGAATAGTGAAAAAGCTTTTCACTTGAAGAGAATAGGATAACAGCAACATCAGCATCACAAAGTACAGAAAGCTCTTCAGCTTTCTTAAATAACCCTCTTCTTCTCTTGGAAAATGTCACTCTTCTTGCTGTTGCATTATCAATTTTTTTTAGCTGCACTTTCTCCCTAACCATCATATAACACTTTAGCTCACACACACACACACACTACTTTTGTGAATATATCATCAAATCTCAGTAAAAGTTGTTAACAAAACAAGGAACAAAGAACCTAGTGTTCAAATCGAGAATTTACTATGAATAGTAACAATTACTTTTGTAGGTAGCAAAAGAGGAAAAGAGCAAAAGAGGAATCATTTTTATTTGCCATAATTGGTAACCCTAGACAAAATCATCTAAACATGAACACCCATTTACCCAATTCACTCTTTTAACCAGATCCGGATAGCAATGATGAATTAATGATGGCTAAAAGTGGTGGCTTTTTTAAAAGAAAAATAATGGGTTTTTAATAAAATGAAAACCCCATGAAGGATCCAATGATGTTTTTGCCAATTAAACAGAAAAATTTTTGTGGGGTTAGGGTTGATGTTGTCAGGATGAAAGGGTAAGTTTGGAGAAGTGGTCTAGTACTTGGGGGATTAAAGAGATGACTGTTGTGTAAAAGGAAACCGATGAGACATAAGAGACTAGTGTCGTCTTCTATTCTTTTCCTTTCTGTACTTTTTTCTTTATCTATAGGAAATGAATTGAAAGCTGCAAGGTACTTTTGTTTATTATATATGAAAGTGGAGAATAACTAATTTTAAATCGAATGGTCTGGGAGATTTACTTTGGTAGGGGTGTACATTAGTGGGGTTTAGCAATTGGTTCAATATAATTAATATGATTTGGGTTAAACAACTCGATAAAATCGAGTTAGGTCTTTAGTGAGTTCAACAATTAGACTCAGGAACACTGAAGATAAATTGATCATTTAAAATGTACACTATGTTATAACACAATTAACACTACTACAAGAATTGACATAGAGCCCGGTTGAAAAGGCCAATAAATAGGTTTTTGATGAGGCAAAGAAGAGGGCTCTATTAGGAATGTCATGGGTTCGGTTTATAAGCAGGCGTTATGATGTGTAATAGAGTTTTTGGTTGAAAACCTCGCTTCTGTCTTATTTAAAAACCATTTTAATAAGCGTAGACCTTGTTTTTGCTTACAAAACATGGCTCTATTTTTTTTTTTTTTTGTTAAATACCACATGTTTACATTGTATTTCCACATCACAAACAAAACTGTAACAAGCATAACCAGCAACAAAACAAGAACAAAACCATAACCGTGAAGGACTATACCAAAACCAATGGATTGAAGATCGAAGATCAGTTTCACAACAATCTAGTACGGGTCCTATGAACTACCGGACATACTAAATATCACTAATTAAACATCACAACAACAGTTTCACAATCAAGTTTTTTGTTGGGCTAAGGGAAATGAGATATACAAAAAGACATGAGTGCATGCCAACCTTTCCTAAATACTAACATTATTGATGATCAGATGCCACACTGGAATGCACAAGCTCATGATATCGTCAAGCTCCTTAGTAGTAAAAGGCTTCTTGTCATTCAGTGGCAACAGCTGAAGTGACCTGCATAGTGAAATAATTGAAAGTCATACATATTGCCAACTACCTTATGTGGCTTAACTATGAATTTATGATCATGGTCTCATGTGCTTGTCCTTATCACATTAATCACATATGATTTTGTTTTGGTTTGAATATGTTTATATGTGTGGTGCTAAGCTAACAACATGTTTTTCAGTGTACCTCATCTTGTTAGTCACATTAAGAGCATATGATTCTATATAGTTGAATACATTTAGAACTGTAATAATGCAATAATGTGTTTTGAGTATGACTGGTCTAGGTAGGTACTGAGCCCAAAGGAAATGGCCAACTATGCGCAAAGATAGTGTGTGACGGAGTTCATGTGTGCACCAAGATATGTCCAATTGCATAAATCATGACGGTCACAATAAGCCCACCATTCTTGAGGCTCAGCGGTGACACCTTATGGTCATCCTTAGTTCTAAGTGATCTTGCTCGCGTGTCACAAACACCGGCAAGAATGTAGCCACTATTTCCGCTACCACCGCTAAAAAATAGTGTCAAATATTTATGAACATATACTGAAATTAACGAATCACTATGGAAGTGCTACCTTACCTTTCTTAGAAAGGCAGGAGGATACACGTGAAACAATGTAGCAACTTTGAGTTGTCGGTTTTCTGGTGTTTCAGTCGTAATGATGGGTAACTCATATGTTGCATCATTTTTGGACGATGGAGCAGGTAAGGAGCCTGAGCCATCTGCACCTGATGGTGATGGGCACACATAAAATAATATCAGACCACCAACATAATGCCCGGTTTTGTAGTAGGGAACATGGCTCTATATAAGTAATAGAGCCCGGTTGTTTTGAAGAAAACATGGCTCTATTCTTTTTTCAACATAAAGCCCGGTCTTCTTAAAGAAAACACGGCTATATACCCTTTTCATGAACACGGGATCCTTTTAGAGCCCGTTTTTCATTAAAACCGGGCTCTATTAAGGGGGCTCTATGTCCATTATATAGTAGTGTAAGTTGATGATACTGGTCATATAAGCACATGACTTTGTTTGATAATTAACATTAAAGTTAACTTTAAACAATAAACATCGAGATGAAACCACTATTAACCTCCAAAAGTAAGTCATTAACGTCCAACATGAATGACCTAGCATAAAACTTTTGTAAGAGCACAAGGTATGGGAAGCTTTTAACAAGCCAAAAGGTTCATTTTTCATGTCATTGGTGAGCCAAACCATATCAACACTTGGTGCTATTGATGAGCCAAAGGTATTTGAGCCATTCCAATGACTCAAGCCATTTGTGATGTTTGGTGGTTTTTTTGTTTTGTTTTTTGTGTATTGTGAGTGAGTGGGTATTTTTAGTGATGTATTTTGTGGGGACCCAATAACATGTTAGTGGTGTGTATGAGGGAGAGGGTGTTTTAGTTATTGGTGAGTTATTGGGAGGTGTATGATGTGACGCTGAGGTGGCATACCAATAACGTGTTATTGGTATCACGATACCTTGTGCTCTAAACTTAAACAATTTATCTTGACATTTGTAGTCCAAACTTGCATAATTTCACCTTACCAAGTATTTCTTAAGAAAATTTTGAAAAGTATTTCTTTTGATGAGAATGGATCTAGTAAGAAAAATTATTGAAATGAGAAAAGTGAGGAAAAAATTGTAGTTACATATTTCAAATAATGAAAGAGAAAGAATAAGGAGATGCATCTATATTTATAGATGCATCTAATATCTGTGGTTGTGGTTTCTTCTCATTATTCTCATTTTAATTATATTTCTCATTTGATTCTACTTCTTTTTTTTATATGTGTGTTTGTGTTTGAGAATAAAATCTTTGTCATTTTAATGAACAACAAAGGTGTTGTACCCAATTAAGTGAATAACTTAAGTTATAAGTTAAATCATTTATCATTTTAATGAAACAGTTTAAATCATTTTGTAATGATATGTAAAATTGTTTAAAGATAAAAATACAATATAATTTTCAATGTTTAGAATTCTTATTTGAAGGGAATCAAAGAATTTGACAAGGATTTCTTGCGAAATAGTAATCCTAATTGAATGATAATTATGATGATCTCATTTATGACTTAAACACAAAACCCTAATTTTGGTTGGAGTATGAACTAACACTTACTCGTTGAAGGTTCAACGAACTTAGTTTAATTTGAGGAGTAAATGCTCTTAAATGTATATCACATTAATTGCAAGAGATGCATACTCCATGACAAGCATTCCTTTTATAGTAGGGAATTAAGGTTACAAAAGGGTTTTTATTTTACACGTGTTGAACATTTAATGAGTGGTTGATATTACATTAAATGCAGTTGAATAGATACAAGATAAAGTTTTAGGGCCCGTTTGGTTAGTAGATAGGTTTGGGGTTAAGATTTGGATTATGATTTGGATTTAATTTATGAGAGAAAATAATATTAAAAGTATTGTAAAATATTATGGGTTGTTTTCCTATGTCTTATAAATATCTTCTATTGTAACATTATGAATACATTTCAATAATAAGAATTCTCTTCCTCTCTCATTGTTGTTCATTACATTTACAACACGTTATCAGCACGATAGTTCTCTATTCGAAAAGAACAATGAGACACGTGAAAGACAAGGAAAGAATACTCATCAGGACTCGTGTTTTAAAGTAGCGCCTATATATACGAATGGTTAGTATTCACTCCTAGTTAAATATTGATATTATATTATATTACTTCTTCGTATTTGAGCTTTCGGTGAACTTAAAAGTTGAGACACACCATGTATTGTTCTTTGATAAAAAGATTATTAAACAAAGAAAAAACTTTACGCCAGTCAATATTGACGTAGGGTTTGATGGTTTTAAATCAATAACAATATACTCTAATTTATGTTTTGTTATGGAGAAACATCCAAATCCAAGTTCTTAGTTATTTGTTGATCAAAGCACTACTGCTCTAGTTCCAAAAGTTCGTAAGTAAACAATGTCTTCAATCGAGGTTCACTATATATTGTTATTTGTATTGTTTTTATCTAAATCAGACTATTGTAACTCACAAAAATGATAAATGTTTTATGGTGATTACATAAAAAGAATTTTGTTTGAAAAATAAGTTAGAACCTCAAGTTCTAATATGGTTCAATCGATGGAATCAATAACATAACCTCATGTTATGTTGGAGAAAAAAATAGAACATCAAGTTCTACTATGATCTCATCAAGAGATTTTAAAAATAAACATAACCTCATGTTATGTTAAAGAAAAATAATTAGAACCTCAAGTTCTAACATGATTCTTTAAAAGAATCAACATCATGACCTCATGTTATGATCGAAAAAGAAAAAAACATGAAATCTCATGTTCTAGTGTTATTCTTTAAAAGAATCAAATAACATAACTTCATGTTATTGTTATATATTTGTATTGAATCTCAATTTTGTGTTATGATATTCAATTAAAAAAGGATAAGAACTCGGGTTCTATCATGATTCTATCAAATACATAACCTCAAGTTATGATTAGTATGTTCTATGATGATTCTCTCAAGAGAATCAAATAAAATAATCTCATTATGTTAAAGAAAGAAGCTGGAACATTATTCAATCAAGTGAATCAAATAACAAAATCTCATTATGTTAAAAAAACAAAAAAAAAAAAAAAAAAAAAATCAATAGAATTAATAACATAACCTGGTGTTATGTTTAAAAAAATAGAATATATAGAACCTTTTGTTTTATTTTACGTTCTTTCTCTTTACAAACCTAGCATAATCTTTAACTTCATGTCAATATTTCATCTATTTTCTTCATATAATCAACATCATAGTTGGTCGGATTCACGCATGATACTTAACGAAGAAGAATTGTGATCTTGACATGCATGGTATGTCTTTGTTAGGGATGCCTTATAACATTTTATGTGATGATTCCTAAA